>OZ024724.1:927500-1302500 GCA_964016875.1 Fallopia convolvulus | reverse complement strand
AGTTATTGGCAAGTAAAACATACGAGAATAGGGAATAAGCTTTGACTTGCCTTGCCTCCATCTAGGATACTCACAGATCTTGCAGGCCGCGTATTCTGCATCTACACCCCAATATATCATGCAAGAGTTTGGGCAACAATCAATGGCCTCGTACGGAAGCCCGAGACCCTCGACCAGTTTGCACAGGATTGGGCGCTTCATGATAATATTGGTCCCCCTGCTCATGCCTTATACCCTCAGTCTGCACAGGATCATCAGTATTGTACTGACTTTGGGCATTAAAGCCATCATACACCATCTGCTCCATTCGATTATCATTCCTCCCAGATAATGGTTGTGTTGGATCAGTACTGCTATAGCCTTCATACTGTCTAGACTCTGCCAACAAGGCAGCGAACATTTCATCAGTCTCTCCGTGCGAAACCCAATGGTAATAATTCGGAACAAACCCATCCTTAACAATGTGATAATGCACATCATCTACAGGAATCAGTTTCCTATTCTTGCACCTCCGACACGGACACCGTAATTCGGATGGGTCATATGTTGGCATAGCTTTGCAGAAGTCAATAAATTGCTGAACGCCAGCCAAAAACTCGTTGTGCGAAAACCCATCCATATGACGAACATACATCCATTCACGCATTTTTTCTTCCTGCAATTCAATATAAGACTATAATTAATTGACTTTTGCAGTGTATAATTCAGGATATGGCGACCATATGGACGCAGATTAGCGACCAACTGGACGCTATATTCTCTTTGCGACCACTTGGACGCTAATTTGCGTCCATTTGGTCGCTGAATAGCGTCCATATGGTCGCTATATATAGCCTATGTGCATTAAAACTTTCTACAACTGATTGCTATGCTATATGAATTTAACGATTACTTAACAAAATCTCTTCTAATTAGATGAACGAATACTTTTTACACACAACAATATTTGTGTACAAACTGATAGCATGGCGGAATTAAATATGACGAATAAGTTTTAATTACATACCTTTGATGAAATTGTCGGAAAAATTGACGTAATTTGGTTTTTTTTTGTGAATGATTGTTTCTTTTTTCTCTGATTTTTTTTGAAAGAGATATATATGTATGAGGTCGTATGAAGGTGGCGGAATGAGAATGAGGGTTTTACACATTGCGGTATATATGCTGAATTGGCGTGGATTTTACCACATACTTTTTTTAGCGACCATGTGGTCGCCGTTTTGCGGGATTTCACCCGCCAAAATTGATGTTGCCGGCCGAAACATTTGGTCCGGATCAGCGACCATATGGACGCTATATTTCGCGTCCATATGGTCGTCGTTTTTCCAACGACAACGTGGTCGCTATATTCCGCGTCCATATGGACGCTAAATATAGCGTCCATATGGTCGCTACATTTAACGTCCATATGGACGCGAAATGAAGCGGGAAATTTACCCGCGCTATTTATTGCGACCAAGTTGATCCGGAGACCACATGGTCGCATCATTAGCGACCATATGATCGTTATTTTTTTTATATTTTTGGCCCGATTTCGACGTCCACATTAGCGACCAATGGCGACCATATGGTCGCCGATTGGAGACCATCTTCTATGGTCGCAAAATTGTGGTCGCTAAATCCACAGAATCTTGTAGTGCCCCTCAAAAATTGTTGTGAACTTCTTTAAAAAGGGATCCAAGTTCCGTGAACCCCTTAATTAATGTCGTGAGAACGATATAATGCAAACTTAACACAAAACCAAAAACAAGCCCCCTGCTAGAGCGACATGCATGTTGATAATGGTTTAATGAGTTGGTTAACAAATCTGCAAGGTGTTGATTCAAGGGTGTGTAGATGGATTGAATGAAACATGATTAGATTCACTCTATTAAATAAAGTGACAGTCAAGGTCCGTAGATGCGATCTCCCCGAGCTGCTTGAATGAGGCTTCCATGCTCGTTGGGGTGGATCTATGAAGTTGACGCATGATTGGTAGTTGTTTCCTTCGAGAGTTGAGTAGTCTTGTGCGATTTTCTTGCATATGTTAGTTATGAGTTTAGTGTCGGCCAAGGAAGAAGGGAATGTTTGCGATGAGGGTTGTCAGTAGGGCTAGAGAAAGGATTGGGTGACAATAGATAGACATTTGATCATGATCGATTTGAATTCAATTGAGGGAAGATGTAAGAGCTTCATCTCCTTATATATAGAATTGATCGGTGAAGCTAGAATGGGTCAGTGACAAGTAAGAGGAAAACATTGTGAAAATAGTGTTAGTTGATACAAAACAAATAGAGTTATTCTCTATTTTAATTATAAAATGAGTAAATGTCGCCACACTTTTTTATGAAGTCTATATGAGGAAAAGGGGAATGAGAGGTTTGAATCTACATTAAAAAACAGATTTATTCCCCCTTTTTTATGAAGTTTATTGAGACAGTTTTGGTATTACTATTTTGGTAGTAGCTTAAAAATATATAGTGAAGTTTACTTTGGTTGAGTTGAAATTTGGAAATTATAAATTGAGTATTTTTGGACAATTTAAATCAAGAAATAATTACATTTAAGATCTATTTATTGGATTAACAAGGTCCACACAAGCGGAAATTTTGTTAATAAACAAAAAATGTGGTAGTATTAATCAACCGGAGTATATCCCAACCCTTACATCATAATGAGAAAAGAGTTCACACCTTAAGGAGGGTCAAATTATAAATGAAAGCATAGGATAAAAGTAAAAGCTAAAGAAACGAGGTAGTGTGCAACACTATTGGCCTCTCTATAAATATGCCGAAATTAAATAGACTAATCTCTACGAATAAATTATAGACACATAAGTATCAAACTAGCGAGCGGACAACTACAATCTATAGATATCCCTAGACGTAAGATCACAAACTATGAGTCTAAGTCAAGGGAAACCCTACAACAACCCTTTCCCCAGCCACAGCTCAACCATTATAGAACACCCCACAAATCATTCGTAGGAATTGTGCATATACCAATATTGAAAACAGAACCTACCTACCCCTTCCCATCTTCATCCTAGATCATCCCTACTACAGTCGCTACATCCCCCGTCGTTAATTGAATCATCAATGTTTAGCTTTACCAAGCCTTACCTCGGGCGCTCCCATAGGATATATTTCTACTCCATGCTAGTTACAACACGAGAAATGTTGGTGGGCTTCAAAACGCCATTTTCACTTGTGCATATTGAATAAGATAATGAGCCCTATCTCTTGATTAAAAACAAAGGAGTGATACCATTTCTAAAGCAACCACTAAGCACTTGTGAAAAGATGAGCACAACTGACGCCATCACCATGTGTGGAGGAAGAAAAGATACTAACACATAACCAAATAGCAAAATTGAAATGAAAGAAAACTTCCCTATAAAGAGGAGGGTGAAGATCTTGCCAAACACGGTTCGTAATAGGACAATCGCATAAGAGATGGATCAACGAGTCCTCCTCAGGTGAAAAGCGAAAACACATAGGATTAATAGCCATATGCCATGTAAGTTGCTCCTAATTTGTAAGGAAAACTCCCTTGATCATGACCCACAAGAAAAGGCGTGGCCTTTCAGGCACCGAAAGATTCCACAAAGCTCAATAGGTCACCATGTCCATGCAAACATATTCTTGACGATTGGTCAAAAAATGATAAGCAGAAGAAACAAAATATACACCCAGTTGTAGCCCAACTCAGAGTGTCCAACTTGATAATATATTCCTGAACTACAACTAAGCTAAAACGAAGCAACACGAAATAGGAAAGAACATGTTGGATGATCGTCCTATCCGAAAACACACCCGAGATTTAAAAATCATGCACCACATGCTGCAAAGAATTCAAATGAGCATGGGCACTAGCAAAGTCCAACAAACACTCATAACCAAGCCATCTATCTAACTAAATACTAATAGTAAGACCATTCCCGATGCACCATATAGAACCAAACACTACATCATTGTTCATCCCCTTTTTAAGGCTTCTCCGACTATAAGAATGATTAGCCCAATCATGCAGAGAAGTATGAACGTACTTAATTCTTAACACCATAATCCATAACTTTCAGCTCTTCGTGAGAAACTTCCATCCATTTTTCCCAACCAGTGCTAAGTTCAAATCACCCATTAAATGAACACCAAGACCACTCACCTCCCTAGATTGCACACATCCTCCAAAAAAATAAAATGTAGGTGGCGAGCTTATTTAGACAATTAGACATCCAACTTGTAATCGCAATGACCCAATTGCAAGAGCAAACCCATTTATATATTAATGGAGTCGATACATGCACACACTTCCTTTGGCAAATATTAATGGCCATTTTATAAATTGGCAAAGATGACATAAAGGTCTTAGCCAAGGCTACGTGCCATGTATAGAAAGCGGCTCTACTAAACCCTCAAACTTATTGTGAACTTCTTTAACAAGGGATCAAAGGTCCATGAACCCCTTAATCAATGTCGTGAGAACGATATAATGCAAACTTAACACAAAATTGTAAGGGTGAATTCTTTTCATAGTCCCTAACCTATCACATAGAATCCTTATTAGTCCCTAATCTTTATAAATATTTTTTTAGGTCGCTAACCTTTGAAGAGTGTTACCGTTGGGTCCTTTTTCATTTTAGATTTTAAGTTTAATTACAACCAAACACCCAAACTTTATATTTATTTTTTTCATTATACCAATATTTATTTATTTCCAAAAGAATACCTCAATCTACACATTTTAGGAAAAAATAATAAATTATCACTCCATATTTACCCCATTTTTTCTAAAAAACGTATTTTTTATAACAAACATAATTGTAAAAATAAAAGGTGAGTTATAAATATTTATTTCCTTCTTATTCAATTTAATAATTATTAAAATATTTTATAAATTCAAAAAAAAAACAACTTTTCACAAAAAAAATCTAACGCCCCCTATTTACCTTATATTTATAAATTTTTTAACAAGTGACTTTTTAATTCTTCACTTTTTTGCAATTATTTTATAAACATCATAAAAATTTGATAAAAAAAATTTATAAAAAAATCACCCCTTTTTTACCCTTTGTTAAAAAAATTAAAATGGTATTTATTTGTACAAAATCATATGGTTAAGTGTAAAAGGTGCAAATATATAGTGATATTTTATTATTTTCCCTTAAAATGTGTAGAATGTGATATTTAAAAAAGATAAATATTGTTGTGTTATGATAAAAAATAAATATAAAGTTTGGGTGCTTGATTGTAAAAAAATCTACCCCTTGTTAGTTGTTACCCTTTGTTAAAAAAATATAAAATGTTATTTATTTGTACAAAATCCATCGTTAAATGAAAAAGGTGTAAATATATAGTGATATTTTATTTATTTTCCTTAAAATGTGTAGATTGTGATATTAAAAAAAAAAGATAAATATTGGTGTGTTATGATAAAAAATAAATATAAAGTTTGGGTGCTGGATTGTAATTAAACTTAAAGTCCTAAATGAAAAAAGACTAAATAGTGACACTTTTTAAAGGTTAAGGACCTAAAAAAACATTTACAAAGGTTATGGACTAATAAAGATTCTATGAGATAGGTTAGGGACTATAGAAGAAATTCACCAAAAATTGTAATGATCAAACATTGACGATAATTCATAATAAATAATAAATCAATCTTTGAATCAATCTACTATTCATATATATAATTTTGTAAGGAAAAATGACTCTAAATAATCCTAAGTATCAACTTTGAACCAAAAATAATACGAACTTTAAAAATCACCACCAACGATATGAACTATGGCAATATATATGAAACCAATTTTCAATCAGTTTTCCGATGGAATTGATGACATAGCGATCGGAAATCTTACATGGCAATTTAACATTTTATACTTTATTTTTTAATTATTTTTGTGCCATATCATTATGATAACCATGTCATTAATATTACCAAAATAAATAAAACCAAACAAAAAAACTAAAAACCAAATTTTACATTTTAGAGTAAATGTTTTGGATTAGACGTAGTCTAATCCAAATTGGACAAGTTATATTTTTTTTAATGGGCTAATTTTTAATGACATGTATATAATGACATGCCACATAGGATTTCATTGTAAAAAAATAAAGGTTAAAATTTTAAGTTGCCACGTAGGATTTTCGATCGTTGTGTCATCAATCCCACTGGAAAACTGATCGGAAATGGGTTTCATATCATTTTGGGTTACAACCCTTACAACCCTTCTTAATTACAGAAGACGGAAAAACACTCCCAAGGAAAGTAATTATCAGTTTAGTCTTCTCTTCTCTTCTCTTCCGCGTGAGCCGCCGGCCCTAATGCTCCTCTTGGGGAGCTTGTTCCTTTAGCCTTCTTCTATTCATCTTTTGTTCTTTGTCCTCTCCTTGTGTAAATCCGCCTCCCTCTTCTTGTCTTTTGATTCTTTTCTAGCATCCCCAATCTCGAATGTTCTTATGCTCTTCTTAGATTATTCCATCTTCTATGAAAACTTAGGGTTTGTTTGTATTTTCAATCCATGTTATGGATTTGTTCCTGACTCCAAATCTCTTTCTCCTTGTCGGTCTTGTTGTCGATTTGACCATAGTTTCAACCTTCCCCTTCCCTTTTTACTCTCCGTGATCTGCTCCTGGGTTCGGAGATTTGTGCTTGGCTGTTTTGCTCTGAGTTTCCCATTTTATGGGTAGTTGGCGTTGGGTCGGTTATATGGGGGTGTCTTTGAAGATCCCCTTGCTAAGGTTTCTGTTTGGATCTGTAATTTCGTTTTGTGCTTCTGGTGCTTGGAGTTTTTGGCTATGGATTTCTGTTTATTTCAGAGATGTATGGTCAAGGAGTTTGCTATTCTTGGGCTTCTGTTGAAGGGTGAGATTTATTCTTGCCCTTCTTCTTCTTGCTTTTGGATCTTGGCATCTTCAGGTTATGTGATTCTCTCTCCTTTTCTCCTTGTTGTTCTAGTTTTGCTTGTTTTTCTTGTGTTGCAACCTTTTCTTTGCTTGCTTCGGTTTGGACTCCTTTTGTCTTGTGTGACTTCTTCGTCTTCCAAGATCGAGAACTTGTCTAAATTGTTGCTTCCAGAGAATTAACAATAGACTGTTGAAACTTTGTTGAACCATTTACTCCCATTTTGTATGAAATCTTATGTAATCTACTCCCTCCGTCCCATAATATAAGGGACATTTCCTTTGTATTTTACAAAGGAAATGTGTCTTATATTATGGGACGGAGGGAGTATAATTTCAAACATGCTCTCATTCTAAGTAATGTAAAACTTGACATATTCGGTTGGGATTTTAGCCTTAAACTTCTTTTTTTTGTGAGGTTGTTGCAGATTGTACAGGTTTCCCATCATATGTGCAAGGTACTTGGAGATAGCAGGAATCCTTTAGATTGTTGTCTTTCTCTTGTGCCTCTGTTTGGGTTTGTTCTTCCTTCTGGTTTGGTTTTGGCTTTGTGTGTTGGTGCTTGTGGGTGGTTCTCCTTTTCTTGTTTCTTTGGGTTGTCTCTTTAGGCACGTATTGTTATTCTAAACCTTATCGATCTATCAAACTTCTTATCTTGTATCTTGGTTTGTGCCAAGAGTTCCTAAGTATGTGGGACTAATGTCCTATATGTAAGGTTGAGCATTTGGTCATTCTTTTGATCAGGATGAGCTTGAAATAAATTATTAAACCTTTTACAACAATTTATGGGATGTGTTAAGAGATGCAAGTCGCCTTTCATCTCTTAACCTGTTTTTTATGCCTCACTTCTTAATCTTTTAGTTGAATAATTTCTCTTGTCATAGTCTCAAATTGTTCATACTTTTTTTTTAGGCTTGCACATTGGCTCTCTTGGCTGGGTTGCCATCTAGGTAGATCCAAGATTGAGCTAGTGTCTTCCTATAACTATGAGATAACTACAACTTTAAATGATGAACATGTTGGTGGTTTTACTGTTCACTAAATGGGTCTGAAAATTAGAAATTCAATATGCATTCATCCAGTGATTTTCTTGCGTTATAGAACTTTTCAAATGCTCCTTTGTTTGCCCTCTTTTAAGTTGGTAGACAGAGTTGAGATATTGAATTTCTATGGGCTTAGAATAATTCAAAACTGTATGATGAATAATTATGGTCTAAAGCTTTTGGTAATATTGTTCTGAAAGTATGGGTCCTCTTCATGATATTCAAATGCTAACTCTTTCCTCCCTTTTTTCTGGTGAGATTTTAGTTCTTAGTCTATATACAATGGTGGTACTTAAAAAAGGTACTTGAGGGTTTTTAACACTTAATATAATATTTTTTATTTAATTAGTACTAGTTAAGTACTCATTTAATTTTTCCACTCCAATAGAGAAAACCTTAAAATGGGTACTTAAATGGTACTTGTACATATAAAAATAAATAATTTCATTAAAATTGGACACTTGGCAAATTATTATTGGTTTCAAATGGTACTTGAGGGTGCTTGAGTTGTGCTTATATAAGTACTTCTACCATGGATGCTTAACATTTATCTTTAAATTTTAGACAAATTTTAACAAGCACCTCTTTAGTACTATGGTATGTACTACCATTGTACATGACCTTATTTGCCTGTTATACAAGTATTCCTAGACTTTTGCCTTTCCTTTATGTATCATATTTATGAAATTCTTCCATTTGTTTCAAAATCAAGTTTTGACTTTATTTTGGATGACTTGTTTTCATTTGGTTCTATGTTTTTGTGGTTTTCTGTTCTCAACTATTTTTAAACTTATGTTTTCATGTTGTTATCTTTTTAGCTCAATAGGGTATGATTTCTACTCTATTTTAAATTCATCTTTATATCATAATTACATTTGGCTTATTCATCCTAATATTGTCGGTTTTTCTTATTATCCTGTAAATGTCACCTTGTTAAGTTACAGAATGACACGCAACAAAAGTGTTGGGACGTTGTTGGGACCTCTGGTTCTAAACAACGGATCAACGATATCATTCTCCGAGTTTTGATAATGACAAACACCATAGAGAACTAATGTGGTTTGTTCAAGTATTTCTAAGGAACACAGGTAAAGCCAAGAACTCCTATGAATGACCAAAAGCCACAGCAGGCCACAATGCAGAGTTTCCATCAAGGGAACTCTGATGAGGAAAGTTCCCATGAAATGGGAACTCCCAGAAATGATCAAGAGAACACAAACCCACAACGATGAAGAGTTTCCATCAAGGGAACTCTGAACAAGACAGTTCCCAGGACATGGGAACTCACATGTGAGGACAACGACCGTTCAGCGCAGATCGCGGGATTCTGTCTCAGACAGCCCGAAGGAACAGTCTGAGGATCAGACTGTCACGCTTCATCCAATGGTCCGATTGATGCAAGAAGTTGACCTAGTTCAAACCAAAGTCACATGTGAAGAAAGTACAACTTGGGCATCAAGCAAAGGGCATTTTGGACACAAACGAAAGATGTGATTGCCCAAGCTCACCTGGACTATAAAGCCAAATGAATAGTACTCGGTCTGAGCACTTCTCCCAGAACTCACAAACACCCACATCAGAGAAAAGAAAGAAAAGGAAGAGAAGTCCCCGCCGGCGAGTGTGTGATCTCGACGACGGTGAAGCCGAAGTTCCCAGGAGCAAGGGAACTGAGAAGTCGGTGTAAGGTTTGAGTTATTTGTATTTTGCTGTTGTGAGCTTAGGAACTCAGTTGAGAGGATTTACTAGTGTTGCTAGAGTTAGGAAGAACTCGTAGGAACAGAGAAGTGTGAATCCGGCTGTTGTAACTAAGAAACAAAGCAATCAATATAAGTCATTCAAAATCCTCCAAGCGGAGGTAGAGGTTTACCCATACAACTAGTTGGTTGCAGTGGGGTTCCTCTATAAAGGAACTGTGTTTTTACTGTCTTTCATACTTGCGAACTGTTTACTTCCGCTGCCTTGGGAACAGCTTAATTGCCAGTTCCCATGCTCTTTGCTAACGGTTTACGATCCAACAATTGGTATCAGAGCCTGCGCTCTAGATTTGTGTTAGCATCGCAGGTATCAGATGGCTCAGGAACTTACTCAGGTGGGGAACAACACTAGTAAGCCGCCAAGGCTTATTACAGGAAGATTTGAAAGCTGGCAACGCGACATGAAGGATTGGATGCGTGGCCAAGACTACTAAGCCTGGTGTGTTATCGAGAGAGGCAACTTCGAAATCGATCCAGCTATAGTCAATGACCTCTCAAAGTGGGGACCCAACGAATACAAGTGTATGGAGGCAAACTACAAATCCAAACAATACCTGAAGAGGTCCATGTGCGTACAAGACTGTGACAGGGTAGCAAACCTTGACACAGCTAAGGAAATGTGGGAAGCCATACAACAAATGCACGTTGGGAACTCAGATCTCCGAGAAGATCTTCAGATGAATGCAAAAAGGGAGTTCTACAACTTCCAAATGGAGATAGGAGAGTCTGTCGATAGCTACCAGTCCCGATTTGAAGGACTTTGCACCAAAATGGAAGGCTTAGGGATCACCAAAGAAGAAATCACCCATAAAATGAAGGTTCAACAGCTCTTCAACGGATTGACTGGAGAGTGGGCAAACGAGAGAACAATGTTCAAAGAGAATCCGGAAAATAGAACGCTCATGCTCCATCAAGTGTTTGGAAAGCTGGTGGGACACGAGAAGAGAAAGATCGATGATAAGGAACAGACTCGAGCTCATCGAGGGATCGCACTCAAGATCGAGAAGATGCTCAAATCAACTCAAGAACAACACGAAGACTCTGAAGAAGAAGAGGATGAGGAGCTAGTTCTCGTAACAAAAGCTCTTCGGAACTTCTACAAAGGAAAGCTCCAAAGGAACAGTGGGAACTGGGGAAAGGGCAGAGTTCCCAAAGAAAACCCGCAGAGAAGGACCTCTCCGATGTCACATGCTACAAGTGCAACAATAAAGGACACTTCGCTAAGGAATGCCCACAGGGAACTGACGGCCGAAAGCAAGGGAAAAAGGCCTACATCGCCACCTGGAGCGATGATGAAGACGAAGATCCCGAGTCATGGGCGCTCCCAGACATGTGTGGAATGGCCATAGGAGAAACCACTGGGGAACAACCCAGTGAGGTAACCACTGAAACTGTTCTTGCTTCTTTGAATAACTATGAAAAACCTGCGTTGTTAAAAATCCTTTCAAGTCTTGTCAAAGATAACATAAAACTGCAAAACAAGTTGGAAAAACAGGAACACATAAATGCTCAATTAGTTGGTCTTGAACCCTGTCCCAACTGCATATCCCTTCTAGAAAAACTCAAATCCCATGTGTCTCACATCGTAGATCTAGAAAGAGAAATCAGAACTCTAGAGAAAGATGAGAACACCCTCATGCAAAACCTGAGTAAGACTCCCGAACATCTTGAAGCCTCTAGTTCCCAAATTAAGTTTCTCCCAGCCAGACATGGCATAGGATACAAAGGAGAGTGCTCTAAGAACGGTAAGTCACCCCTGAGTGAACATGAAATCCATGAGTGTAGGGCCTTAGAACTCCAATGTGAGAAACAGAAGAATGCTCACCTTGAGGAGAAAATCAGGGTCCTAGAAAGTGGGAACTGTGGTGAGAGATATTATTACACTAGGAACACTGGACACAGACTTTATGTCCAAATTGCCAAGGGAAACGGGTCACGGGTGTATAACAAGGAAACCATGGATAGGAACAGGATCCAGAGACCACAACCAAAATACTACCTGGGAGAATACTACAAGACGTGCTGGAACTGTGGTGCTCATGGGCACTACAAGGAAGCATGTCCCAAGAAGAAAGCCCAAACCCTTAGAAATCGTGAGTTCCTAAACAAACAAAAACATCATGCCAATCATCAAAGGAACTCCAACTCTCATGATATCAACATTGCTGACTACGTTTTAAATGAGAATATTTTCCCTTGCAAGGGACCGGGCAAGAGTCATCTTGCCTGGGTCTCAAAACACTAACTTTACCTTGTAGGTGGCAGTGAGAGGGAACAATGCATGGTTCATAGACAGTGGATGCTCGAACCATATGACCGGAAACAAGGATATCCTCATCTCACTGCACACTCATGCCGAAGGAGGCCATGTCTCATTTGGCAATAAAAACAAGGGAGAAGTAATTGGAAAGGGAGAAGTGTTGCTAAATAGATCAATCAAAATCAGCAATGTCAACTTGGTGAAAGATCTGGGATACAATCTCTTGAGTGTTGCCCATATATGTGATCAAGGGAACAACGTTGTCACCTTCGACTTAGACGAGTGCCTAGTCATCAACAAAAAGACCAACAAAGTGATTCTGAGAGGAAGAAGGCACAACAACGTTTATGTAGTAGATACAGAATTTGAACCACCAATGAAGTTGTGTCTTGCAAGTTCCCAAGATGATACGGAACTCTGGCATAGACGACTGGGACATGCAAGTGTAAATCAAATCGTGAAGCTTTATCTACAGGATCTGGTCATTGGTCTTCCACGGATCAATCTCGAAGGAGTCAAAATGTGTGAAGCATGTGTTCGAGGGAACCAGACCAGGAACTCTTTCAAACCCAAAAAGGTGGTGAGCACAACCAGGCCTTTAGAGCTAATTCACATGGATCTCTATGGACCCATGAAAACGGCTAGCTACGGTGGAAAAAGGTACATGTACGTTTTAATTGATGATTTTTCAAGATTCACCTGGGTTATTTTCTTGAAGGCAAAATCACAAGCATTTGAAGAATTCGAACCCTTCATCAAAAGAACAGAAGTAAGCTTAGGTCTCAAACTGAAAGCAATCAGATCTGATCACGGAACTGAGTTTCAAAACTCAGAATTCCTAAACTTCTATGAGAAAGATGGGATCTCTCACAATTTCTCAGCTCCTCGCACCCCTCAGCAAAATGGAGTGGTCGAGAGAAAGAACAAAACCCTGGAGGACATGGCCAGAACCATGATGTTTGAAAGTGGAGTTCCCGAGTACTTCTGGACCGAAGCCATCTCCACAGCTACGTACATCTTGAACCGAGCCATGACAAGACCCCTGATCAACAAAATGTCCTATGAGCTCATCAAAGGAAGAAAACCAAACATCTCAATCTTGAGAACATTTGGTTGCACGTGCTTTGTTCACAATAATGGCAAAGACAACCTTGGCAAATTCGACCCCAGAAGCGATGAAGGGATCTTCTTGGGATACTCAGCACAAAGCAAGGCTTACAGGGTCTATAATAAGAGGACCAAGAAGATAGAAGAAAGCATCCATGTCGTCTTCAACGAGAAATCCGTAACGATGAGAACCGAGACCCAAGGAAAGGGAACTCTGTTTAAGCTGGTAAGACAAGAAGACGATGATGATGATGATGATGATGAGCCAAGGAAGAGGGATGAAGACTATCCAAGTGCAAGCAACATCCCACAACCAGGGAACAACGATGGAGATACAACCCTCACTGATCAAATTTCCCTCGAAGTTCCCTCCTTAGATGAATTACAAGACACATCCAACTCTCTTGTTCCCCAAGACAATACCCTGCCAGAATCAAGTTTTCAGGGGGAACAAACAGGGAACTTGCCAGAAATCTCTGAAGAAACATCAAATGAAGAAGCTGAAGATGAGTGTTCCCATGACAAAGAAACAGCTACTGAAGATGACACACATACAAGGGAACCCCCTCACACAAGAACCTTTCAACAAAGGAAGGACCACCCCATTGAGAACATCATCTCCCCTTTGATAAAGGTGTACAAACTCGTTCCTCTCTCAATAATTTTTGTGCTTTTAACGCGTTTGTTTCAATGGTGGAACCCAAAAATATCAAAGAAGCTTTGAAGGACCCAGATTGGATTCAAGCCATGCAAGAGGAACTCCACCAATTCGAGAGGAACAAAGTTTGGAAGCTAGTTCCTAGGCCCAAAAACAAGAACATCATAGGAACTCGATGGGTCTTTAGGAACAAGCTCGATGATACTGGGGTTGTAGCAAGGAACAAGGCTAGATTAGTGGCACAAGGCTACAGGCAAGAGGAAGGAATCGACTACGATGAGACCTTCGCACCGGTTGCCAGGATCGAGGCCATCAGACTCTTAATCGCCTATGCTGCTCACAAGGGATTCAAGCTTTATCAAATGGATGTGAAAACAGCCTTCCTCAATGGACATCTCAAGGAAGAAGTGTATGTGGCCCAACCTCCAGGATTCGAAGATGAGAAGCTACCCAACCATGTCTGTTTTCTGGAGAGGGCCCTCTACGGACTCAAGCAAGCTCCCCGAGCTTGGTATGACAGGTTTGCTCAATTCCTCTTATCCCATGGATACCTTCGTGGTTCCATAGACAAGACTTTGTTTTTAAAGAAAGAGTCTAAAGACATTTTGATTGTGCAAGTATATGTTGATGACATAGTGTTTGGAGCAACTAACGAAACTCTTGTAGAGAAATTTAAGGACCTCATGAGCAGTGAGTTTGAGATGAGTCTCATTGGGGAACTCACGTTCTTCTTGGGACTTCAAATATCTCAAACCAAGGAAGGAACAAAGATTCATCAACAGAAATACATCAACGAAATGCTCGTGAAGTATGGGATGGAACACTCCAAGCCCATCGACACCCCCATCTCTCCAAATTCAAGGCTTAATGCGGATGAAACAGGTATAAGTGTGGACCAAAGGAACTATCGAGGTATGATTGGGTCCCTTCTTTACTTAACAGCTAGTAGACCTGATATCATGTTCTCCGTATGTCTTTGTGCTCGTTTTCAAGCTAACCCTATGGAATCACACCTGAAAGAGGTGAAGAGAATTTTCAGGTATCTCAAAGGGAACGATAACTTGTGCCTATGGTATCCAAGGAACAGTTCCCTTGAGCTCATTGCATACACAGATGCAGATTTTGCAGGGCACCTGGTTGACAGAAAGAGCACATCAGGAATGGCCCAGTTCCTAGGGTCATGCTTAGTCTCGTGGGGATCTAAAAAGAAAAACTCAGTGGCACTCTCCACAGCTGAAGCCGAATATGTGGTTGCCGCATCGTGCTGTTCCCAAGTTCTATGGCTTAAGTCACAACTCCAGGATTACGGTATGTCTTTTGGCCCAGTTCCCATACTTTGTGATAACACTAGTGCCATAAACATTTCCAAAAATCATGTGCATCATTCTAGAACTAGGCACATAGATATAAGGCATCACTTTCTACGTGACAATGTTGAAAGTGGGAACATCTCGATGGAACACTATAGAACTAAAGAGCAAATTGCGGACATTCTCACCAAAGCTTTAGACAGACGTCCCTACCAGCGTTTTCGAATGCTTCTAGGGATGATAACTCTAAACTAAACAAGTCCCGGTTTGTTTCTCCCTCAATGCCTGACTAGTTTATACAAGATTGCATGATAGGGAACTCGGACTTATTGCTTTCACTATCCCATGATTACTACTCTAAAGATAAATGTGTACAATGGAACTCTATTTCTTTTGGCCCAAAATGATCAACCAGAGTTCCCTTTATCCCTCTTTACAAGCCACTATGACGGTTGATCATATAACCTACCCTAAGCTTGGAACCAGACAAACGCTTCTCATGAGCCTAAATATTTCCTTTATCGAGTTGCAAATTGTCTGGTTCCCCTTTGAGTTCCCTAGCCCCACAAAAGGATGAGTGTGAAGTTCCCTTAACCACTTCACTCTTCCTGACCTTGATAAGATCATGGTAACTGATGCATACTAGCAAGGGAACGCTGAATCATCTACAAAGCAGAATCGTCACCTGGGAAGCAGACTTTTGTGTCAGAATCTCTGAAGCGTTAAGGGCCAAGTATTCAAATTTTGAAAAGGACTTCCCAAGAGATCGTGACGCGTGTTCAGAGGCGTGCTATGGAAGTTGAAATGATGCCCCACGTTCATTGGGCAACGGTTATCGAGGTTTTTCAAATTCCCTTTCTACCCTTCACCCCCTCTCCTCTTAAAACCCTTATTTGCCATTTTTGGGATCTTATTCCTCCTTCCACCTCTGTCATTCGTCTTCTCCACATCCCTTTCACTCTCTTTTTCAAGAAACCTCCAAAACCTCCCAAAACCCTTACAAAAATGGCCCTTCAACACACCTTCGCCCAGGTCAAAGAGTGGGTGCTTGCCAATCCCCGAATCCTCTTCACTACACAATTGAAAGAGATTGAGCACGAACAAGACCCAACCATGAAAGACGTACTCATCCACGGACTCTACCATCAAGTGAGCCCTTTCTTGCTCCCTCCTCCTCCGGCCGACGACACTGTCGCCTGGACATCTTCCGCCACCTCCTCTGAATCCCTTCCTCCTCCCTCAACCACTACCACCTCCTCCGGCGTTGTCATCGTTGAAAATTTCGGAGATGCTCGCCCTTCCATCAACGAGAAACCCCACAAATCCAAACACCACCATTCATCCAAACGACGCCACTCCTCCAAAGACCCCTCAAAACCCAAGAAATCCAAACATTCTAAAGATCCCTCCAAATCCAAAAAACGCAAGCACTCTGAGGTCTCTGAATTTTCAGAGCCCGGAAAGAAAGCCTTCTTCAAGTTTGAGGACTACTTGAACTGCTTCAAGGAGAGTTATTGTATGCCCAAACCTCCTTTCCCCTTCCCCTCCGACGATGGGACCTCTCAATCTCAGAGTCTACTCCCTTCTTCCTCCTCTCTCCCTCTTCTTCTAACCGAGGGACCTCCCAAATCTCCTCCCTCTCAATCATTACCTCTCCCACTACCTCCTCCCGTTCCCATAACAACGGGAACTCCAACTCCACCACCTCACAAATCTCCCTCCCCTCCTTCCTCACCACACCACACATCCCTTCCTCCCACCTCTACCTCGGGGCACTCTACTCCCCAGGTTCCCACATTCACTCTTCCACCTCCTCCTTCTACACAACTTTCCACTCCCCTTCCTTCTTCTCTTCCTTCTTCCACCACATCCCCAACCACCACAAAACTCCCCTCTCCCTCTCCATCCAAAACTGTTGTCGCCATTGAATCGGACGACGATGACCTCCCCATCTCCGTGGTCATCGGGAAAATAAACAAGGAGCCTCCTCCCATTTTCTTGGGAACTGCGGAGGAGGAGGCTCAGCTCAAGGCAATCGAAGAAGAGCTCAACCGGGACCCCTCTGAACAGACAACTGATCACGAGACCAAGTCCCCAGAGAAGGTGGCTCCGGAAGAGCCCACGAAAACAAGGGACCCAGCACCGGTTGATGGTGCTGGGGCAACTACAAGTCATCCCCAGGATGACGCGGAGGGCTCAAGCTCGAGCTCCTCCGAGGAAGAAAGGACCTCCCACGATGAGGTCGAAGAAGAAGAAGACGCTCCAGCTGCTAAGGAGCAAGCACCGATCCCAACCCCTGGACACCAAATGGTGGTGTCCACGGGTTCCCAACATCCAAGGGAACGCGTGCTCCAGATTGAAGCGGTTGCACCCCCTCAGCAGAAAGGACCTCGAACGGTCTCTAGGGGGAACACGTCCAAGAGCACCACAAAGAACGGAAAGGGGACCTCTTCTACAAAGCATCCAGTGGATGAACGCCGAAAGCTCCTCCCTCCGCTTATCATCAATGAGGACGTGTTGATTGACAACGGCTTAGGGGAACTGTGGGACCTGATCAAGGCCCAGGGCTGGGAGAACCTCTGCAACGAGACAGTGAGCGTAACTCCCTCGCAAGTGCGTCAATTCTACAATAACATCACTATCACCAACGACTGCACTCAGGGAACTCTCTCCCACGAAGGCGACGAGTTCATTTTTACAACGTCAACAATCCGCCTTCAGCTCAAGGTCCCCGGTCAAGGGCTCAATGAGTTGCCCAACAAGCTCTGGGGCGACTTCAATAGCGCTGAAGTGTACAACACCATCTTTGAGGGTCGGGTTCCCTCCAAAGTTCCCTCGACGCACCATCTCTCTCTAGTCGCCAAGCTTGCTCACCAATTCATCATCAATGTGGTGATCCCTCGCCAGGAGAAGCGTCTAGTCGTCAACATCCCTGATGCCATCATCCTCTACCACTTTCTCCTCAAGAAACCCATCAACCTTCCCAGAATAATCCTTGGGCACATGGACAAGTGCATGGCTTCCAAGTCCCATTCCATTCCCTACTCTGGGCTGATAAAGAAGCTCCTACAAAAAGAGGGTCTCTACGACGCCTCTAAGGACGAAATCGAGCTTGGAAGGGAACTGGACATTTCAGTTGTCCAGAAGATGAGGCACTCTGAGCCTGTAGAGGAAGCAGCTCAACTGGAGTCTGGAGAACAAGAGGGGAACTCTCAAGTGTTGCTCCGCATTGCCAACACCCTCGACCAGATTGCCAGGGACCAAGCAGCGTTGGCCCGAGGACAAGAAAAGCTTACACAAGTCCTGACGCGCCTCTGTGACGCCCTGTCCCCTGAAGCCCCATGATCTCTCCCTTCTTCTTCCCTTAATCCAAAATGACCACAAAATTGTACTTGAGTTCCCTTGTATATATTATCTTAAGTAATGAAATGGTCTTTATTTTGATTGTGTGTTCCCTTCTTCCCTGTTATTGCTTTGCTTGTTTTCGATGATGTCAAAAGGGGGAAAGACAAAAAATGCGAGATGAGTTAAAAGTTTAAGTTATCACAGACCACACATAAGCTAAGGGGGAACAAGTTCATAAAAAGCTTAGTAAGAACTAAATGTCTCACCAGAAGTGGTTCCCTAAATCTAATTGTTTCACTAAAAGTGACTTCCCAAAATCATACTTAGAAACTCATCAGCATATCATTCATTAAAATACTTGCATATTTTGTGATGGGTTTGTCATCATCAAAAAGGGGAAAATTGTTGGGACGTTGTTGGGACCTCTGGTTCTAAACAACGGATCAACGATGTAATCCTCTTAAGTTTTGATAATGACAAACACCATAGGGAACTAATGTGGTTTGTTCAAGTATTTTCTAAGGAACGGAGGTACAGCCAAGAACTCCCATGAATGACCAAAAGCCACAGAAGCCTACAATGCAGAGTTTCCATCAAGGGAACTCTAAAGAAGGAAGTTCCCATGAAATGGGAACTACCAGAAATGATCAAGAGAACACAAGCCCACAACGATGAAGAGTTTCCATCAAGGGAACTCTGAACAAGACAGTTCCCAGGACATGGGAAGTCACATGTGAGGACAACGACCGTTCAGCGCAGATCGCGGAATTCTGTCTCAGACAACCCGAAGGAACAGTCTGAGGATCAGACTGTCACACTTCATCCAACGGTCTGATTGATCCAAGAAGTTGACCTAGTTCAAACCAAAGTCACATGTGAAGAAAGTACAACTTGGGCATCAAGCAAAGGGCATTTTGGACACCAACGAAAGATGCGACTGCCCAAGCTCACTTGGACTATAAAGCCAAATGAGTAGTACTCGTATTGAGTACTTCTCCCAGAACTCACAAAACACCCACACCAGAGAAAAGAAAGAAAAGGAAGAGAAGTCCCCGCCGGCGAGTGTGTGATCTCGACGACGGTGAAGCCGAAGTTCCCAGGAGCAAGGGAACTGAGAAGTCGGTGTAAGGTCTGACTTATTTGTATTTTGTTGTTGTGAGCTTAGGAACTCAATTGAGAGGATTTGCTAGTGTTGCTAGAGTTAGGAAGAACTCGTAGGAACAGAGAAGTGTGAATTCGGTTGTGTAACTAAGGAACAAAGCAATTAATATAAGTAAGTCATTCAAAATCCTCCAAGCGGAGGTAGAGGTTTACCCATACAACTAGTTGGTTGTAGTGGGGTTCCTCTATAAAGGAACTACGCTCTTTACTGTCTTTCATACTTGCGATTGTTTACTTCCACTGCCTTGGGAACAGCTTAATTGCCAGTTCCCAAGCTCTTTGCTAACCGTTTACGATCCAACAATCCCTTTAGGCTCGGATTTAGACTTAATATCTTCACAAAAGTTTGTTTATTGCATGATTCTAGCCTAGATTTGTGTTTTATTTGAGCTTTTATCAAAAATCCGATTTTAACCTAGATTAAGGCTTTGATTTTGATCTAATTGTTCTAGGTAGTGGGGGAAGAGAGTGTTTGAGTGATGATTTGCTTAAAATTTCTATATATTGTTGTGGTTGTCCTTACCGGGACGACAAAACTGTGTTTGCTTGGTTTGTTGGTGGTGCTTGCGCAAGTATTTGTGAAATTCTAAAATTATGGGTAGAAAAAGGGATAGAATAGATGGCGCATCTTCATCCCATGGTGCTAGCCAGGGTGTTCATCTGGTTCCTCCTACTATGGAGGGAGAGAGCACTCTAGAGACCTTTGGGTTTAGTCTGACTAAGCTCACTCACATTGCCAGATTTGATATGCTAAAAGACAGGGAGTGGAAAGCGACTAGGTTTATAGATTGGAATTTTATGAACGAGCTCGGTCTAGCGCATCTTTTGAGGGAGATGGCGGCATATCTGCATATGGGGCAGTTCTTACAGTTGTGTGAACCCACTTTCAAGGGGTTAACACTTGAGTTTTTGAGCTCTTTGTCGACAAATTTTAGAGGTGAAGGGGAGTTTAAATTTTTGTTGGGAGGTATAAGGAGGAAGATGACCTTGAAGGAGGTCAACAATGTGTTTGGATACTGGAATCTTCCAGGCAATGATGTTGTGCTGAATGAGAATGGTGCCACATGGGCTGATAAGCATTTCTGGAGGTCCATCATCGGGAGACCCACTTATGAGCCTACCAAAGAAAAGGCTTCTCCCATTACTCACCCAACTATTAGAGTCTTCTAGAGATTTATAGCTAGTACTCTGAATGGGCGGGGTAATGATGGAAACAACTGCCCTAAGAAAGATGTTGTTGTATTGGGCGCTTGTTTGAAAAGGAAGAAGCTGAATTTGGGTGCTATGCTGATGCACCATATGGATCATGTTGGAAACAAAGGAGGTGGATCCATCTGTATTGGTGGAATTGTGACCCATCTAGCCAGGCATTTTGGAGTTGATCTTGACAGACTACATGTTGATATCCCACCTCTTGCTATGGATTTCACCATGTTTAAAAAGATGGGTGCTCTTTACAAGTACAGAAACTCTTACTTCTGGGCAATTAGGGATTCAAAGAGAGTGATGAAGCTTCCTGATGGAGCCAGAGTGAGGAATGAAAACAGCTCGGGCAATTGGTTCATTAAAGTCCAGGTTGGAGATCTAGAGTTGAGTGATGTCAAGGGCCTTGCTAGAGGTAAAATGAAGGCTCTAGTTGCTATTCAAGAGGAGTTTGATGAAGAAGAGAGGAATGATGAGGACTTTGTTATGGTTGATGAAGAAGAAAAGTCTGTTGAGGATGAAGAATCTAAAGAGGAGGATGAGTTTGAGGAAGAAGATCAGCAGAGACAATTTGATCCATCTTTGCCTGCTGGGGGTGGTCCCCACTATTCTGATGCTCAGTTCATTCAGATGATGGATATGATGAGACAGATGCAGTTGGACAACACACAACGATATAATGATATGTCATCGCACATCGATCAGAGCTATTAGAACATGAGGGGTTATGTGGATCAGAGGTTCACCACTTTTCAGATTCACCAGGATCAGCAGCTTGCTGCGTATCAAGCCCATCAAGATGAGAAGTTCAAACTGCTCAATGCTAGACTAGATGGATGGAGTTCGGCGGGCTATCCACCTCACCAGTGATACCCTCAGTATGCTTTCCCCGACCCGCCATATCCTCAGTATCCGCCATACCAGTCACCTCCTTCTGAGTATCCACCGCCACCACAAGATCACCCGCCATACTACCCACCAAACAACTAGAGTTTTGTGAGTTTTTCTATTTCTCTTTACTTTTTACTATACTTTGAGGACAAAGTATATTTTTAGCATGGGGGAAGGGAATTACTTGTTTGCATTTCATATAGTTGCATTAGTTTAGGTCATATTTAAAATTTTTGCATGTATTGATTAAAAAATCTTGAAAATTGAAAAAAAATCAGAAAATTTTGAAAAAATACAAAAATATTGCATGTAGGTTCTTATATCCCCATTGTTTGATTCCACTTGTGTTTCTATGCTAAGTATAAGTCCTAACCCATGATTTGCATGATTTGCTGAAGTTGATATGATATGAGCATGATCATTGATTATTTATCTTGATTATATGATTGAGCATGTATTTAGCTTGAGTATTTGATTCATTCTAAAATTCTAGACAAAAATTAGCCTTGTGAGGTTTTTGGCCTTTCATGATAATATTTTGTCTCTATTTCTTGAGTGTATCACCATGATTATATAGCTCTAGAACTTGCGTTATGACTCTTTTTCAAGGCTGCTTTATATGATTGAATAAATGACATTAAAATAGATTGTTGAGGGTTATTTTAGTAGACATATATATACCTTATATTAGTTTATTTTATGAGAACTGTATATCGTACTTTTGGAGGTTAGGGTTTTCTCTCAAGGAAGAAACTTTGAACCTCTTGTAAGTTTGCTATCAATTTAATTATGCATTGCCAAATTTCTTTGTGTTTGGCTAGTTATTAAAGTCATGATTTGCATATTGTTGTGAGGTTTAATTGATTCTCAACAAACTTGAATAGAGTTTATTCCTTGTTCTTAATTGAATCTAAACTAGGGTTTTGTTCGATTAGCTAGCTAATTGATTTTCTAGTTATAACTAAATCTGTTTAATTACCGGTCGGAGTTAATTTGATCAAGAGTATACTTTAATCAATTTAGTACCGGTTGGACTAGTTGGTTGAAGAAGGGAATAAATTTACAAGTCACTTAGATGTCTGGTTGCTCTAAGTGCTTGTTTCTATTGATAACTTGAATCGTCATGCTGTTATTTAATTGAATCTAGAAGGTCTTCTAGGTTGTTATCTAATTAGGGTTGTTAGACTGGTAGTTCTATCAACTAAATCTGAAGTTCGGGTTGTAATCCTTAGTAGGGTCATAATCCACAATAGATTATTCAAGTGAGAAGAGAATCAAGAGAATCAATGATCAATAAAGCAATGTCATGATGGATTTAACTAGTTAAACACGCATGTCTCTTATATATTCAAATCATCTTTGCATTCGTATTTACTTTTATTTTTGCATAAGAAGTTTAGATAATCATTCCGAAAAATCCCCCTTTTTAGTTACATGGTATTCAAGTAAAAGCACAAATACACAAGTCCTTGTGGAATCGACCCTTACTTGCCGCTCTACTGAGTTGGTAAAGATAAGGTTTCTTTGATAGGTATTAACGACCACTGAAAATACCTCATCAGTCGGCTTTCGGGTTATTAACGGTACCTCATTTATTATAAAAAATATATTTTAAACTTGTGATTTAATATTTTAAACTTTTAAAAAATTACAAATATCAAATTTAATAACATAAATTTAAAATGTCATTGTGTAATATTGTGTAATTTGTAGATATATATAAGGTTTTAAATTAAACACTACAATTTTTTTACGTTTTATACATAAAAAAACAAAAAAAAACATATCGAGTTTATATAACGGGGATTTAGAGGAGGTAATACCTTCCATGTCCCCGCACCGTTTTAAATTGGGGATACATATTTGCTTCCTGTCCCCCATCCCGTTCCCCACCAAATCGGGGAATCCTCGGCTCGTTATGGGTGGGTCCTCACGAATCCTTGTCCCCACGGTTTTTTTGTGCCTCCCTAGTAGTATCTCCACACCTAATTTTTGAGACCTAAATAAGGCCTCGAATTTAGGGTTGTCAAAACTTGATCCGGCCTGAGAAACCCTTCTGACCCGACACCTGAAAAAAATAAAAAAGTGTATACCCGATACTTGTTTGACCTAATCCGATTTGGCCCAAACCAAAAAAAAAACTAAAACCGAGATTAATCCGAAACCAATCATACCCCCAATGAACTAGTTCTATGCAACCCAATTCATGATGTTATTTGACCTGAAACAATCCGAATGACCAGGCCCAAAATCATTCGAAAATCCAAAGTGACCACTCAATCCAAAATCATCCGAAAATCTAAAGTTATCCAACCCGAAGTCATCCAAAAGTTATGTTGTATTATGTTTTAAAATTGACATCGAAGCTCTTTCATTCCCCCAACTCTTTTCAAGGAACAAGTTCGTATGAAATTATAAGCCATCCATTTCAAGAATCTTCAAAATACCATGAGCAAAGAATTACTTCACCAGCCATCTAATTTCAGTTACAAACATGTTCCTTAATTTCGTAGAAAAAAAAATTGAGCTTTGTGGAAAGTGTAAAAGCTGTAAAAAAAAGGACCAATTTAGAATCCTGCAAATGGACAAAAATGAATGGCATATTTCAGTTTGAACATTTTTTTGTTTGTGGAAGAAACAAGCCCTCCATGTTTGTTGTCCATTTTGCAAGATTGAACCTTTGCAAACTCAAAATTTGTGCTAAACATATCAAGAACTTTATAAGATCAAAACTTTCCCCAGTAAGTTTAATATTCAGCAATAAAATGTAACTCACAATCTTAGCACGTACAATTCGCTTCTTTCTCTTTCGAAACCTATTTGGAGCAAGATCTTATCTAGCATCCCAAAAGTGTTGCCATTTTTGTTGTTTGATTGCTGTGAGCGCCTCAAAATGCCACTAGACAGTGTAAAGTGGTATCTCCTTCAACGAGCAACTAATAAGGTTTGAACTTCCTAGCGGTCCGGAGCTGCTGTATCCGCTTCTTATCCTCCTCGAACTTGCTTTGCAGCTTCATAACCTCTGTAAGAAGAAAAAAGAATTAGGTAATTAAGGAAATCTTTCATTATATACAAGAACAGCTAGCTATAACCTGAACTAAGATTAAACAATCTACCCAAGGATTCGTCATGTCAGAATTTCATTCTTGTAAAGATCTAACCGGTATAGCTAGTATCATATTCTTGAATTTACAACAACTAGCCAATGTATTAGTCAAGCAATTTGAGAATGTAATTTCGAAAGACCCAAGGAAGACGAAAAACGAAGAGCAATAGGAACCGAAAAAAACTGAAAACTAATATAGCAAAAACAAACTGTGCACCCCCTGCAAAGCAAAACGAGAAACCGAGAGAGCAACTACTAAAAGAGAAGCTGCGAAGGACAAAATGTTTGCAATTCAACTAAATACACAAGCATATTAACGGCAAATTGCACATCATGATAATACAAACTTGATAAATGAGGCTTCAGGGAAATTTAGGATTGTTTAAGACACAAGAAACGTAAGTTTAGTAGAATGCGTACCACTCCTCTGAGCTTCTCTTCTTTGGAAGCGGTAGAAATCAAGCCCAACGGATTCCTTAGTTTTCTTTCTATCCATGTTGTGAAGCACAGCTCCCTGAGAAACTGAACCTACAGCAACACCACTTTCAGGATCATTCGTCTTCTTTCCACCCTTTCGGTGTACAACAACAGTCCATCCATCTTCTGCAATCTTGGCTTCCTTGTCTTTCCTAGCCTGCATTCGGTAATAATCAACCATAAACATAATAATCAACCACTGAAGTAATTTTAGATTAGTAACAAGAATATCATATTGTAAATCCATTACAAAGCAGAAAAGATATGGACAATCGAATACACCTTTTGTTCACTAAACATTTGTCATTTTAGACTCTGACACAACTATTATAGGAATTCTAAACCGGAAACTTTTTATAAAAGTTACAAGTTATGACCTACACAACTCGTTTTTAGCCCATGAATAAAGAGAATTTGCATCAAAAGAATCAATATGCGCATTCGCAATTCACCAATAATCCCTCATAACTTATCAATAATCATTATCTAAAACTCTAAAATGACAAACATTTCCTAACAAGATTTAAGGGCAAAAATGACAGTCTTCTATCAAGGCCGCAGGATAACAAAATCAATCCAAATTTGAAAACAGGAAAGAAATGCTCTTATGAGGGACTTCTCAATTATCATTCAATCTATGTGTCTGACAGGAAAGAAGTCATGTACATAAATTTCTACAGACATCTACAGATGCATCCATATGTGCAAAATACCGGCAAGCAAAATATACCTGCTCCTCCTGCTCTTCATGTGCGGTTATGAAATCATCAATTCTTTGCTGCAAGACCTCTAAATCAAGTCTATTCGTGTGGTATTCATCAACCCATTCTGAAAATACAAGTAAACTTATGTAACCAACAAAAACTTTCAAGAAAGGAAATTTGCACCAATAAACTTAAAGCAACTCAAACTCAACCCAGTTGCACTGGGATGAAAAGTTGAAAACTCATCATATCAAACATGAAATAAGGCAGCAAAATGAGCAGAAAAAAATTAATTGTGAAATTGGTAATTTGAGTAAACCTGACAAAAATGTGTAGAAAATGAACTGCCAGGAAAATTCAGCAATATGTTGATGAAACCATATAAGCTGATTGAGCATTGGGACAACAAATATTTCCATTAGGGAATAAACAATTTCTTACTTCTCATTCCTCTAGAACAGTCTTCATCTCCAGAAGAAATCTCATGAATCTCGTACTGTTCATCACTTTGAACTGAATTATTCATGTCCTCTGGCGAGCTATGGTCTTTCCTTTTGCTTTTGCGAGCGCTTTTAAGCTTATCTGCATAAAGATTACAATTCACATCAAAACAGAAATTAAGGGCCAAACCAGCCACATTCAGCAAAAACAATCAACAAAAAAAATTCAATTACTTTTAGCTTCTCCTGAACAATCGGACTCTCTAGTAGATATCTGATCAGCATTATTTCTTTTTTTGGACTTCCCATTCACATGCGTTAACTTGCTTTCTTCGCTTGTTGAAACAAGTTTCTTCCGGCGAGCCATGTCCGTCCTCTTCCTTATCTAGCCAAAATCCAATACAATTTCTGAGTTAAATAAAAATAAATTCCACACTACAAATTCATAATTTGAAAAAATCAGCACAATTTGCATCAATACGTTAAGGGTTTACCCAAATTGCAGATCGAATAGAGAGATTGGAAAGGAAGAGAGTTAAACCTCGGTAGCAGGAGATGCTAATTCCTTAACCCAGCAAAAACCCTAAGGTATGTTGAGAATTGAGATGTGTAAATTGAAAGATGGGCTTCCGATGTAATGGGCTGATGAAGGTGATTTCATAAATGGCTAAACTAAAATGACCCATTTACGATTTTAACCCAAAAAAAAACACATTTTAAGAAAATGTCTTTAATTTTATTAAACAATTTTTCTAACCTAATTTATAGGTTAAAAACCTTAAAATAAAAATTATTTATTAAAATTCATTATTTATAATTTTTTTTGTTTTTTATAGGATTCATTAATTATTATTTTTTTACGGTTTTAGTTTCTATATCGATAGAAAAACCGTTTATTAGAGAAACACCATATGACTCAAATATCATCATGGTTAAATTTGTAAAATAGAAAAAATACACCATATGACTCAAATAACATGATGGTTAAATTTGTAAAATTGAAAGAAATAAATGAGGTGCTGGACACAAAAAAAAAACATGTTAAAATCAACCAATCTATATATCTATATATAATCTATATATAACAATAAAAAGTTGTGTACAAGGGTCATTTATTGCACATATTAAATTCATATACATAATTATACGGAGTATATTTTTTGTTTACCTTTTATTTTCAATCAAAATTACTCTTATAACACAATGGTTAGCATGGTTAGAATGCTATCAGAGGTTTAAGGTTCAAGTCTGATGGGAAGTATTATGAGATTTTTTCGAAGTCTTTTCATAGACTTCTTTTGGTACAAACAATCTTATATATTTATGTTTACATAGTATTTGAAATTGAAATTACTTTCATAACACAATGGTTAGAATGTAATGAGATATCTAATGTTTAAGTCTCATGAAGAGCATCATGGTCATTTTATTTTTTTTAAAAATCAATCTAATTAGATTAATCTTATATTTTTATTTTAAAATAAATTTGACAAAGTCATTTCTACCAAATAATAAATTTGATAAATGTTATAATAAAATAAATTTAAATGCGAAGAATTACAATTAGGGTGATTGGAGTACCAAAACACATTTGTCGTGAGATCATGTGGTTTACGCCAGTGCTAATGGTGCTCTGTAGTTTGTACATTATTGAAAGAGAATGGTTAATCATCTCGGATCTGGTGGGATAAAAACACATCTCTAACTAGTGTAAGTTAAAGTTGTAACAACCAGGAGGGATAAAGCAAGTGGGATCACATGGATTGGAAATTCGTTATCTTTTAGTATAGTAATTATTATGGTCAATTAACTGACACAATATAGAGGCAAAATTTTAATGATTAGAATTCAAGAGATATCGTGGTGGACAACGTGGTTAAAATACCAGCATGTTAGGTGGAGAAGATTCTTTAATGGTAAGATATTCAATTGACTTTCCGAAGGATAAAAGAGAGTGTTAAGACGAAAATTAAAGATATATGCGAGTCAAGGCGATAGAAATTTTAAACATACAAGGTTGGTTGCGTCTAGTAAGACCGAGACCCTAGGATAGATGACTTTTTAAGATACCCATGTTGAGTAGTAGACTTTCCTACATTAACAAGTAAGAGGCTTGAAAGATTAGGTGAAACTATTAAATTCTAGCATTAGAAGCGTGGCGCACAGTGAAATAGTTAAGGTTAGTTAGGCACGAGATAACTCACCACAGACGGGTGGGGAAGCAGATCGGAGGAAGTGCTGAGAACATGGGTCATGGATTAGAGATGAAACAGGTCAAGGTACTTGAAGATTAGTGAGGTTTGCGTGCAATAGCAATTAGTGTTTCGTGTTTAAGTTGGCACCTTACGAGGCCTTGTTGAGTAGAGGGGTGGTACCTCTATTCTGGGATGATCTATCAAATATGGTAGGAGAGACGCCTGAGATGATTCACGAGACTGTTAGGGAGGTAGTTTTGCTCAGTGAAGCGCATGTTAGATGCATAGAGATGCCAAAAGTCTTGTGTAGATAAGAGACGACAATCTTTAGAACTGAAGATAGGTGCACATGTTTGGTGGAGAGTGTCTCTGACTAGTGAGTTCGGAAGGTTGGGGTGAAAGGGAAACTTAGTCCTCATATATTAGAATGTTTGAGATTTTGGATAGAGTGGGTGAGGTGGCCTATAGTTTAGCGTTGCCACCCGCTTTTGACGAAGTTCATCCTATCTTCCAAGTTTCGCAACTATGGTAATATGTTCCGAATCCTAGTCACACGTAATTATGAGGAGTTGATGGTAAAGCCAGATCACATTTTCCGAGAACATCTATTGAAGATTCTGGACCAACAAATAAAGAAGTTGTAAAACAAGGAGATTCCTTTGGTGCTAATTCAGTGGTCTCGACGGGGAGCCGATGAGGCCCCTTGGGAGACTGAGTCCAGGATGAGTGAGGCATTTGAGGGGAAGGTAAGTAATTAGTGAATTGTTTTCAGATTCGATGATTGCCTGGGTGATTGTTGTTCACTTGACTTGCCTGTTTGACCTTTGATTATTTGATTGTCATGTTGTGTGTTTTGGATGGTTAGTATTGGTTGTGTTTGTCCTTAACATAAATTAGGTTCGAGAACGAACCCCCTTAAGCGGGAGAGGTTGTGAGACTTCGGAATTTTTCCTTCTTATCTTTCGTCCGTTAAGTTTCGGGACGGAACTTTCTTAAGGAGGGTAGTATGTAATATTCGAATTTCATTTCCCTTCTAGGTCGGAAAACGAATTTCTTATTCTGCAAACAATTGATTTTTTTGGCCCTCAAGTAACTTCTGGTATAAGATCAAGACCTTAGTAAACCGATAAACTTACCGCCACCTCCAATATCTTATATATAAATTAACTATGTGTTAATTTATATTTCAGTTATCCGTATCAATAAATAAAAAATGTTATCATATTAATCTATCTTTAAATGTTGGGGACCCTAGTATTTATACTTGCCATTCCGATTGGATCGAAAAATTGCCCCTTACGTATCCCTCAAAGAGCCACCGTTTTTTCTTGGGTTCATCTCGATCGGATTTGTCGGTGGTGAGTCCGATCCCTCTGTTCCAACCAGGAAATTTCAGCGCCCCGATCCCTTCGTTCCATCTCTCTTGTTCCGTTCTCGTTAAGCAACGATACCTCCAGTGAGCCACTGTCGTTTGCGTTCGATTCCGGCATCACGATCCACCGTTGAGATCGGCGATCCATTCAAGGCTAGTAACCTGGAGGGCCACACTGCTCGTCGTCGGCGACGTCTTCAATTCAGAACCATCACGCCTTCGGAGACCGGTCCCATTCGATCGCACGGAAAAACCGTCGTCGTTCCGCCGTTCAGATTGCCGACATTAGGAGGTAAAGATCGACGCGCTGCTTCTTTCCCCTGTTTTTCCTCTGTCACTCTCGTTTGCAAGGGTAGGGCGAGTCGGGAATTTTAGGTTAGTAGTTTGGGGAGTACATTACTGCTGTAACCATGGAGGTCTTGGTTTTTGGTTGAAGAAGAAAGGGGAGCGGACCCCACTAGGAATAGTCAAAGGCAGAGTTTTGTTTGGTTTATACAATTAAGGGTGGGAGACGGGTTTTTTTTTTGGGCCGTTTGGTTGTCTGCATTTTCATGGTGGGTATGGGCTGTTTTATTAATTAGTTGGGTTGGGTAATTAGGCCTTGGATTGGGTTTTGGAACGTAATAACAGGAGGATAGCTAGTAGTTGAAACGTTAGCTTTAAATTGGAATAAAATAGTACTATAGTAGTAGTTATTGTAAGCGAATATTACATAATGAATAGTAGGTGTATATTAGTATATTTTCATCCTTAAGAATAATTTTTTTATATGTTATATATATTAGTATAGTTAAAGATTGTAGTTGGACCATGCATTTAAATCGGGGTCGAAGAATATGGGTTGTCAGTTCGTATGTTGTTGAGAGGTAGTAAGGGTCGAACCTAATCTTTTTGGTCATATATTCTATTAGGAAATCGTGCTCGCACCCTTAATTTTGTCTTCTTTGAGGATCCTTCAATTCGAGGTAAATCGTTTTCGACTTGCTCGATTCTTCTCTATCCTGTTAGATTGCATATTGTTATTGTAGGGCGGATTTTGGGAACTAGTCCCGAATACCTTTTTAAATTATTTTGAACTTCTTGATTTGTTGTGTGTGTAAAATGGTTTTGAACGCATTTTATCGGAAAGAGATTTCTGGAACATTTTCTCTGTGTTGGTACCATTTCCGGCACGGCCCCATCGTAGATGGTGTTGAGGAAGAGTTGTCTATGTATGGCCCGTGTGACAGGGAAACCGTGCCCCTTCAAAATGAAAAATATTATCTATGTGTTTTGGCAAGTGCTCCAGTGGAGGCTTAGCCGGGGATAGAAGGAAGATTGTGAAGTGGAGTGAGAGGGCCTGCCTATGCACTCGGAGCGGCGATGAGCGCCTTGGAAGTCGGATTGTGAGATGGAGGAATTTGTAACACCCCCTTCCTACCCTGGAGGTATTACCGCCAGTAACATCGATTAAGACTAAACCGAAGCTACCCAAGGCTTTAAACTGACTGAACAAACTAAAACAAACTTTACAGCGGAATAAAAACAATTGGTCTTATACAAATCTTAACCCAAAAAGAATAAATAAATAGAACAACCTTCTAGTTGAACAAAATCTTCATCCAGTCTTCCTTAAGATCTTATTTCTGAAACTCAGCTTCACTTTGAAGTAGTTCAACCATGATCTTCACTCAAGTATAACCATTGAAAACCTTTCTTCAACTTCTGGAGCTTCAAACATCTGAATCCGCCTCTTGAATCAACTTCCAAGAAGAACCTGATGTATCGTATACAACGGTGGACACCAGCCAACCATATAAAAGAAAAGAAAATGGACGGGTTAGTCTAATGAAAGACTAGCAAGCGGAGAATCTAACTTGGTTCTTATGGTTGTAACTAAACATATTGGCCTCCAAATCCGGATAGACTCGGATTATGATCCAACAGTTAGCAGTCTTATAGAGAAAAGAGGGAGACTTGCATAATCCATGAGAGAGAACACCACCGCTTGTGGTTTCTTTAAGAAGCATAAACAATTGTTGGGAATTCATATTAATCACATAACATCTTGAAAAGTCTCCATCGACTAATCAGATTGACTTAATCAAAGTTTGATTAAGAATCATTAATAACCGGGAGTAAGAATGGTTATTGAATAGACTAACCATTCGGGTACATTAATGTGCCTAACGCACTTATCTTTATTACTTTCAGAACTTTTCACAAACATGTTGGTAACTTTTAAGCGGCTAAAACCGCAGAGAATACACCTGTACATGGAGACGTCAAGATGAGAGGGATGAAATCCATAATCATTGACGAACACCTAGTACCAATTTGCACTTATCTAGAGTGCATAAACACCTCCTCCAGCGTTGAGTGAGGTATGAGTCATGACCCGAATGTTGGGATATGATAGTAACGAGCTAAACCTCCCAACATAGACTGTGTTATAAAGAGGTCATCGGAGACTCGGCTCCTACCCCTGAAAACTAATTTACTTCACAATAATGTCTCAGCATGAGACAACATACAAGGTCACACATAACGGATCTAAATCCAGTTCTATCACGAAACTGAATAAATAGCATGGTCATTATTACTAATAAATATAACGACCTATCATATTTTATTAATCATACAAGTTGTTCCCAACACAAATATTAAATGGGATCCAATTCCTCATTTAATAACAATAACGCAAGAGCGAATCGTCCACTTGCCTTATAAGGCGTGCTCGACGTCCTTAGCAATTCCAACAGTAATCTGTATCATCCTTCTGACAAATATAACCAAAGGATTTCTCAGCAACGAGCTCACAGAAACACTTCTTAGTTGTATTCTCAACTCCTACAACTTTCTAATCGATAAACGATTTAATTTCTGAATATCGATATATAATAAATACTTAGTTATCATGCTTCAAGGAGCCATCTTGGCGGAATTATAACTAATTATCCGCTTCCCTTTTGAAACAATTTTCTAAATAAAAATTGTTCATCAGTAACAGTACTACAAGATTACCAAATTTCAGCTCAAACGGATTAACGAAGAATCCTGAGTAATTATCCGAAGTCCATTACCTGACAATCGGTATCCAAAACTTGTTTTCGCTATAACGGAAGATCCGGACGTCCGTTTCACGAGCGGTTCGAACCTGTAGAACCGTATTAACGTCAAGATAATAAAAATCATAAGTTTAATTAGCAAAGCGGCACCGAAAGGCCCTTGCGGTGGCTCCGCAATCAAACCGCTAATTAATTTCGATCGTATATACCTTCACTCGAGCCCATGGCTCGTGTGGCTCGATCATGGCTCGATCATGGCTCGATCCTCGAGCCCGAGGGTGGCTGGGCGTTGCCCGGCAGCAGCCCTTTCCATTGGTGGTGGTCGGACAGGCTACCGATCGCCGGCGACGTCGCGCGGCGTGGTCGAAAAGTGACCGGCGGTGATGACTTGAATTCTTTCTCCCGATCCGTTCGTTCCGCCTGATTTCTCTCATGGTTCTGTTGCAGCCAGTACAAAGGCAAGAAGAAGAAGGTGAGAGATGGAGGAGGAGCTAGAGGAAGAAGATGAAGGTGGTGGCCGGCGGTGACAATTCTTTCTCCCGAGCCAGTCGTCGTTCCGTCCTTCTCTCTGTTTTGTTAGACTTTGACGAAGCAATTGAAGATATGCTGTGGAAGAAGGCACGAGCCCCCACCCCCTCAAATCTTATCTCTTTCTTTCCTTCCCCACTAAGCAAAAGAGGCGGTTTAAAACAAAACCCGTCTCGGAACGGGACTCGCGTTAAAGCGGTAAAATTATGTACCTCGGGTAGGAAAACTCACTAAACGAAAAATGTCCCGTAAATTATGTAGACCAATAAAATCAATTTTCCATGATTTTACCTTGCTACTTTCAATTTTTAAGGCTTCCGTTTCGTATTTTAAATCATTTCCGGTACATAATTAAAAAGACGGCTTATCCAATAAATATTCTTTTTCCACCAAAAAATCCTAGAATTCACACCGATCCATAAAATCATTTCTTTGTGATTTTAGGATATCACCAACAATTTTCTAGGATTTAATCTCCAACGAAAATATTGGATTAAGCGTTAAAACGTTCAAAAAGGTTAAAAAGATATCCGAGAAAAATTCAAAAATATCCTCAAAAATCGCAGTTATTACATTAGTACCCCCTTAAAAATGGTTTCGTCCTCGAAACCAAGGAGAACTCAGATCATAAGGAAGGATAGCATAAGCATACATACTTACAACCACTACAAACCTATACAGAAGTTTGTAGTACCCCCTTAAAAAAACATACTCTTATTTCTGCACCAAGCACAATCAACCATTGCTTAGTTACCAAACTTCTTCTTTACAACATTCATTAACTTTGGAAAATGGCTCAGTATTTCCTGTCTAATTTCTCAAGTCTTTTCTTCACTTTCATTTTTAGGTCAAGATAACCTAATCAAAGGAAGGCATTACGGATAGAATGCACTAAAGGTGGCAATGTCAACCGATAAACAAGCTTACCAGTTCTTTTCAGTATCTCAAAAGATCCAACATAGCGAGCATTTACGTTGTCTCGCATTCCCCAGCAGAATATGCCTTTCAAGGCGAATATTAGAACAAAAACGCCGTTCTCTACAATGAACTCAACATGTTCTCTAATTAAAACAACACACGATTGTTGTCGCCTTTGAGCAGTTAGCACCCTTTAAACGTTAGTGCGATATCAGTTGTTGTTCTTTTGGCCAAGTCTGGCCCATTAAGAACCTTGTTAGCATTGTCATTCCAACAAATTGACAACCAACACTCCCGGCCTTACAAACCTCAAAAAGAGTCATTTTGTTTATCGTGTAATCAAAATTCTTGAATGTGAATTCACTCAAACTCAAACTACCATTCCAACTCATGTGGAATCCAGAATACATGTCCTCAGGAGTTTGAATTTGTTTCTTTGCATTACTCATCAGTTTCATGAGGGAAGCCAACGCTATAATTCAATTCACTCCACCAGGCTTGATGTCACTCCTTTCAAAACTTTGACATGAACCACCTATCTCAATCAGAGACAAAAGTCTTTGGAGTTTTATGAGGATCAAAAACTTCATGCCTGAACACCTCAGCTAATTTTTATACTCTTTAAGTCAGCTTAAATGCATTAAAAGAACACTCTAAATGAGTTTATTAACAACCTCCATATTGAATCCTTCTTACATCCTTCTTTCATTAAGTCTTAAACGACTAATGACAAGAATCCATTGTAATATCTTCCCACTTCCATTCTGGAAAAGGAAGAGACTATAACATTTCATCTAGTCTTCTATGCTAATTAGGACTTCCAAACAAACCAAACACATCACAACAAGCTCGGTGACATTTCGCTTCATGTCATTCCATCAAAAGTTTATCTTAAAAACCTTATACATTTACTTGTTCTAGGATGAACTAATTAAGCAAATAACTATTCCTCCTTTGAAATAAGCTTTCAAAGCTCATCAACCACAGATACACATGAACAATTTCAAAATCAAGCAATCCATAATCTTGAATAACAATTCCTGGTGTCTTACTTTCTTGATCTTCTCCATTGATCTTAAATAATATTACTTTCCCCATACTACTTTTCCTTGATCTAGTCAACAGATTTTGAATAAAATCCTAGGGGATTCACACAACCTTGTTGTCATCCAAACTAAATCTTTAGTCCTTCACAAATCAGTTTCTTTACAAAGATTACTTAAAATCCTTACTCAATTTCCTTATTGAGATAAAATCTCAGTATTATTTTAACCAAGAATATGAGATTTATCCAACACATGACAAGATAATAACCTATCTTGTCAATCCTTTACATCCTTTTCTCAACCAAAACTCAGCTTGAGCATACTGACATTCAAAAGTATTTATCTCTCTCAACTACTTCAAACTGCACTCTTACGCATTACTATACCAACATATTAGACAATAATACCTTTAGTCCAATAATTTCTAACAAAATTGTCTCCATTGACAATTTTCAGTCTTTTTCATCAAAGAACTGTTTAGACTTTATTTAACATTCTGACTTGTTGAGCAACCTAACTCTTAGGATTAAAAACATATCCTCACATGTCCACTCTCTACATCCAACAACTTATCAGGCTGAGATTGAATATCAATACTAATTTACATATCCAAACTCCAGACCCATTGGAGTTCTGCTTAAAGTTCTCACTTGACTATCTTATTTCAAAGAGATTTATGTTTTCAAGATAACATGAAAACAAATAACAACTAATGGAGAAATTACTAGTACATCCTTTATTCCAAAGAAAGGATTACTACAATGTCATTCCTTAAAAAGGGTTCCATCCCAGGAGTCCATATCAACTTACTTTCAAAGATAATTCCGCTAAAAAGGCAATGACTTTCTTAGGTTATGACGTCAACCAATATGAACTACTAGCAAACTGCTTAGAGAATTACAATAATCGTTGACTGAAAACAATCCCAAACTTTTAGAGAAGTACAGAGTTACTCCTGTTCCTTCGGAGACCTTCAAAGATGTGTAAAGAATCTTACCAATTTCTTTACTTATAATCGAACTGTATTGGGAAGTTTGACCATACTCCTTAAATGGTATAATGCAAAAGAAAGCTTCCATCTTTTCATCTCAACCAATTACACTTGCAAAAGTCATATAATTGCAAAACTTATATGATTACTAAATCATACTAGAAACTATTCTTTAAAACCCAAGGAATTATGTGATCTTATTCCACCATGTGATCAAGATGGGAAACAAAATTAAACATAATCCTTTACTGCATTTTCATAGGAATAAGACATGTAATCTTGCCTTACCATGTGATCAAGATGGAAGACAGATCACATTCTTACTCACCACCATGAAAACCGTAGAAAAATTTATTCATGAATTCTATATAACAAACTACCATTACTTTTAGAAATTCATACTTGAATTCTACAAAGTCCTAAGATTTTTCTCAAAAGAGAAAATCACAAAACAATTTCAACTATTCCTTAAATCATAACAGCTTGACAGGAACTCGACATAGTCTACAAGCATACAGGCTTTAACTTTGAATGTCGCTGAAACAAAGATTAGTTACTCTCTTGAAGAATTTGGCGCGTCAAGCCAATGCATCAATTAAAATTACTGACCTTCTCTTAATGATGCTACTAACGCTTTGCCCTAGTTCTGTGCTGACACTTGCACATTAGCTGACTTTACCAACTTGACAAATGTTTTGAATCAAAACCGAGTCTCAAAGAAGCTAAGATACTCCAATTCACTTCTGAGCCCCACATTTTCCCTCGAATGTGACACTTCATTCCCTTCTCAAGGTAGAACTTGATGACATACCTTGACTTTTCTTAATTAGACATACATGCTAGACTTTTCTATAATCCATAGTATTGAGTAATCTCTGCCTGACTTAACTCAATCTTAACCCATATTAACTTCACAAGTTCAATAAAAGGGTTGATCACTCCAATCCACTTACTTGCAAACCTTAGGAAAAATGTGATTCCGACATCTTCATACTCATAGCGAAGATTCTTCTTCGATCATTCTCAACTTGTATGCCTCCTTGACATACTACTTTAAAGTTATGCAAATATGATCCATTGACAAAATTCAATACTTGAGTTCATCCATTCACAAGACAACGAGCCTTCTGCAAGTGAATCTTCATATAAATTCTGATATCCAAAAGTAAACTATCAAACTCTTCTGATGAGTTTAAGGACTTTCAATCCTCTTATAACTTAATCTTCTCGATATATAAAAAAAATGAACTTTCAAACTATGCATCTAATTCAAAAGATTCAATTCGTATACCTTTTCATTAATTTAACTTCAAACCAAATTGCAAAGAAAGAGATTGTGGTTAGGAAGCTTGCTGACAACTTAACAGTCTCACCAGTACCACCTTAGGCTTTGGATTTGACTGATATAAAATCTTCAAAACCCAAACACAACTGAAATTATCTTCCAGCGATAGGGTCTAAGCCTTATTGACCACAATATAGAATGATTGATATTTTTCTCCCAACCGATTAAAATATCAAAGGCAACCATGCCAAAATCATTCCTTGAATGATCTTCTCACAACTGAACTTTTTCATTTCCATCCTTGAAGAAACATAAGCCAATACCATTGGCAATTTAGAACATCTCAATGCTGATTCTATTACTAGTCCATTATAGACCTCAAATCTCTTCTCATTATCCCAAGCTAGGTATCATACAACGAAATTCCAATAACGTTGTCACATAGGTTAGTCATCTGGATATCAACAACTCAGTGTCATCAATTAACACTTGTGCTAAGTAGTTAATTGAACATAAACACATTACTGATGAACATTTACCTGTTCAATCCATTTTGACCAATCAACCTTATTCACAACAACCTTGATGATTAACCACTCGTTCACAACTTAAACTGAACCAACATTCTTCCTTTCTTTCTTACTATAATCATAAGAAATCCGCATTTCATTTAGGAATCTCAATCCTCTTAACTCAAAGGATAACAACATATATGAATATTCGAGTTCGAATACTCTCAGATTCAAAATTGAACTGCACCTTCCAATAGTTTAACAATTCAGTTGATCCAACACTTGAGCACTTCAAAGCTCTTTAACTTCCAACTGAGCAAAGAAAAGTACAGAATATCCATGATTCTATACTATAGAGTCACAAACATAGTTGTTGAAGAAAGTTTCCAAAGACAATCCTTTTCTTTTCAGGATTCTTTTACATCACTTCATGATCCATACTGATCTTTTTAGAATCACTCAAGACTCTTAAGATTTTCCAAATCTCAATGTTGAGAAGTGGAGGTTCCAACTCCAAACTTCTATTGATAATCGAATTTCAACCAAATTCAGAAATTCCTAAGAAATATTCTCGGGAAAACTCTTACTCTTATGACTTCAAGACAACACTTGAACTTTCACATATCAAGAAAAGAAATTAACAATTTCTTTCACATAACTTTGAATCATGAACTTTCTAACAAAAATTCTTAACTTGAAATCTCCCATCATACAATCTTAAAATAGGAAACCTTCAAACTAGAAAGTCTTTATGAAGTACAATACTTAACTTCAAAATCTCACAAGAAGTTTCCTAATATGGAAGAAACAACGAGGGTACACCCAATTCAGACTCTCAAGAGAGAATAGGAATTCATTGAGAACTTGGTCTAGAACCGGATCAACTTTAGGAATCTTCACCTAATCTTACTTTGGATCCTTCTCGGAATCCTTTCCCATCTCCAGGGAATCAAATGTCCATCACAAGACCTTCAAAGAAATTATTACAAACTTATTACCTCATATTCTCCAATTTCCTTTTCTCCTTCAATCTCTTTCACGAGTCTGACCTTCAATCTTAACCACTTTCCGTAAATGGTTCTAAGACAACACCAATATAGAATTCTCCATAATTCTATATAGAAGATGAAAGTCTTAAGCAAGACTTAGGAACTTTTAGCTCTGATACCACTTCTGTAACACCCCCTTCCTACCCTGGAGGTATTACCGCCAGTAACCTCGATTAAGACTAAACCGAAGCTACCCAAGGCTTTAAACTGACTGAACAAACTAAAACAAACTTTACAGCGGAATAAAAACAATTGGTCTTATACAAATCTTAACCCAAAAAGAATAAATAAATAGAACAACCTTCTAGTTGAACAAAATCTTCATCCAGTCTTCCTTAAGATCTTATTTCTGAAACTCAGCTTCACTTTGAAGTAGTTCAACCATGATCTTCACTCAAGTATAACCATTGAAAACCTTTCTTCAACTTCTGGAGCTTCAAACATCTGAATCCGCCTCTTGAATCAACTTCCAAGAAGAACCTGATGTATCGTATACAACGGTGGACACCAGCCAACCATATAAAAGAAAAGAAAATGGACGGGTTAGTCTAATGAAAGACTAGCAAGCGGAGAATCTAACTTGGTTCTTATGGTTGTAACTAAACATATTGGCCTCCAAATCCGGATAGACTCGGATTATGATCCAACAGTTAGCAGTCTTATAGAGAAAAGAGGGAGACTTGCATAATCCATGAGAGAGAACACCACCGCTTGTGGTTTCTTTAAGAAGCATAAACAATTGTTGGGAATTCATATTAATCACATAACATCTTGAAAAGTCTCCATCGACTAATCAGATTGACTTAATCAAAGTTTGATTAAGAATCATTAATAACCGGGAGTAAGAATGGTTATTGAATAGACTAACCATTCGGGTACATTAATGTGCCTAACGCACTTATCTTTATTACTTTCAGAACTTTTCACAAACATGTTGGTAACTTTTAAGCGGCTAAAACCGCAGAGAATACACCTGTACATGGAGACGTCAAGATGAGAGGGATGAAATCCATGATCATTGACGAACACCTAGTACCAATTTGCACTTATCTAGAGTGCATAAACACCTCCTCCAGCGTTGAGTGAGGTATGAGTCATGACCCGAATGTTGGGATATGATAGTAACGAGCTAAACCTCCCAACATAGACTGTGTTATAAAGAGGTCATCGGAGACTCGGCTCCTACCCCTGAAAACTAATTTACTTCACAATAATGTCTCAGCATGAGACAACATACAAGGTCACACATAACGGATCTAAATCCAGTTCTATCACGAAACTGAATAAATAGCATGGTCATTATTACTAATAAATATAACGACCTATCATATTTTATTAATCATACAAGTTGTTCCCAACACAAATATTAAATGGGATCCAATTCCTCATTTAATAACAATAACGCAAGAGCGAATCGTCCACTTGCCTTATAAGGCGTGCTCGACGTCCTTAGCAATTCCAACAGTAATCTGTATCATCCTTCTGACAAATATAACCAAAGGATTTCTCAGCAACGAGCTCACAGAAACACTTCTTAGTTGTATTCTCAACTCCTACAACTTTCTAATCGATAAACGATTTAATTTCTGAATATCGATATATAATAAATACTTAGTTATCATGCTTCAAGGAGCCATCTTGGCGGAATTATAACTAATTATCCGCTTCCCTTTTGAAACAATTTTCTAAATAAAAATTGTTCATCAGTAACAGTACTACAAGATTACCAAATTTCAGCTCAAACGGATTAACGAAGAATCCTGAGTAATTATCCGAAGTCCATTACCTGACAATCGGTATCCAAAACTTGTTTTCGCTATAACGGAAGATCCGGACGTCCGTTTCACGAGCGGTTCGAACCTGTAGAACCGTATTAACGTCAAGATCATAAAAATCATAAGTTTAATTAGCAAATCAGCACCGAAAGGCCCTTGCGGTGGCTCCGCAATCAAACCGCTAATTAATTTCGATCGTATATACCTTCACTCGAGCCCATGGCTCGTGTGGCTCGATCATGGCTCGATCATGGCTCGATCCTCGAGCCCGAGGGTGGCTGGGCGTTGCCCGGCAGCAGCCCTTTCCATTGGTGGTGGTCGGACAGGCTACCGATCGCCGGCGACGTCGCGCGGCGTGGTCGAAAAGTGACCGGCGGTGATGACTTGAATTCTTTCTCCCGATCCGTTCGTTCCGCCTGATTTCTCTCATGGTTCTCTTGCAGCCAATACAAAGGCAAGAAGAAGAAGGTGAGAGATGGAGGAGGAGCTAGAGGAAGAAGATGAAGGTGGTGGCCGGCGGTGACAATTCTTTCTCCCGAGCCAGTCGTCGTTCCGTCCTTCTCTCTGTTTTGTTAGACTTTGACGAAGCAATTGAAGATATGCTGTGGAAGAAGGCACGAGCCCCCACCCCCTCAAATCTTATCTCTTTCTTTCCTTCCCCACTAAGCAAAAGAGGCGGTTTAAAACAAAACCCGTCTCGGAACGGGACTCGCGTTAAAGCGGTAAAATTATGTACCTCGGGTAGGAAAACTCACTAAACGAAAAACGTCCCGTAAATTATGTAGACCAATAAAATCAATTTTCCATGATTTTACCTTGCTACTTTCAATTTTTAAGGCTTCCGTTTCGTATTTTAAATCATTTCCGGTACATAATTAAAAAGACGGCTTATCCAATAAATATTCTTTTTCCACCGAAAAATCCTAGAATTCACACCGATCCATAAAATCATTTCTTTGTGATTTTAGGATATCACCAACAATTTTCTAGGATTTAATCTCCAACGAAAATATTGGATTAAGCGTTAAAACGTTCAAAAAGGTTAAAAAGATATCCGAGAAAAATTCAAAAATATCCTCAAAAACCGCAGTTATTACAGAATTGCATTGTTATAAGGTTGTATTAGTAAATGTGTATGTGGCTATGTGTGACTAATTATGACTAATTTAGGTATTGTCTTTTAGAGTTATGATTGCGGTTCTAGAATTGCATTGTTTTAAGGTATCACTCATTCCTACAACAATTTTTAACCAAACATAAAAATAGGTTTGAGTCATTTATAACCCTATACCCTATATCTTTGGTATAGAAACAAACAAGCCCTAAATATTTTAGGACGACGAACTTCTTACAAGACTAGTTTCCCTAATTCCTTTCCACATAAAAAAAATACAGATATTGATAAGACCATTTTCCCCTCGTAATATGACGAATAAAAGCATCAAAAGAGACTAACATATAAAGACATTGACTCATGTCAATGTCTATATTTTCATTTTCCCCCTCGTAATACGGTAACCACAAACCTTCAAAGGAGACTTAACATATATAGATATGACTCATGTCAATGTCCAATTGTCCATACTTTCATTTTCCCCTCATAATACGATAACCGTAAAACCTTCAAAGAAGACTAACTTTAAATTCTTCTTACGTACTTTAAATAGTCTTTGTGATTTAGAAAATAGGAATTAAGATACAATTATATATTCTAATTATGAATTTAACTATCTCACTAGTTGATGAACTTAATGATTTGGGTGTACATATTTGTGCGCCTTCCATCTATGACACAGGATAAATTCTAACTTTATTTTTATTTTTTGGGAGTAAGGATTAGTTTTATCTAAATACCAAATGAAGAAATCTATTGAAATCCATAGGTCGTTCACGTGAGGTGCACATGACCGTCCATGCGCATATGCTTGTTGGGTCCAGCATACAAGCCCACAAGATTCAATGTCTTATTTAGTATCCATTTTTAGATGTGAGAATGACATATTCTCAACACGTCCCCGTAAGTATATCTGATTTGTCTCGGTTGACACTTGGAAACGGACTTAGGACCAAACATTCCTTTGATACCATATTGAAGTCCATGGGTCGTTCACGTGAGGAGCACACGGCCGTCCGTGCGCATACGCGTGTTGGGCCCAACATACAAGCCCACAAAATTTCATTATTATTATACTCTCTCCGTTTCGCAATATAAGTCGTTTCTAGCTCTAAAAGGAATTTTATAATGTAAGTCATTATTTCCCTTATTTAATGTAACAACTTTCTAAAATAGGTCATTACTCTATTTAATTTACTTAACATTCCAACAACATTCATTAACTCAAACATTTCTAGTGGTTAAAGAGTTAATAGTGCATGTGATAAAAACAAGCATTAAATTATCATCTTTTTTATTTTAAGCATGTCTTAATTCCTGTACAAAATCAAAAACCGACTTACATTGCGAAACGGAGGTAATACCAATCAGCGATAAGAGGATTAAATTACGGACTTATACAATTATGCAAGAGGAATAAAAGTCAAATAAAATAAATGGTGCTCAATTGATAAGAGGATTAAATTACGGACTTATACAATTTGCAAGAGGAATAAAAGTCAAATAAAATAAATGGTGCTCAATTGATGATCGGTTTATATATACAGAAGAGTTGATGACCATACATCATCGATCTATCTCATTGAAAAATCACAAACCTCGAAAATGGCAACCATTCTCTACCCTTTAGTCCTAACCCTATGCCTCCTTGGATGCGTCAAAGGGTGTGTGGAAAGTGAGAGGCTCGCTCTTCTTGATTTCAAAAAAAGTTTTCCATCATTTCCTCAAAATCATGGAAAGCTTTCCTCTTGGAATTCCAGTGAGGATACAAAAGATTGTTGTAGTTGGGAGGGGATTACATGTAACGACCTTGATGGGCATGTTGAATCCCTGGACCTTTCCAACCAAGGCTTAGAAAGCTATCGACTACGACCCTCCGTGCTTGAGCTACACCATTTGAAGAGCTTGGTTCTTAGGGAGAACAACCTTGCTATGAGAATCCCGGAGTTCATTCGCTCTTTAAGCAATCTTACAAATCTTGATATTTCGGATTCTGGATTCTTCGGTATGATTCCTCCTCAACTTGGCAACCTCTCCAATCTCCAAAGTTTGAGTATTGGTTCAAGCAATTTGTCTACTGATAACTTTCAATGGCTATCTCATCTTTCTTATTTAGAAGCACTTGACATGAGCTCTACCAACTTCAGTGAAGCAAGAGACTGGCTTTTTGTGATCCGAAAACTCCCCGTCTTATATGATTTTACATGCACTTCATGCTATTTTCCCACACCAGATTTTCCATCTACCTTCTCTAGTCATTTCAATTCCTCGTCGTCATCTCTTCGAACACTTACAATTACTGGTAGCGTCTTGGGTCCCAAGTTTCCAAGTTGGCTTCCTGCATTATTAGATAGCATTACCTGGCTTGATATCTCTCAATGCCAGATTTTGGGTTCTATTCCTATAGCCTTTTGGAAGAGCCTTCCAAGCTCTCTGGGATATTTTAATATGTCATTTAATAACCTTCGTGGTGTAGTGCCAAACTTACCATTTGAATTTTTTGGTGTATATCCCTTCACGGTCACTATAGATTTAACGTCGAATTCCTTTCATGGTCCGATACCTCCTCGATTCTTTGAGGCAAATGAGTTGTATCTGTCGAAGAATAAATTTTCTAGCTTTGCCCCTTCTCCATACTCCTCTAATAACATCTCAGATTTTTATAGTACTAGTATTGTGGACATCTCTGACAACAATTTGTCTGGTGAGATTCCTCAGTGGGTGTGGTCACAATCTTGGATGAACAGTCTTAATCTAGCCAATAATAATTTGTCCGGGATACTTCCAAGCTCAACAAATGCATCAAACATGTATGCACTCAATTTGAGCAACAACAATTTTTCCGGTCCACTACCTTCATTGCTGAAAAATTGCACTATTATTAGGATCGTGGACTTGAGCGGGAATAAATTATCCGGATCAATACCATCTTGGTTAGGTGAAGGCTTAAATAGCTTGCATGTTCTTTCCTTACAATCAAACAATTTCAGTGGCACTCTGCCCTCAAATTTGTTCAATCTTAGTTCTCTTAAGATCTTGGATCTTTCACATAATAAATTGTCCGGAAATATTCCCTCTTGTGTCGATAAATTGTTTGCTATGGTCCATCATCTGAATTCAAGCACCGAAATCTTGCTACCCGGGGCCCGTAATGCTAGGAGTACGGTGCCTGTTGACGAGGTGGAGTTTTATCATGCCTTTGTTAAATGGAAAGGAATGGATCGATTGTTTCAGAAAAACCTTGAAATGCTAAGATTGGTCGACCTCTCAAACAACAATTTCAGCGGAGAAGTTCCCACTCGGTTGACGTCTCTAACGGAGTTGGATTCACTAGACTTGTCTAGCAATAACTTTGAGGGAAGTATCCCCAACCAGATTGGGCAGCTCAAGTCATTAGAGTATCTGAACCTGTCCTACAATAAACTCTCCGGTCCAATTCCACCAAGCCTCTCTGACATATCTTTGCTAGGCATGTTGGACCTCTCACACAACAACTTGTCTGGAAGAATTCCGAAAGGCACCCAATTGCAAGGTTTTGACTCCTCTGCCTACGAAGGTAATTCGGAGCTCTGTGGTTTACCATTGCAAGTCAAATGCCCGGGAGATAATGATGACTCTACTAAACCTCTCCAACCCTATGCAATATATGAAAGTGACATGAAGGAAGATAAATGGAAAAACAAGCAAAGCTTCTATGCTGGGTTAGGAGCAGGATTCGCTTGTGGCTTCTTCGGGATCCTTGGCTCACTTATTTGGATAAGAAAGTGGAGATGTGCTTTTTTCCAAATTGGTACAAGGGTTGGAGGATGGATCCTTTTGGTTGTAGCATTGACGACCTCCAAAATCACCAGGACGCTCTGGCTCAAATAGGTACATACGTACTCATTTCCTTTTTTTTTTTGCTTCATCATAGTGTCTTTGTTTCTTTCTTGTTTGTAACAGGATGATATGGCTCAATCCGAGCCTACATTTGGGGACGCGAGACTCGTGACCGACGTCGTCCGGTGCACTTTAGGGATTATTATTATTAGTAGTATTTTTATTAATGTAAACCTTTTAAATAGAGTTTATAAACTCTTTCATGGGTTTTCTTTTCGGTTCTTTCCCATGACGCTTTTATTGAACCGATAGGGTAGTTATTATAAGTACTTTTAATTGTTATCTTAAGGAATAATAAGAAATATTCAGTTTGCCCTAATCTCCTTTTTCCTCGTCTGTCTCTCCTTTTCACTGGCCGTCGGCCGTTCACTTGATTCTCTCTACTGATTGGTTACGTAGTTTGTGTTAGCTCGCAGGTTAGTCGTAATTAATTATGGAAACTGTATCGATTCTCACTGCTGGAAAACGCGTTTTTAGCCAGAAAATATTTAGCCACGAATTTTGGCGAGGGTAATTTGGGTGGCAACAGCCATAAATTTAGCCACAAATATTTCAGTTTGCGGTAATATGGCCATGAAATATGGCGTTGTGGCTAGTTTTGGGGCCAAATAGCCTCGAAAATTAAGCGCGACTAGATTTAGATTTTTGGCCATATTATCATGAAAACAAGCTCGTGGCTAATGTTAAGGCCCAATGGACGCGAATTTTTTGCGCAGCTAGATTCATTTCTAGAGTAGTAGCTAATTAGCCACCAAAAAAGATTCGTGTGTATATTCAGGACAAAGTCTGGAGCTAAGTACCCACATACTAGTCGTGGCTAGGTTTGTGGATATTTGTGTGGGTAATTTGATTCATTGTCTCATAAATGGTCCTTCATTTCTTTAGAATTTTTAGAAATAACCACGAAACTAGCCACGAGTTCTTATTTTCGTGTCTAACATAGTTTGTTTGGAAACTTCTATGATAACAGTCACGAGATTAGCCACGAGTTCTTTATTTCGTGAGAAATCTGCAGAAATAACCACGAAACTAGTCACGAGTTCTTCGTTTCGTGTCTAACTTTGTTTGTTTGGAAAAATTTGCAGAAACAATCACGAGATTAGCCACGAGTTCTTCATTTCGTGAGAAATCTGCAGAAATAACCACGAGACTAGTCACGAGTTTTTCATTTCGTGGTTAATCTTCAAAAATAACCACAAGATTTCAACGAAGGAAGAGGAGAAGAGTTTCGATTGGGCTGCTCCTCCATATGGGCCGAGTACGGTGATCCAAAAACGGGCCCATTTCTTTTGACTCCCAAGCCCATCAGATTTGCAGAAACAGTCACGAGATTAGCCACGAGTTCTTCATTTCATGGTTAATCTTCAGAAATAACCACAAGATTTCAACGAAGGAAGAGGAGAAGAGTTTGGATTGGGCTGCTCCTCCATATGGGCCGAGTACGGTGATCCAAAAACGGGCCCATTTCTTTTGACTCCCAAGCCCATCAGATTTTCATTACCTCAAAAGCCCATTCCTAATTAATTTTTATTATTTGTAAAATTATTTCCACTATAAATTACAATTATTTTAAAATTTAAATAAATATTACCCATAGGCCTTTATAGAAAAACATTTATTAAAATAAAATATCAGTCATGCTTACCTAGGAAATTAATAATTTTTAATAAATTATAAATGACTTCCTAGGAAATTAATAATTTTTAATTCTTATGAGAAATCGTTATATTCATTTAGAATCGTTCATTCTTATGAGAAATCGTTATATTCATTTAGAATCGCTCATTCTTATGAGAAATCGTTATATTCATTTAGATTCGTTTATCCTTATAAGAAATCGTTATATTCATTTAGAATCGTGCATTCTTATGAGAAATCATTATATTCAGTTAGAATCGTTCATTTATTGAGAAATCGTAATATTCATTTAGAATCGTTCATTCTTATGAGAAATCGTTATATTCATTTAGAATCGTTCATTCTTATGAGAAATCGTTATATTCATTTAGATTCGTTCATTCTTATGAGAAATCGTTATATTCATTTAGATTCGTTCATTCTTATGAGAAATCGTTATATTCATTTAGAATCGTTCATTCTTATGAAAAATCTTTATATTCATTTAGAATCGTTCATTCTTGTAAGAAATCGTTATAGTCCTTTAGAGCCGTTCATTCTTATAACAAATCATTATATTCATTTAAAACTGTTCATTCTCGTAAGAAATCGTTACAGTCTTTTAGAATCGTTTATTATTATAGCAAATCATTATATTCATTTAAAACCGTTCATTCTTGTAAGAAATCGTTATAGTCCTTTAGAATCGTTTATTCTTATAACAAATCATTATATTCATTTAAAACCATTCATTCTTGTAAGATATCGTTATAGTCCTTTAGAGTCGTTCATTCTTATAAGAAATCGTTATATTCCTTTAAAATCATTCATTCTTATAAGAAAATGTTATATTTCTTTAGAATCGATCATTCTTATAAGAAAGCGTTACTTTCATTTAGAATCGATCATTCTTATAAGAAAGTGTTACTTTCATTTAGAATCAATCATTCTTATAAGAAAGCGTTATATTTCTTAGGGTTTAGGGTTTAGGGTCTAGGGTTTAGGGTTTAGTGTTAGGGTTTAGGGTCGATCATTCTTATAAGAAATCATTATATTCCTTTATAGTCATTCATTCTTATAAGAAAACGTTATATTTTTTTAGAGATGTTCATTCTTATAAGAAAACTTTATATTTATTTAGAGTCGTTCATTCTTATAAGAAACCATTATATTCCTTTAGAGTCGTTCATTTTAATAAGAAGTCGTTTATTTCTTTAGAACTGTTCATTCTTATAAGAAACCTAATTAGTTCACATGTTATAGTTAAAGAAACCTAATTGATGTTAACAAGTTCACATGTTTAGAGTCGTTCATTCTTATAAGAAACCTAATGAACTGTTCATTCTTATAAGAAATCGTTATATTCCTTTAGAATCGTTCATTCTTATAAGAAATCATTATAGTCCTTTAGAATCGTTCATTCTTATAAAAAATCGTTATATTCCTTTAGAACAGTTCATTTTTATAAGAAAACGTTATGTTCACTTAGAATCGTTCATTCTTATAAGAAAACGTTATATTCACTTAGAACCGTTCATTCTTATAAGGAAACTTTATATTCCTTTTGAACTGTTCATTCTTATAAGAAAACGTTATATTCACTTAGATTCGTTCATTGTTGTAATTAAGAAAACGTTATATTCCTTTAGAATTGTTCCTTTTTATAGGAAATCGTATTTTTCACTAATTAACATCTTTCATTCAAATATATAAACTTGTTATAATTGGTAGTACTTATAAAGTTATAATACACATTATGTATATGTGAATTATTTTGAGCATTTTTTATATTATTTACTCTTATAATATGTTAACTTATATATATATATAGAAAGGTGCATTACATTAACTTTACAAAAATTTAGTTTAAAATTGGACAAAAATTTTGGCGGGCTTAATTGGAGGAAAAATTGTTTAAGAGGGAAAATGAAATTTTGGGCCGAAAAAAAAGGAGCCCAAAAGCCAAACACTCAAACCCTAGTTTCTATTCTCATTAGGCGACGCTCAAAGTTCATTCAACTGATAAACGCTCTAGGAAGGAACCAAACCGAGAGAGAATCAGGATGAAACGAATGTCTCGGGGAGAAAGAACCTTGATTCTTCACCGTCGGCATATCTTCTCCTTCTCGTCAAAGTCCATAAATTTGTCTCCAAATTGAGGGAAGGAACTCGAGAGAGAATCTGGATGGAATGACGAACTCGGGGAGAAAGAATTCGGCTTCTTCACCGTCGGCATATCTTCTCCGCCTCGTCAAAGTCCAGAAATTCGTCTCCAAATTGTGGGAAGGAACCTGAGAGAGAGAATCGGGAGGGAGCGACGGAGTCGGGGAGAAAGAATTCGGCTTCTTCACCGTCGGCATATCTTCTTTGCCTCGTCAAAGTCCACAAATTCGTCTCCAAATTGATCGGTTTGAACTTCTGCTTCTCGATTGATTTTTTCCCTAATGTCTTTTTGTCAATCGCGGTTCTTATTTCTCATTGGGATCCAAACTCACTTGTTTTGTGTCACTGGTACTTGGCTGAGAACGACCGCTTACATAACATCTTCCTTCAGCTTCCACCTGCTACAATAGGAGGGTAGGATGTGGAGCGGCTTCCTTCAGCTTCCACCTGCTACAATGCCCTGAAGGTAATTTCCAGAGTATAGCAACTTTACACACATCATTTGCCAGTTTGTGCTTTGCAGTAGTCCATGCTTTCTTACACCCTTAATTAGTTGAGATTTAGAATTGCTGACCAAAATATTGTTTTTTCATTGATGCAAAGTTGTGCAGAAACCTGCTGATATTGGCATATAAATGAATCCTGAAAGGAGAGAATGAAACTTGTTGATATTGCCGCTTCACTTGTCTTCATACCTTTGCTGATGGTGCCAACCATGGGTGGAACTGATGTGAGCTTGTCTTTCTCTGTTTTAACTCTCTTCTTGTTTTTGGGATGATAAGTAGAGAAAAGGATTGTATTTCTTACATGCTCTTACAATGGTAGAAAAATACAGCTTATGTGATTTCCACAATTCTGCTTGTCTCTGGCATTACGATGCTACTCCATTCCTTTTTCGAAACTCGGCTTCCACTGGTGCAAGGAAGCTCCTTTATATACTTAGCCCCAACATTAGTAATCATGAATTCGCAAGACTTCCGAAATCTCACAGAACATGTACATTCTTTTTTCTGTAGTACTTCTATTTGTTGCATAATGTTATTGCATATGCTGTACCTTTCTTTACCAGGAAGCTAATTCATAGCTTGAATCTCTCATACAGTCATAAACTTTATACTAGGTATTCCCCCCATTTTTCTAGATGTGTATAATGATAGACTATGAAGTCATAGACAAGACTGTGGGTGCTTCCATTTAATGTTGTGTCCAATTTAATTTCATCATGGAATTGCTTATCTATATCTGTGTTCCACACAAGTGATTAAGAATTTGAAACAATGCATTTGGAATGAACCTTTCTGTCCCACATCATCATCAATATCCCAAAATGGATTTTAAACATGCCTTATGTCCCAAACCATTCCAATTTACTTTTGTTTTTTCATGCATTATTGTCTGACTAGTTGCTTGGATAGGTTCGTGGAGGAGCTCGAGGAGCGCGAGGTCGCCGGCGAAGCTGCTTGGAATTAAAGCTGCTTGAGGGCGACTCTTCTTCACTAGTAAGTATATCTCGGTCTCTATTTGTGGTTCTTCCTCCCCCTAAAATGAGATCTGAATCAGCTCTATTTGTGTTCTTCCTTCCATTGCAGATTCTACTGAGCTTTTGTCTTGTGATAGGAGTTGATTTCAGTTATTGTGGGCAGCAAACAAACATGTCCCAGTTTCAGAAGCTGAAGTTGAAGCCAGAGTTCAAAGATGTCTGTTTTCAATGCCGATGGGAAATTCATCTCCGATGGTGTTGAGGACCAAACTGAGCAATTAACTAATAGCCCAAATTTCTACTTGTATTTGTCTTATCTCCTGGTAGAATCATGATTGTACTATATACATATGGAGTGAGATACACATGTTTTCTATAGCATTGTTTTCCACTTGTTCTTGTGAGTTGGGAATACTATGTAACTGCTTTGATGCACATGATTGCTACTGCTGTGGTGGTCTAAACTCGTCTACCTTAAGGCACACCAAATTTCTGTATTATTACACGTGAAATTCAGGTTTTTATTAGCTAATGATTTCCTCTACGATGATGTTCTGTTGTAAGTTTGAATCTCCTCTTGACTTAATGCCATGTACAAAGCATATGACTCATTGCCTCAAGCTGAGATTGCATTTGTTTGATATTAAAGAAAAGAGCTCGCTTTTCTGTTGCTTCAATTATGTTTTTCATTTTTTATATAGTTTTCTCTGGATCAATGTCTGGTATACATGGCTATGAGTATGCTGTTGGTAAAGATCCAAATTTATCTTGCACTATCACTGAGTGTTTTTTGTTTGATTGTATTGTAGTCTGAAAGATTGTTTTTTTTTTTTTGCATTTTATGTCTTAGATTGTGTTTAGGCACTAGTTATGTTCTTCAAGCCTTCTTTCCAATACATTGTGTGCACTTGGATACAACTGAATCATGTGATTGGTTTTGTTTTCTAGATCGAAAACGAATATGGGAAGCAAAGGAAGATGCTTGGACAAGAAAGGTATAAAGGAGCCTAAAGATGTGTTAAAAGTTGTCTTTCCAAGACTCATGATGCTTAGCTTTAGTTTCATAAAATGTTTGTATCAAACATATGAAATGTGTATGACAGATAATGATGTGTTATATCATTTTTAATTGCTTCTTGCAATGTTTGCATTTTTTGTTGCTTTTGATGTCCAACTATCTTTATACTTTACTATTGTTTTGACTAAATTAGAGAACATTAGAGAGAAATTAGCAGATATATCATGGTATAATATTTTTTTTTATTTTTTTTAAATACCTAATTATTTAACCACAAAATTTGAAACAAAATAGATTCAATGCAAATTTCAAGGCTAAATGGCCACGGTTTTTCCCCCTAAATAGATTCATGGCAAATTTCAAGGCTAATGCCCACGAAATGGGTGCGATTATGAGTTCAAATTCGACTCGACTTTAGATACAAAATACATTCATGGCTAAAATTTGATGGTGATGCACTCAAAACCAACCACGAAATTCAATTCTGGCTAATATGGTTGAATGTGACTTTCGTGGCCAATAGCCACACATTTAGCAATGAACTAATTCGCGGCTATTATTTGCAGCTAAATAGCCACAAAACTAAAATTCTGTGGTTCTTTTTCAGAGTGATATTTAGCCTCGCACGTTTTAGCTCCAGGGCACCTTTCGTAGGGCAATCCGTTGGGGATGTCGTGGCTAACGTGATTTCGTGGTTATTTTTGTGGCGGAAGTCGTGTCTATTTTCCTGGCTACAGATGCGTTTTCCAGCAGTGTCTATGTATTGGGCCACATAGCCTGAAAACATGAATTGTGGCTATAATTGGAGCTATATTGACGCGAATATATTAGGAAGCTAAATTTGGTTCTAAATTTATGGGGAAATTGTCACGAAAATAAGCATGCAACTAAGTTGGATTCTAAGTTTGTGGCCATAACTATGATAAAAAAATCTATTAATTAAGCAAAAAAAGATAAAAGAAATCTTGAAACCTATTATTCAAAAACCACATAAAGACCCCAAATTACACAACAACTGCACAAGGACCTAGTAGTTTGGATCCTCAATTTCTATCAGAAATCGTAAGACAATAAACAACAAGAATTTTAAAAAACCCAACAATGTACATAAAAAATTTGCGAAAACTTTTAGCCTAAAAATGCACGTACAAAACTCAAACAATGCACATACAGAACTTAGCCTAAAAATGCACATACAAAACTGCCCATATAAATGCATAAAATGTCCAACACAATCTTAACAAATGCAATGACTTCAACACAATAAGATTCCAACACAATTTCAATGTCTTCAACACAATCCTCTAATGTCATTACAACCAAGTAAAGGCATACAAACAAACTACAAGTCTAAAATCACTAAAATCAACACAATCCTCTAAATGTCTTCCTCTTCCTCTTCCTCTTGTTTGCTACAACCTACTTCCTCATCATCGTCACTAGACATGTAAAGCTTCACATCTTCATCTTCAATGGTTCGATAGTAAAAGATTTTGTTCAAAAGAGAACTCATATAGGGATCCATGCCATTTTTCCTAAAATATGAAAGCAAATGTCCAATACTAAAATCTCTTCTATTACTTTTGGCAAAGTAAACCCTAGATGATAAGTAAGGTAAAATGATGACCTTGAAAACAAACATCATTCATTAGATTCAATAGACTTGAAGTCATCAATGACTGGTTCAACCTATAAATTTGTTTATAATACGTTCTAGCATAATATTCATTACTCGACAGTATGATGTCATAGGCCCACAGCTTCTCTAACTCTACGAGTCAAGTCATAAATAAACACAAATACCTACCATAGTCAATCAAGAAATAGGAATACAAGTAATTAGATGATATAGTCACGTACCCTTAAAAAATGAAAGCGTGGTATTATTTTGCTGAATATGGCCTTGTATTACTTTTGCTAAATAAGATGAAAGTTTGTACCAAAAGGAGAAGTGTAAACTTGGTATTATTTTAGAGGGGGTAGAGTACAAGTTTATATTAAGTTAAAAGGTGAATTTGCACTTACTTTGTATTTCCCCGCCCACCACTCGTCGTGACCAATAATTTGCCAGGTACTTGAATCCCACATGACACCCCCTTCGTTTGTTGGAAAAGACTCCATATCTTCCAAAGCCTATAATAGTGGTTATACCTTGATTGTGCAGTGATTCTCGTGGACAAACACCCAATCTCAGCCTTGAATCACTGCTGGACATCAACCCAGTTAGGGGGGTGGGATTATCAAGGGGAGGACTAAACTCTAAAACAATTTTGAGGAAGCTCATCTCTTGTTCATGATTCCAGTTCATTGCCATTGTAACAATCTTTGAAGAAAAGAAATGGAAAAATATCAATCGTAATTGACAAATATGAGGGAAAAATAGTCATGACATCAACCAATATTAATTTCAATAATGTCAATGGAAAAGTATTCATGAAATTGTCAATGGAAACCACCTTGATTGATCCTTATCCACTGAACTCACCAATAATGTCAATAACGGATACAAATTGGCTATGCACACAAATATCATGTTCAATGAAAATGCCAACAATTAACCAAAAAAATGAAAATGCCAACACACAAACTCTACTTCTACAACAAAACACCATGAAAATCAAACAGAAATGGAACACAACGAATTTCATACACACTCTGCCTCTATACAAAAAAAGAGTGTTTACACCGAAATTGATCAATCAAGGTGGTTTCCGTTGATCAATCAAGTTGCATTTTCAAGGTCGTTTCCGAAATTGATCACATACCAACTGAAAAAGTAACATAATGTTGCATTTTCAACTAAGTGTCAACAAAAAATCTAGATTCATACCTGTATAGAGAAGGAGAGCAAGAGAGATGTGTCGCCCATCTAGTGGGAGGCGTTGCCGGTGTGGTGATGGATGGCGATAGAGATGGCGGCGAGGGAGGGGCTCGAGAGTTAAATCTGGGATATGTGGGATGGGTTGGTGAGAATGAGGGGCAAATAGAGATGGCGAAGTCTCTGAAACCCTAAAATATGGGATGGGTTGGGCTGGAAATAAAACTAACCTCATTCAATTATATGGGCCGAATTGAATCTGGCATTTTTAGTGAGTCCAAAATGTATTTGTGGCCATTTTCCTGGCTAATTTGAACATGCATTTTCTTTAAATGCTTCTCGTACCAACCTCATTCAATTTTCAACTACCATTGCCTATGATACGTCAATATGCTCATTCTCATCACTTGTTTCTCAATATTCTCTATCAACATTCTCCCTCTCATTCACCCAACAATATTCTCTCACAAAAAAAAACTCAAATCTTGAAGATAATACTCTACTGATGAGGTATTTTCGGTGGTCGTTATACCTATCAATGAATCTTAACTTAACCAACTCAGTAGAGCGGTAAGTAAGGGTCGATCCCACAGAGACTTGTGTATTTATGCTTTTACTTATGTGACAAGTAACCAAATAAGGGGGTTTTAAGGAATGAAATTCTAATCTAATATGCAAAATTGAAAACTATCTAAGAATGCAAAGTTGATTGTAAATATATATGAGAGAAATATGTTCAACTAGTTAAATCCATCATAGATATGCTTATTGATCATCGATTATCTTGATTCCCAATTTCCTTGAATAATCTATTGTGGATTATACTCCTACTAAGGATTATGACCCAAACTTCATAAATAGTTGAAAAAACTAACAGTCTAAACAACCATAATCATTTAACAACCTAAAACAACGTCTAGATTCAATTAAACGACAACTTTACGAGTCAAGATATCAATAGAAATAAACACTTAGAGCAAACAGACATCTAAGTTATTTGTGGATTTATTCCCTTCTACAATTGAATAGCCCGAACGGGTCCAAACAATTATAGATGCTACTTTATCTAATCAACCCCGAACGGGCATTAATCAGATTAGTTGTAAATTAACCTAGAAATTATATTAGGTGATCAATCTAACAAAACCCTAGAATAATTCTGATTCAATTAAGCACAGAGAATAAAACCTATTCAAGTTGTTGAGAATCAATCAAATCTCACAATAGTATGCAATATATGATTTCAATAACTAGTCAAACACAAGAGAAATTAGCAATGCATAATTAAAATAAAATCAAACTTACAAGAGGTTCAAAGATTGCTCCTTTGAGAAAACTCTCTCCAAAGAAACCCTAGCCTCCAAAGTTGATCAAAAAGTTATTAAAAATAAAACTAACACAAAGTATTTATATGTCTACTAAAAACAACCCTCATAAGATATAATGAACCATACAACTCGGATCCATAAGCCCAAACATCAACATGTCAAAGCCCAAAAACCAATCCTTGGCCCAAACTTGTGTCCGTGAGAAACCACAGATTGCGCGGGTTCGGCCTAGATTGCGCGGCCGCACATTGTCCTCCCCGCGCAATACCTCGCCAGTTGAGATTGCTCGGGATCATTGCTCGGGTTGCAAACTGCGCAATTGCTTGGCTTCTTGGCTTGTTCTTTCTTGTCTTGGCTCTTCTTCCTAGCACATCCTAGCTTCCTTAGCCTCGTCCATCACCACCATGATCCATCTGTACTCGCCCCGCTGTTGCTCCTGAACCTAAAAACCTGTAAAACCGAGCAAACCAGCGCATAATACCCGACAACACAAAAACCTAAAAACTACATAAAAACTAACCTAAACCAAACCAAAACATATATAAAAACATGCATCTAAACTACTCCTATATGCAAACTATCAAATTCCCCCATACTTAACCCTTTCTTGTTCTCAAGCAAGACATAAATCCAAATCACACCATAGAAATGCAATCTTACATCCATTTCAAATCAAACAAACATTTCACATGTAATTAAAAACTCAACCAAGACTTCTCAGCATACATTATGGTAAGCAACACGTAAAGACCATTCATCCATTCTAGATCTCACCAAGGAAATTGTGTTTTTCACTCAACACTCAAGTGTATAATGGGTATGTGTTTCACTCAAAATCAACCATGAAAACTAGACTACCATATGCTCGCATCAGAGTTCTAAATCTCCACCGCTGGAGATCAAATACACAACAAAAATCATGAGGTCTTTCTCCGGCTTGTAATGGGGCCAAGGTAAAGAGAAATTTGGAAGGGATAACTTTTGGCCTGTGGTGCTAAATCCGGGATAAAGAACTAATTCTTAACCCAAACTTTACACTTTCTTCTCAACTTCTTCCAAACTTTTTTCTACCAACTCATTACATTTACATTAAAGCACTTTGCTTCTTTTTTTTTTCCTTCTTTTGCCTCTTTTCAACTCTTTCTTGCTTTGCTAATGAAGACAACTAAAATTTTAAGCACTTTTTCTTTTGCTTATTTTGCAACATACTTCATCTTCATTTTTTTTCACTTTGAACCAAGAGTTTTATTTCCTCTTTTCTCCCACTTTTTCATCCAACTCCCCCATACTTACATCAAACTCACACAAAATACAACCAAAACCTAAAGTCCTAAATCCCGGATTATGGGTCAAGCTTTTTCGGCTATGGATCATTTTGTGGAGCTACTTAAAATTAGGCTTAAGGCTCAAATAAATGGGGTGTCAAAAACATGGATCTCTTAGGGTAGGAAGGGAAATAATAGGCTAATAAGGAACATTGCCTCAATCACTTTAATGTCATGCATTCAATCATATAAAGCAACCTCAAAATAGAGTATTAACGCAAGTTCTAGAGCTAGATAATCATGAGCCCCACTAGGACGGCTAGCCAAGACGAGGATGACATGTCCGTGCGCTCCAATGGACCGATCACACGATCCAGGACTCGAGCCGTAGCCCGAGCCACTACGTCCATCGTCACGCGTGCCATCGCAAGCCTCGACACAGCCACCGCCGCGCCCCTCACCCGGTGCATCTCCTTCATCGAAGGCGCGCCGGCACACCAGGCCGACGCCACGCACCGTGGCACCGAGAACCTCATTCTCGATGCCGTGCCCGTCCCCCGGATCGAGCACCTCGCCACGCCGGGCCACCCCGGCGCGGGAACTTGAGGTTTTGGTGCGCCCAGCCTCGCCACACGAGGTTCGGCGCGCACCAGCCCCGTCGACGCCGAAGCCATGCCGCGCCCATGTCGCGACATGCCTTTGGCACGCCGACGCCTTGTCACAGCCTTGTCGCGACACTCGCGACTAGGCCACCGTGACCTATCTTTATTTCTTTCCGTTGTTAGAACTATTTCCATTTCGACACCTTGCTACTTATGTTTCTACTATTTTTATGAGTTTTGGGCTTGGGCCAAGTGGTTGGGCCGCATGTTTGCCTCCCCCTTCACTCGTCCATGCCGCTAGGGTTTATTAGGGTTCGGCGCGCCTCCTTCCCCTACAAAAGGAGCACGCCTCTCATTGTTTTAGCACGCTTGATTGAATGATAACGAAACTCTGTCGAGATTGCTCCAGAACATATCTCTTTAAGGCGTCACCCAATTCTTATCTCATCCCAAATTCTTCCGGTCTCCCTCAAAAGAGATCACCTTCTCATCCTTTCACTTCTTTTCTCATCAAAGTCTAGTCGTTCATCGACTCAAACCTATCCCAATTCGCAAGAGAAGACCATTTACGAATCCATCGATCGATCCTTCGTGAATCCTTCAACGGGGTTCACATCAACTGGCATCAGAGCCTTGGATTGCGTAAGTCTTTCTCTCGCTTTTACTCGTTTTTTGCACGAAATTTTTTTCTACCACCATTTTCATTAGCTTCCGCCATATCTACCATCATTCACCTAGTTTCCATTGTTATTTTGCTTCGAAAAAATCAGAAAAATCCACAAAAAAATTGCCATAAATCCGCCGATTTGCACATTAAATTGGTTCATTTCATCGAGTTTTCGGATTTGCTTGCATCTTACTTGCCTTGTTCGAATAGATTTGGTGTGTGTGTCGTGTGAATTGGTTAATTGGTGCGAGATTTGGTCCGATTTGTCCTGATCTCAAATCTTCTATTTGTTGAAAGTATCTTGAGAAATTATATCCCATATCTTGTTAGTTGCCGAAAAAAAAAATTTTTAAAAAAATATATATTGGATAAGTAAAGCCAAAATAAGGCAACCTTATCCTATTAAAAAAAAAGATTTTGTGGGGACACACAAGCCAAAATAAGGCAAGTGTTTCCATAATTGAAAATATCTCATTCGACCCCCCTTATCTCCATATCTTTCCATATCTTCTCATTTATCTTATAATATCTTGCATATCTTTCTTGTTTGGAAAATCTTACTTGATTGATATTGTTTGATTGACACAATCTCGCCTCCTTCCATTAAGGTCGAGAACTTCTATCTTTTTCTTTCCCCTCTCGTGCCAAGGCTTCCCTAAAGCCGACGCCACATCATCTCTTCTTCTTACTTGCTTGTTTGTGCTTGCTTGTTCTTACTCTCTTTGTTCCATAATTGTGCAACGTCGAGATCCTAGCCTCCCATACCTTTCAAGTACTTTTCGTGCAAACTAAGAGTACTTGCGTGGTGAGTCTTACAATATCTTGGCATTTCTATTGCTTGTTGTTTGAGAATTTTTTAACCCCTTTCTTTTCATGTCTATGGTCGAGATTGGAGATGGTAGTATGGAAGGGGATGAGCTTTCAAACCAACAAGGCATCTCAAATCAACAACCACCAAACCCACAAAACCCACCGCCGGCGTCAACGAGTCTTCTCGGCGCGCCGAATGCATCGGCGCGTCGCCTGCATCGGCGCAAGGACTCGTGCCCGCTGCGGGTCTCGCGGCGCTCGAGGCACGCTTCACAAACCTCGAAGGATTGATGAAGAGGTTCCTAAATCAGCAAGCGGCGCCACCAGCCGTGACCATTCATATGCAGCACGCGATCCCGAGCGTAACGCCACATGGCGTCTCGGTTCCGCGGGCTACGGTACAAGACAAAGGCAAGGGCCCCTTGGTTGAGTCGTCTAACCCGAATGGGATCCAACGTTTGGAATCCATGAAGGAAAGCCGGCCCACTAATCAGGCTCAACAGGTGGAAGGCGTTGTTGACGTTCATTCCGATGAGGATTATGACTCCGAGGAGTGGCGACGTCAACAATCAAAAAAGAAGAAAAAGGCGGTCACCCCGATGCCTAGAAAAAAGAAATCTAAAGGCCGAGATGACTTCGATGTCGACGACTATCGAGGCCATCAAAGCCCCACAACTCCATATTCGGAATCTGAGGACTCTATGACGGAGTACGAGGAGGATTCCGAGGAGGAATTTGACCACCCTCCGGTCCATGATTCGGAGGAGTGGATAGATCGGGATCGGGATTGGATTCTGAAACCCAAGTTACCCGTGAACCGCGCGGAGTATGATCGGCTCGAGGGCCGTGACAATCGCGATCGGCCTCGGCGCTACGGGGATCGGCGTCGCCAAGACCGAAACCGGGTCCAGCCGAGGACGACGATCCAAGCGATGGTAGCGACGGGTCCAGCCGAGGCCATGGCCGAGGCCCCCGATGCAGACGCACACCGCCTCTGCGTGCCAATCGACGCGCCACAAATGAGCGTCCGGCGCATGTATCACGCCGCGATGTCAAGGTAAAATTTGAGGATTTTTTTGGTAATTATAACCTTGACGAGTTTATTTCTTGGTTGCAGGGCACCGAGCATGTGCTCAAACATTGCCACTATGAGGAGCACGAGAAAGTCGAGGTGGTGACCCTTCATTTCAAGGGTGCCGCTCGGATGTGGTGGAACTGATTCGAATCGGATCGGGCCCGAAAGGGTAAAGCCCCCATAACCGAATGGCATCAACTTGTCCTCATAATGAAGCGGAAGTTTATCCCACCCGATTACAAAGAAAAAGTGCGGATCTTGATTCAAGACGCTCGCCAAGGTTCCATGAGTCCGGAGGAGTTCTTTGCATACCTTGAAGATTTATTCTTCAAGGCCGGCATTAGCGCTTCCCCGGGGGCGTTGAGGTCTCGTTTCGTGGCGGGACTCCACCAATGGATCCGGGATCGGTTGGTTGTCTTGCCAATCAAATATTTGGGGCGTTTGATACACACGGCCATGGAACTTTACAAGCAATTCAAGAGGCCGAAGACGTCCACATTTTCAAGGTATAATTCTTCCCCTAGTCCATCCGTTTTAGGTACTAACAAGTTTGTTCCTCCTTCTTTGTCTAAATCTAAGGTAGGTACCCAAACGACGGACTCCAAGGGCGCTTCGGTGGGATAAAACTGTGACAAGGAAGCCCCTCCCCCACAAAGGACTCGAGACATCGAGTGTTATTTATGTGGTGGCCGAGGGCACTTGAAATGCGATTGCCCTAACACGAAGCGGGTGCTATTCTCGGCTCAATCCACGGCGTACGAGAGTGTGGATGAAGATGAGTCCGAGGAGGACGATGCCGCGCCAATCGACGACGGTTCATATTGTGCACCTTCGGACATCGACGCCGGCGTCGACAAGCTATTGCTAGTGACGCGCCGCGCGCTTAGCATGAGGGAAGCCGTGCCCACCGATCAACGGGAAAACATTTTCCGTACTCGGTGTTTGGTACAAAATGTTTCCCTAAGTGTGATTATAGATTCGGGATCATGCGGAAACTTCTTGTCAAGGAAAGTGGTCGATCATTTCAAGTTGCCACAAACGGATCATCCTAGGCCGTACAAGCTTGCATGGATTTCCAACGATGGCGATCATTGGATCAAAAAACAGGTCAATCTTTCCTTTTCCATTGGTTTATATTCCGATTCTATTCTTTTTGATGTCACTGACATGGACGCCACCCATCTTCTTCTTGGCCGTCCATGGCAATTTGACCGTCACGTGATTTACGATGGCCGGTTGAACACATACATGTTCAATTACCATGGTAAACGCGTGACCATCTTACCTATGTCTCCGAGTGAAGCATTGAAGGATGAGGCCGAAAGGCAACAAGCAAACTCTTGGGACAAGTCCACGACCGCGCCTACGCCAAATTCAAGCTTGAACGGCGCTTCTGGCCAAGGACCGAATTCTGTCGGCGTTCCTGGCTCCAATACCCAATATTTTGGAGTCCATGATGATTTGAACCAGAAACGTCGAGGAAAGATCAAGAATGAGCCCCGGAAGCCGCTGTCGTCCTCGGCTGCGCGTCGCGACGCGCCAGCGCCCGTGCCCAGCGGCGCTGGCTCGAACCAGCGACCTTCCACCGGCGCGCCCAGTGCCGATCCTCAATCCTGTCCAGGAACTGTTGGCCAGCAGGTTGGTGCCCACGGAGCACCTCGGGTACGCGAGGACGCCGAGCCCCCTCTTCTCGGCTCGGTGCAAGAACGGCTATTCCTATGCCGTCGGCACGATGTGGTCAAACACATCGAGGGGAGTTCTACTTGTTCCTTACTTTTTCCATTACTTAATATTTCAGTTGATAAGAAACATGTATTACCTCCTTCTATTTCTGAATTGTTTCAAGAGTTTGCGGATATTATGCCTGCCGAGCTCCCCGACGGGTTGCCACCTATTCGGGGGATCGAGCATCGCATAGACCTCATTCCCGGCGCTTCATTGCCGAACCGGGCTGCGTATAGGGCGTCACCTAAGGAGACTCAAGAGCTTCAATGCCAAGTCCAATCTCTTTTGGACAAAGGCTATGTTCGAGAGTCCCTTAGCCCGTGTGCGGTCCCGGTTATTTTGGTGCCGAAGAAGGATGGCTCTTGGAGGATGTGCGTGGATTGTCGTGCCATCAACCAGATTACCATCAAGTACCGTCACCCGATTTCCCGCTTGGACGACATGTTGGACGAATTGCATGGAGCCATGCTGTTTTCGAAGATTGATTTAAGGAGCGGCTACCATCAGATTCGGATGCAAGAAGGGGACGAGTGGAAGACGGCTTTTAAGACCAAACGTGGTCTTTACGAGTGGTTGGTGATGCCCTTCGGCCTCACTAACTCTCCTTCTACATTTATGCGTCTTATGAACTTTGTTTTGCGTAAATGTTTAGGACTTTTCGTCGTCGTGTATTTTGACGACATTTTGGTTTATAGTAGGACTTTGGACTCGCACGCGGGGCACCTAAGGCAGGTGTTAGATTGCCTCCGCGAACACTCTTTGTATGTAAATTTGGACAAGTGTGTGTTTTTCTCGGATACGACGAATTTTCTTGGCTTCGTCGTATCCAAGGATGGCCTACGAGTGGATTCTGACAAAATCCGGGCCATCCGTGAGTGGCCAACCCCAACGACCCCGACAATGGTTTGTTCTTTTTTGGGGCTAGCTGGATTCTATAGGCGATTCGTCAAGGACTTTAGTTCTATCGCCGGGGCACTCCATTCTTTGACCAAGAAGGCAGCCACAATAAAGTGGATGCAACATCACGAGGCCGCCTTCGAGGCCTTGAAATATGCTTTATGCCAAGCCCCGGTCCTGCAATTGCCGGACTTTTCAAAGCGCTTCGAGATCGAGTGCGACGCTTCCGACTATGGTATTGGCGGCGTACTCCTTCAAGAACTACGGCCTATCGCTTACTTTAGCGAAAAGCTAGCAGGGGCTACACTCAATTATCCGACCTATGATAAAGAGCTTTACGCTCTTATTCGGGTCCTCAAAACATGGCGGCATTATCTATGGCCAAGCGAGTTCGTAATTCATACGGATCACGCGGCCTTGGCTTATCTTAAGAGTCAAACGACTCTGAATAGGCGCCACGCCCGTTGGGTTGAGTTTATGGAGACGTTCCCTTATGTCATTGCTCATAAGAAAGGAAAAGAGAATGTCGTCTCCGACGCTCTCTCTCGAAGGTATATTTTACTCACCCAATTGCATTCTAAGATGCTCGGTTTTGCTATGATCAAGGAGTTGTACGCCTCAGATCCGTACTTCTCCTCAATCATAAAAGATCTTGAGAATTCGCGGATCCATGAGTCATTCTTCTTGGACAATGCTTTTCTTTACCGAGCTGGGAAGCTTTGCATTCCGGCATCTTCGGTGAGACATCTATTGCTCCAAGAGGCTCATGATGGCCGAGGCCACTTTGGCATAGCCAAAACCTTGGCAACACTTCGTGATGTTAACAAGTATTGTCAAAGTTGTGTGCCGTGTCATACTGCCAAGTCTCGGTCCCAACCGCATGGACTTTACACGCCACTTCCAATTCCGGATGCCCCGTGGGAAGATCTTTCGATGGATTTTATTACGGGACTTCCGACGTCAAGGCGTGGAAAGGACTCTATATTTGTAGTCGTGGACCAGTTTTCCAAAATGGCCAGCTTCATTGCATGTAAGAGGACAAACAACGCGGTGGAAATCGCTACTTTGTTTTTCGAACATGTGGTGAAGTTACATGGTATTCCTAGAACTATTGTTAGTGATAGGGATACCAAATTCTGCATCCACTTTTGGAGAACACTATGGGGCAAGTTAGGGACACGACTCCTGTTTTCCACAGCTTATCACCCCCAGACCGACGGTCAGATTGAGGTGACCAATCGGACCTTGGGCACTCTTCTTCGGACGATGCTCAAGGCAAACCCACGTCGGTGGGAGGACTTACTTTGCCATGTTGAGTTTGCATATAACAGGTCCTTTCACTCTGCAACGAAGATGACCCCTTTCGAGGTGGTCTACGGGCGTAATCCTCACACGCGATACACTCAAACATGTAGAGAACAATATATCATGAAAGGCCAAAAATCAAATCTCACAAGGCTAATTGTTTTGTCTAGAACTTCAGAATGAATCCAAAACTCAAGCTAAATACATGCTCCATCCTATAATCAAGTCATTTAATCAATGATCATGCTTATATCATATCCACTTCAGTAAATCATGCAAATCATGGGTTAGAACTTATACTTAACTTAGAAACACAAGAGGAATAAAACAATGGGGAAATAAGAACCTAAATGCAATATTTTTCAAATTTTAATCAATGCATGCAAAAATTTTAAACATGACCTAAACTAATGCAAACTATATGCTATGCAAATAAGTAATTCCCTTCCCCTATGCTTAAAACATACTTTGTCCCCAAAGTATAGTAAAAAGTAAAGGAAAGAGAAAAACTCACAAAACTCTAGTTGTTTGGCGGGTAATAGGGCGGAAAATCTTGTGGTGGTGGTGGCTGGTACTCCGGCTGAAACTCTGGCTGTGGTGGATAGAACGGTGGAATCTCCTGAGCTAGTGGTGGCTGATATGGCGGAAACTGAGGATACGGCGGATCTGGAAAGGCATACTGCGGGTAAGACTAATGAGGAGGATAACCCGCTGAACTCCAGCCATCCAATCTAGTATTGAGCAGTCTGAACTGCTCATCCTGGCGTGCCTTTAAAGCAGCAAGTTGTTGATCCTGATGAGTCTGATATGATGTGAACCTTTGATCCACATAACCTTGTATGTTCTGGAAGCTCTAATCGATGTGAGACGTCATATTGTTGTAGCGCTGCGTGTTCTCTAGCTGCATCTGTCTCATCATCTCCATTATCTGGCTGTACTGCGTATCACGTCCAGCTAGTAAAGACAGATCAAAGTGTTGCTGCTGATCGTCCCCCTCGGACTCAGCATCCTCATCAGTGTCTACAGCTTCAGCAGACTCTTCATCTTCATCTTCTTCTCCTTCTTCTTCAGCCATGGTGAAATCCTCATCCATTTCCTCCTCTTCATACTCCTCAATAACAACTAGGGCCTTATTTTTACCCCTAACTAGGCCCCTGACGTCGGTCACACTCAAATCACCATCCCGAACATCAATGAACCAGTTAGCTGGGCTGTCTCCAATCCTCACTTGGCTCCCATCCGGAAGCTTCATTACTCGCCCAGAATCCCCAATCGCCCAGTAGTAAGAGTTCCTGTAAATGAAAAGTGCTCCCATCTTCTTCAGCATAGTAAAATCAATAGGCAAAGGCGGAATGTCAACCTGTAACCTGCTCACATCAACTCCAAAGTGCTTAGCCAGATGGGTCACAATCCCACCAATATAGATAGCTCCTCCACCCTTGTTTCCCACATGGTACATGTGGTTCATAAGCATAGATCCCATGTTCATCTTCTTCTTTTTCAAACAGGCTGCCAGCACATCTACATCTTTCTTAGGGCAGTTGTTTCCCCCATCACCTCGCCCATTCATGGTGCTAGCAATGAATCTCTGAAAGACTTTAATGGCGGGGTGAGTGATGGGAGATGCCTTTTCTCTAGAAGGCTCATATTTAGCCTTCCCTGTAATGACTCTCCAGAAATTCTGATCAGCCCATGTAGCCCTTGTCTCAGTAAACACCATATCCTTAGTAGAAGGGAAATTGAAGAAACCGAACACTCGGTTGACTTATTTCAAGGTCAGCTTCCTACTAACTCCTCCTAGCTAGAATTTAATCTTTCCTTCTCCTCTGAAATCAATAGACATGGTACTCAGAAACTCCAATGTTAACCCCTTGAATGTGGGTTCACACAACTTCAAGAACTCTCCCATGTGCAAATATGCTCCAATCTCATTCAGCAAATGAGCTATCCCGATCTCATTCATTAAGTTCCAGTCTATGAACCTGGTTGCTTTCCATTCCCTATCTTTCAAAAGCTCAAACCGGATCACATGACTGTTCTTTGCCAGACTGATCCCAAAAGTCTCTTGGGTGTTTTCTCCCACCACAGCAGGGGGAGCGTAAGCAGCTCGGGATGATGAAGCTCTGTCTGTTCTACTTCTTTTTGGAGCCATTTATATCAGAAATTCACAAAAACCTGCACAACACCACAAACGGACCAAACAAACACAATTTTTGTTGTCCCGGCAAGGACAACCACAACAAAATTTCACAAATAATCGCTCAATCACTCACTTCCCCCTCTACCTAGAACAATTTAATCAAAATTTAATTAAATTTTAATCAAATTATAGGTGTTTTTCGGATTTATGCAAAAAGCTCAAATAAAACACGAATCTAGGCTAGAATCATGCAATAAACGAACTTTTGTGAAGAACTTAAGCCTAAATCCGAGCCTAAAGGGGTCAAGTTCGGGTTTTTCTAGCCAAACATACATATAGATTTAACTAAATAAAAACCGAAATTGAATGGGGATTTAGAGAAACTTACTTGAATCCTTGTTGATTATGGAATTGTTGGCTCGATTTTGAGGTCGAAATCCCGCCTTAAAGAGCTTGAGTGGAGCTTGGAAGTTTGCCTTCAATGGAGATAGAGGAGAGGTAGGAGAAGGGGATTGCACGAATGGAGGGGGAAAAAGAGTGTTCGGGTTTTATTAAAATTGGGTTTCCGAAAAAGTCCCGATTGCGCGGGATTGCGCAAAATTGCGCGGCCACGCAATTACGAAGCCGCGCAATTGCCTCCCAGTTGGGATTGCGCGGCTTTGGACCTCTGGATTGCGCGGCCGCGCATTTAGTAGCCCAAGCCGCGCAATCTCGACTAAGACTGCATTGCTCGGGCTGGCTTTGGATCCTTTGGCCATGCAATTTTTACCCCCTTCTGATTTCTTCTGTACTTTAAGGCTTTGCCCGAGTTATCTAAAATTTTGAGGATTATTTCTACCTAAACTAACTAATAAAAACAAAAATTGTAAAATAGAAAGCAAAAATCAAAGTAAAACTATCCTAAAACATGGGTTGCCTCCCAAGAAGCGCTTGTTTAACGTCTTTAGCTTGACGTAAAAAGGATATCAAGGCTCTTGTTCCGGCTCTTGTAGAGCCGTTTCTTCTATGATGGCGCTGTTGAATCCTTCAAAGTATGGTCGATCTCTGACCATTAGCTTTAGACAGGGCACGAGTAGTACTGTCATAAATGTCCACAACACCGTGTGGATAAACACGAACAACCACATAAGGACCCATCCATCGAGATCTCAGCTTCCCAGGGAATAGCTTCAGGCGGGAATGAAATAAGAGGACTTTGTCACCCACTTTGAAACTCTTTCTCCAAATATGCTTGTCATGCCAGGCTTTTGTCTTTTCCTTATAGATTGATGCATTATCATAAGACTCAAGCCGAATCTCTTCCAATTCTTGGAGTTGAAGTTTTCTGAATTCGCCCACCTTATTTGACTACATGTTGCACTTCTTTACCGCCCAGTATGCCTTGTGTTGAATTTCCACCGGTAGATGACATGCTTTGCCAAACACCAAACGGAATGGTGACATCCCAATTGGTGTTTTATAAGCAGTCCTGTATGCCCATAGTGCATCATCCAACATAACACTCCAGTCCTTTTTGTTGGGTGCCACAATTTTCTCTAGAATAGACTTGATTTCTCTATTGGACACCTCTGCTTGGCCATTCGTCTGAGGATGGTATGCTGTAGAAACCCTGTGTGTGACATGATATTTTTTTAACAATGCACTCACTATCTTGTTACAGAAGTGGGATCCCTTGTCACTAACTAAAGCTCTAGGGACTCCAAATCTAGTAAAGATGTTGGTCTTCAAGAAATCTGTCACCACTTTAGAGTCGTTAGTCCTGGTGGTCTTCACTTCCACCCATTTGGAAACGTAGTCCACCGCAAGTAAGATATAATAGTTCCCAAAAGAGTTGGGAAATGGACCTAGAAAGTCAATGCCCCAAAAATCAAAAATTTCACAAAAAATCATAGGAGATTGAGGCATCTCATTCTTTTGAGACACATTCCCAACCCTTTGACATCGATCACTGGATTTACAAAAACCATGAGCATCCTTAAAAATGTTCCGCCAGTAGAATCCTGCCTCCAATACCTTCCTAGTTGTTTTGTTGAAACTAAAATGACCCCCACATGCATAATTATGATAGAAGATTGTTGGATCGTAAACGTTAGCAAAGAGCTTGGGAACTGGCAGTTAAGCTGTTCCCAAGGTAGCGGAAGTAAACGTTTCGCAAGTATTAAAGACAGTAAAGAACGCAGTTCCTTTATAGAGGAACCCCACTACAACCAACTAGTTGTATGGATAAACCTCTACCTCCGCTTGGAGGATTTTGAATGACTTACTTATATTAATTGCTTTGTTCCTTAGTTACACAACCAGAGTCACACTTCTCTGTTCCTACGAGTTCTTCCTAACTCTAGCAACACTAGTAAATCCTCTCAACTGAGTTCCTAAGCTCACAACAGCAATATACAAATAACTCAAACCTTACACCGACTTCTCAGTTCCCTTTGTCCTTGGGAACTTCGGCTTCACCGTCGTCGAGATCACACACTCGCCGGCGGGGACTTCTCTTCCTTTTCTTTCTTTTCTCTGGTGTGGGTGTTTGTGAGTTCTGGGAGAAGTACTCAGTCCGAGTACTATTCATTTGGCTTTATAGTCCAGGTGAGCTTGGGCAGTCGCGTCTTTCGTTTGTGTCCAAAATGCCCTTTGCTTGATGCCCAAGTTGTACTTTCTTCACATGTGACTTTGGTTTGAACTAGGTCAACTTCTTGGATCAATCGGACCATTGGATCAAGCGTGACAGTCTGATCCTCAGACTGTTTCTTCGGGCTGTCTAGGACAGGATCCCGCGATTTGCGCTGAGCGGTCTTGTCCTCACATGTGAGTTCCCATATCTTGGGAACTGTCTTCTTCAGAGTTCCCTTGATGGAAACTCTTCATCGTTGTAAGCTTGTGTTCTCTGGATCATTTCTGGGAGTTCCCATTTCATGGGAACTTTCCTCTTCAGAGTTCCCTTGGTGGGAACTCTTCACTGTAAGCTTCTGTGGCTTTTGGTCATTCATGGGAGTTCTTGGTTGTACCTGCGTTCCTTAGAAATACTTGAACAAACCACATTAGTTCCTTATGGTGTTTGTCATTATCAAAACTCGGAGAATGACATCGTTGATCCGTTGTTTAGAACCAGAGGTCCCAACAACGTCCCAACAATTTCCCCCTTTTTGATGATGACAAACCCATCACAAAATATGCAAGTATTTCAATGAATGATATGCTGATGAATTCCTAAGTAGGATTTTGGGAAGTCACTTCTAGTGAAACAATTAGATTTAGGGAACCACTTCTGGTGAGACACTTAGTTCTTACTTTAGCTTTTTATACAATTGTTCCCCCTTAACTTATGCGTGGTTTGTGATAACTTAAACTTTTAACTCATCTCGCATTTTTTGTCTTTCCCCCTTTTGACATCATCGAAAACTAGCAAAGCAATAATAGGGAAGAAGAGAACAAGCAATCAAATTAAAGACCAATTCATTACTTAAGAAGATATATACAAGGGAACTTAAGTACAATTTGTGGTCATTTTTGGATTAAGGGAAAAAGAAGGGAGAGATCATGGGGCTTCAGGGAACAGGGCGTCACAGAGGCGCGTCAGGACTTGTGTGAGCTTTTCTTGTCCTCTGGCTAACGTTGCTTGGTCCCTGGCAATCTGGTCGAGGGTGTTGGCGATACGGAGCAACACTTGAGAGTTCCCCTCTTGTTCACCAGACTCTAGTTGAGCCGCTTCCTCTACAGGCTCAGAGTTCCTCATCTTCTGGACAATTGAAATGTCCAATTCCCTTCCAAGCACTATTTCGTCCTTAGAGGCGTTGTAGAGACCCTCTTTTTGTAGTAGCTTCTTTTTTCAGCCTAGAGTAGGGAAGGGAATGGGACTTGGAAGCCATGCACTTCTCCATATGCCCAAGGATGATTCTGGGAAGGTTGATGGGCTTTTTGAGGAGAAAGTGATAGAGGATGATGGCATCAGGGATATTGATGACCAGACGCTTCTCTTGGCGCGTGATCACCACGTTGATGATGAATTGGTGAGCGAGCTTGGTGACCAAGGACAGATGGTGCGTCGAGGGAACTTTAGAGGGAACCCGACCCTCAAAGATGGTGTTGTACACCTCAGCGTTGTTGAAATCGCCCCAGAGTTTGTTGGGCAGCTCGTTGAGCCCTTGAACTGGGACCTGGAGCTAAAGGCGGATTTGGGACACAGTAAATATGAACTCGTCGCCTTCGTGGGAGAGAGTTCCCTGAGTGCAGTCATTGGAGATGGTGAAGTTATTGTAAAATTGACGCACTTGTGAGGGATCTACGCTCACAGTTTCCTTGCATAGGTTCTCCTAGCCCTGGGCCTTGATCAGGTCCCACAGTTCCCCTAGGCCATTGTCGTTGAGCACATCTTCAGAAATGATAAGTGGAGGAAGGAGCTTCCGGCGTTCGTCCACAGGGTGCTTTGTGGAAGAGGTCCCCTTCCCTTTTCTGGTGGTGCTCTTAGAAGAGTTCCCCTTAGAGACCGTGCGAGGTCCTTTCTGCTGAGGGGGTCCAGCCACTTCAATCATTAGCACGCGTTCCCTTGGCTGTTGGGAACTCGTGGACACCACCATTTGGTGTCCAGGTGTTGGGATCCGTGCTCGCTCCGTAGCAGCTGGACCCGCTTCTTCTTCTTCGACCTCATCATTGGAGGTCCCTTCTTCCTCGGAGGAGCTCGAGCTTGAGCCCTCCGCGTCATCTTCGGGATGACTTGTAGTTGCCCCAGCACCATCAGCCAGTGCGGGGTCCCTTGTCTCCGTGGGCTCTTCAGGCGCCACCTTCTCTGGGGACTTGTTCCCTTTGTCAATTGTTTGTTCAGAGGGGTCCCTGTTGAGCTCTTCTTCTATTGTCTTGAGCTGGGCCTCCTCCTCTACAGTTCCCATGATGAGGGGAGGAGGGTCCTGGGTCATTTTCCCGATGACCACGGAGAGAGAAAGATCATCGTCGTCCGACGGAAGGGCGACGACAGTTTTGGATGGAGAGGGAGAGGGGATTTTTGTGGTAGTGGGGGATGTGGTAGAAGAAGGAAGAGAAGAAGAAAGAGGAGTAGAGAGTTGTGTAGTAGGGGGAGGAGGAAGAGTGGTGTTGGTAACCTGGGGAGTAGAGATCCCCGAGGTAGGAGGGGGAGAGATGGATGTGTGTTGTGGTGATGGAGGGGAAGGAGTTTTATGGGGTGGAGGTGGAGTTGGAGTTCCCTTTGTTGTGGGAACGGGAGGAGGTGGTGAACGTGGAGTTCCCTTTGAGGTGGGAACTGAAGGAGGGGGTGGGAGAGGTAATGGTTGAGAGGGAGGAGATTTAGGAGGTCCCTCGGTTAGAAGAAGAGGGAGAGAGGAGGAAGAAGGGAGTAGACTCTGGGATTGAGAGGTCCCATCGTCGGAGGGGAACGGGAAAGGAGGTTTGGGCATACAGGAACTCTCCTTGGAGCAGTTCAAGTAGTCCTCAAACTTGAAGAAGGCTTTCTTTTTGGGCTCCGAAAATTCAGAGACCTCAGAGTGCTTGCGTTTTTTGGATTTGGAGGGATCTTTGGAATGTTTGGATTTTTTGGAGTGTTTGGATTTTGAGGGGTCTTTGGATGAATGGCGTTTATGGGAGGAATGGTGGTGTTTGGATTTTCTGGGTTTTTCATTAAGGGAGGGACGAGCATCTCCGAAATTATCAACAATGACAATTCCGGAGGAGGTGTTGGTGGTTGAGGAAGGAGGAAGGGATTCAGAGGAGGTGGCGGAAGATGTCCAGGCGACAGTGTCATCGGCCGGAGGAGGAGGGGGCAAGAAGGGGCTTACATGGTTGTAGAGCCCTTGGATTAGGACGTCTTTCATGATGGGGTCTTGTTCTTGTTCAATCTCACGGAGTTGAGAGGTGAAGAGGATTCGAGGGTTGGCAAGTACCCACTCTTTGATCTGGGAAAAAGTGTGTTGAGGGGCCATTTTTGTAGGGTTTTGGGAGGTTTTGGAGGTTTCGTGAAAAAGAGAGTGAAAGAGATGTGGAGAAGACGGATGACAGAGGTGGAAGATGGAATAAGAGCCCAAAAATGGCAAATGGGAGCTTTAAGGAGAGAGGAGGTGAAGGGTAGAAAGGGAAGTGAAAAAACCTCGATAACCGTTGCCCAATGAACGTGGGGCATCGTTTCAACTTCCATAGCACGCCTCTGAACACGCGTCACGATCTCTTGGGAAGTCCTTTTCAAAATTTGAATACTTGGCCCTTAATGCTTCAGAGATTCTGACACAAAAGTCCGCTTCCCAAGTGACAGTTCTTCTTTGAAGATGAGTCAGCGTTCCCTTGCTAGTATGCATCAGTTCCCATGATCTTATCAAGGTCAGGGAGAGTGAAGTGGTGAAGGGAACTTCACACTCATCCTTTTGTGGGGCTAGGGAACTCAAAGGGAACTAGACAATTTTCGACTCGATAAAGGAAATATTTTGGCTCATGAGAAGCGTTTGTCTGGTCCCTAGCTTAGGGTAGGTTATATGATCAACCGTCGTAGTGGCTTGTAAAGAGGGATAAAGGGAATTCTGGTTGATCATGTATGGCCGAAAGAAATAAAGTTCCCTTGTACACATGTTTCTCTAGACTAGTAATCATGGCGTAGTGAAAGCAATAAATCCAAGTTCCCTATCATGCAATCTTATATAAACTAGTCAGGCGTTGAGAGAGAGACAAACAGGGACTTGTTTAGTTTAGAGTTATCATCCCTAGAAGCATTCGAAAACGCTGGTAGGGACGTCTGTCTAAAGCTTTGGTAAGAATGTCCGCAATTTGCTCTTCAGTTCTATAGTGTTCCATCGAAATGTTCCCACTTTCAACATTGTCACGTAGAAAGTGATGCCTTATATCTATATGCTTAGTTCTAGAATGATGCACAAGATTTTTGGAAATGTTTATGGCACTTGTATTATCACAAAGTATGGGAACTGGGCCAAAAGACATACCAAAATCCTGGAGTTGTGACTTAAGCCATAGAACTTGGGAACAGCACGATGCGGCAGCCACATATTCGGCTTCAGCTGTGGAGAGTGCCACTGAGTTTTGCTTTTTGGATCCCCATGAAACTAAGCATGACCCTAGGAACTGGGCCATTCCAGATGTGATTTTTCTATCAACCAGGTGCCCTGCAAAGTCCGCATCTGTGTATGCAATGAGCTCAAGGGAATTGTTCCTTGGATACTAGAGGCACAAGTTGTCGTTCCCTTTGAGATACCTGAAAATTCTCTTCACCTCTTTCATGTGTGATTCCATAGGGTTAGCTTGAAAACGAGCACAAAGACATACGGAGAACATGATATCAGGTCTACTAGCTGTTAAGTAGAGAAGGGACCCGATCATACCTCGATAGTTCCGTTGGTCCACACTAATACCTGTTTCATCCACATTGAGCCTTGAATTTGGTGAGATCGGAGTGTCAATGGGCTTGGAGTGTTCCATCCCATACTTCACGAGCATTTCCTTGATGTATTTCTGTTGATGAATCTTTGTTCCCTCCTTGGTTTGGGATATTTGAAGTCCCAAGAAGAACGTGAGTTCCCCAATGAGACTCATCTCAAACTCATTGCTCATGAGGTCCTTAAAGTTCTCTGTCATACCAAGCTCGGGGAGCTTGTTTGAGTCCGTAGAGTGCCCTTTCTTGGAAGTAGACATGGTTGGGTGGCTTTTCATCTTCGAATCCTTTTTCCACCGTAGCTAGCCGTTCTCATGGGACCACAGAGATCCATATGAATTAGCTCTAAAGGCCTGGTTCTGCTCACCACCTTTTTGGGTTTGAAGGAGTTCCTGGTCTGTTTCCCTCGAACACATGCTTCACATATTTTGACTCCTTCGAGATTGATCCGTGGAAGACCAATGACCAGATCCTGTAGATAAAGCTTCAAGATTTGATTTACACCTGCATGTCCCAGTCATCTATGCCAGAGTTCCGTGTCATCTTGGGAACTTGTAAGACACAGCTTCATTGGTGGTTCAAATTCTGTATCTACTACATAAACGTTGTTGTGCCTTCTTCCTCTCAGAATCACTTTGTTGGTCTTTTTGTTGATGACTAGGCATTCGTTTGAGTCGAAGGTGACAACGTTGTTCCCTTGATCACATATCTGGGCAACACTTAAGAGATTGTATCCCAGATCTTTCACCAGGTTGACATTGCTGATTTTGATTGATCTATTTAGCAACACTTCTCCCTTTCCAATTACTTCTCCCTTGTTTTTATTGCCAAATGAGACATGGCCTCCTTCGGCATGAGTGTGGAGTGAGATGAGGATATCCTTGTTTCTGGTCATATGATTCGAGCATCCACTGTCTATGAACCATGCATTGTTCCCTCTCACTGCCACCTACAAGGTAAAGTTAGTGTTTTGAGACCCAGGCAAGATGACTCTTGCCCGGTCCCTTGCAAGGGAAAATATTCTCATTTAAAACGTAGTCAGTGATGTTGACATCATGAGAGTTGGAGTTCCTTTGATGATAGGCATGATGTTTTTGTTTGTTTAGGAACTCACGGTTTCTAAGGGTTTGATCTCTCTTTTTGGGACATGCTTCCTTGTAGTGCCCATGAGCACCACAGTTCCAGCACGTCTTATAGTATTCTCCCAGGTAATACTTTGGGTGTGGTCTCTGGATCCTGTTCCTATCCATGGTTTCCTTGTTATACACCCGTGACCCGTTTCCCTTGGCAATTTGGACATAAAGTCTGTGTCCAGTGTTCCAAGTGTAATAATCTCTCTCACCACAATTCCCACTTTCTAGGACCTTGATTTTCTCCTCAAGGTGAACATTTTTCTGTTTATCACATTGAAGTTCTAAGGCCCTACACTCATGGATTTCATGTTCACTCAGGGGTGACTTACCGTTCTTAGAGCACTCTCCTTTATATCCTATGTCATGTCTAGCTAGGACAAACTTAATTTGGGAACTAGAGGCTTCAAGATGTTCGGGAGTCTTACTCAGGTTTTGCAAGAGGGTGTTCTCATCTTTCTCTAGAGTTTTGATTTCTCTTTCTAGATCTACGATGTGAGACACATGGGACTTGAGTTTTTCTAGAAGGGATATGCAGTTGGGACAAGGTTCAAGACCAACTAATTGAGCATTTATGTGTTCCTGTTTTTTCAACTTGTTTTGCAGTTTTATGTTATCTTTGACAACACTTGAAAGGATTTTCAACAACTCAGGTTTTTCAAAGTTATTTAAAGAAGCAAGAACAATTTCAGTGGTTACCTCACTGGGTTGTTTCCCAGTGGTTTCTCCTATGGCCATTCCACACATGTCTGGGAGTGCCCATGACTCGGGATCTTCGTCTTCATCATCGCTCCAGGTGGCGATGTAGGCCTTTTTTCCTTGCTTCCGGCCGTCAGTTCCTTGTGGGCATTCCTTAGCGAATTGTCCTTTCTTGTTGCACTTGTAACATGTGACATCCGAGAGGTCCTTCTCTGCGGGTTTTCTTTGGGAACTCTGTCCTTTTCCCCAGTTCCCACTGTTCCTTTGGAGCTTCCCTTTGTAGAAGTTTCGAAGAGCCTTTGTTACGAGAAGTAGCTCCTCATCCTCTTCTTCTTCGGAGTCTTCGTGTTGTTCTTGAGTTGATTTGAGCATCTTCTCAATCTTGAGTGCGATCCCTCGATGAGCTCGAGTCTGTTCCTTATCATCGCTCTTTCTCTTCGCGTGTCCCACTAGCTTTCCAAACACTTGATGGAGCATGAGTGTTCTATTTTCCGGATTCTCCTTGAACATTGTTCTCTCGTTTGCCCATTCTCCAGTCAATCCGTTGAAGAGCTGTTGGACCTTCATTTTGTGGGTGATTTCTTCTTTGGTGATCCCCAAGCCTTCCATTTTGGTGCAAAGTCCTTCAAATCGGGACTAGTAGCTATCGACAGATTCTCCCATCTCCATTTGGAAGTTGTAGAACTCCCTTTTGGTATTCATATGAAGATCTTCTCGGAGATTTGAGTTCCCAACGTGCATTTATTGGATGGCTTCCCATATTTCCTTAGCTGTGTCAAGATTTGCTACCATGTCACAGTCTTGTACGCACATGGACCTCTTCAGGTACTGTTTGGCTTTGTAGTTTGGCTCCATACACTTGTATTCGTTGGGTCCCCACTTTGAGAGGTCGTTGACTATAGCTGGATCAATTTCGAAGTTGCCTCTCTCGATAACACACCAGGCTTGGTAGTCTTGGCCACGCATCCAATCCTTCATGTCGCATTTCCAGCTTTCAAATCTTCCTGTAATAAGTCTTGGCAGCTTACTAGTGTTGTTTCCCACCTGAGTAAGTTCCTGAGCCGTTCTTAGAGCACTCTCCTTTATATCCTATGTCATGTCTAGCTAGGACAAACTTAATTTGGGAACTAGAGGCTTCAAGATGTTCGGGAGTCTTACTCAGGTTTTGCAAGAGGGTGTTCTCATCTTTCTCTAGAGTTTTGATTTCTCTTTCTAGATCTACGATGTGAGACACATGGGACTTGAGTTTTTCTAGAAGGGATATGCAGTTGGGACAAGGTTCAAGACCAACTAATTGAGCATTTATGTGTTCCTGTTTTTTCAACTTGTTTTGCAGTTTTATGTTATCTTTGACAACACTTGAAAGGATTTTCAACAACTCAGGTTTTTCAAAGTTATTTAAAGAAGCAAGAACAATTTCAGTGGTTACCTCACTGGGTTGTTTCCCAGTGGTTTCTCCTATGGCCATTCCACACATGTCTGGGAGTGCCCATGACTCGGGATCTTCGTCTTCATCATCGCTCCAGGTGGCGATGTAGGCCTTTTTTCCTTGCTTCCGGCCGTCAGTTCCTTGTGGGCATTCCTTAGCGAATTGTCCTTTCTTGTTGCACTTGTAACATGTGACATCCGAGAGGTCCTTCTCTGCGGGTTTTCTTTGGGAACTCTGTCCTTTTCCCCAGTTCCCACTGTTCCTTTGGAGCTTCCCTTTGTAGAAGTTTCGAAGAGCCTTTGTTACGAGAAGTAGCTCCTCATCCTCTTCTTCTTCGGAGTCTTCGTGTTGTTCTTGAGTTGATTTGAGCATCTTCTCAATCTTGAGTGCGATCCCTCGATGAGCTCGAGTCTGTTCCTTATCATCGCTCTTTCTCTTCGCGTGTCCCACTAGCTTTCCAAACACTTGATGGAGCATGAGTGTTCTATTTTCCGGATTCTCCTTGAACATTGTTCTCTCGTTTGCCCATTCTCCAGTCAATCCGTTGAAGAGCTGTTGGACCTTCATTTTGTGGGTGATTTCTTCTTTGGTGATCCCCAAGCCTTCCATTTTGGTGCAAAGTCCTTCAAATCGGGACTAGTAGCTATCGACAGATTCTCCCATCTCCATTTGGAAGTTGTAGAACTCCCTTTTGGTATTCATATGAAGATCTTCTCGGAGATTTGAGTTCCCAACGTGCATTTATTGGATGGCTTCCCATATTTCCTTAGCTGTGTCAAGATTTGCTACCATGTCACAGTCTTGTACGCACATGGACCTCTTCAGGTACTGTTTGGCTTTGTAGTTTGGCTCCATACACTTGTATTCGTTGGGTCCCCACTTTGAGAGGTCGTTGACTATAGCTGGATCAATTTCGAAGTTGCCTCTCTCGATAACACACCAGGCTTGGTAGTCTTGGCCACGCATCCAATCCTTCATGTCGCGTTTCCAGCTTTCAAATCTTCCTGTAATAAGTCTTGGCAGCTTACTAGTGTTGTTTCCCACCTGAGTAAGTTCCTGAGCCATTTGATACCTGCGATGCTAACACAAATCTAGAGCAAACCTTGCTCTGATACCAATTGTTGGATCGTAAACGTTAGCAAAGAGCTTGGGAACTGGCAGTTAAGCTGTTCCAAAGGCAGCGGAAGTAAACGGTTCGCAAGTATTAAAGACAGTAAAGAACGCAGTTCCTTTATAGAGGAACCCCACTACAACCAACTAGTTGTATGGGTAAACCTCTACCTCCGCTTGGAGCATTTTGAATGACTTACTTATATTAATTGATTTGTTCCTTAGTTACACAGCCGGATTCACACTTCTCTGTTCCTACGAGTTCTTCCTAACTCTAGCAACACTAGTAAATCCTCTCAACTGAGTTCCTAAGCTCACAACAGCAAAATACAAATAACTCAAACCTTACACCGACTTCTCAGTTCCCTTTGTCCTTGGGAACTTCGGCTTCACCGTCGTCGAGATCACACACTCGCCGACGAGGACTTCTCTTCCTTTTCTTTCTTTTCTCTGGTGTGGGTGTTTGTGAGTTCTGGGAGAAGTACTCAGTCCGAGTACTATATATTTGGCTTTATACTCCAGGTGAGCTTGGGCAGTCGCGTCTTTCGTTTGTGTCCAAAATGCCCTTTGTTTGATGCCCAAGTTGTACTTTCTTCACATGTGACTTTGGTTTGAACTAGGTCAACTTCTTCGATCAATCAGACCGTTGGATCAAGCGTGACAGTTTGATCCTCAGACTGTTCCTTCGGGCTGTCTAGGACAGGATCCCGCGATTTGCGCTGAGCGGTCTTGTCCTCACATGTGAGTTCCCATATCTTGGGAACTGTCTTCTTCAGAGTTCCCTTGATGGAAACTCTTCATCGTTGTAAGCTTGTGTTCTCTGGATCATTTCTGGGAGTTCCCATTTCATGGGAACTTTCCTCTTCAGAGTTCCCTTGGTGGGAACTCTTCACTGTAAGCTTCTGTGGCTTTTGGTCATTCATGGGAGTTCTTCGTTGTACCTGCGTTCCTTAGAAATACTTGAACAAACCACATTAGTTCCTTATGGTGTTTGTCATTATCAAAACTCGGAGAATGACATCGTTGATCCGTTGTTTAGAACCAGAGGTCCCTACAACGTCCCAACAAAGATTAAGATAGAAGTTACCTCATTATCCGGGATACATCGTCGAATTACCTGATCAGCACAGTGTTTCCACAAATATGGATTGATATTCGCATATTTAGTATAGTTTTTGATAGGTTTTCTTTGCTTATTAGGTTTAGTTTTGTTTAGTTTAGGTTTAGTTTTGAGTATTTTTAGATAGTTTTGCATATTTCTGTGAAAAGAGTAGAATCTACGCTGTTTTGTGAATTTTGTAGGTTTTAGCTAGGAAATGAGCTGAATGGAGTTGAATTTGGAGCATTACAGCAAAAGACGGAGGAGTGCAAGATTGAAGAAGTCGAAGCTCGAGAGCACAAGAGGAAGTGTTGAAGAAAACAAAGCCAAGGCTCGTTAACGAGGCTGTGAGGGCTCGTTAACGAGGCCACGAAAAAGAAGATATGGAGTATTATTTTATAATTCACCGATCCTGAGCGGGAATTTAATTCCGTGTCGGTTGAATATCTTTTTAGAATCTTTTGGGGGTGTTAGAATATGTATTTTAGGTCTTAATATCTTTTTAGATTTTATTTCTATCTTTTAGGGATTGTTTCTATCTTTTTAGGAAAGTTTATATCTTTTAGCATTTTTAGTTTTTAGTTTTTTTAGTATAAATACCCTTCTATCTAGCATAAAGAGGGGGGCTGAATTTTGAGGAGATTTTTGAAGGACCGAAGGAGAGAGAGAAGTCGGATCGGAAGAGGACCGCCGAGGCTCGGTAGACGACAGTCGTCGGGTGGTCGTTGGTCGTGATTGTGGTTCGGTATTTTATGTTTTTCGGTTTCTTCTGAATCTCTCTAAGACGATATACTTTTATTAATTAGAGTTTTAAGTTTTGTTTCAATGTTTCTTTTGATTGAAGTTTTTAATTTCTTAGTTATGATTAGTGAGTAGTTTCTTTTTCTAGGATCGGGGTTAAGCCCGGCATAGTTGAGCATGTTTGATGAGTAAGATTGAGTTGTGAATGCCTTTTATCTTTGATTGAGAATTATTTGTTGTGCTTAATACCGAGACGAAAGTGGAGGTAATTTGAGTTTTTAACTGAGTTGAAAGAGGAAGTTACTAACTTGAAGGTTGATATTGTTTGAAAACGAAAGTTTCAAGCTTTAGATCTAAAACAAGCAATTAAGTGAATTAGGATGCGAAAGTAGATTAATTTACTTGCTAAGTCAACGACAGTTGATGACTCTATCTGTTTAAAGGCATGATGTTTTCTTCTTACGAATTCTTATGCTTGGCTATGTTGTGGTGTCCCTAGTCCTAGATTTTTGTTTTATTTGAATTATTTCTGGTGAATCTTCGTTCCTGAGTACTTGCCTCGGTACCGAATTTTAATTAGATTTTAATTAGGTCGTTATTTTTAGTATTTTGTGTTCAGTGGTTCGTTAACGACCCTGACAACGTCGTTAACGAGGCTACTCGTGAGTATTTTTATTTGTTTTTGTTTGCTGTTTGTTAGATTGATAGACAAACAACCTTGCTTCCTGTGGAACGATCCTGACTCTGCTATACTCAGCGGGGTCTTGACTTACAAATTTATTTGTTGGCCGAGAAACCCTATCAACAAATTGGCGCCGTTGCCGGGGAAGCAACGAGTTGTTAGTTTATCTTCGGGATCGGGAATAGCCCGACCCCGTTTTTGTTTTTAATTTTTGTTTTCTTTGTCTGTTTTCTCAGTGTATGTCGGTAGGACGAAGAAGGCTTCAGTTTGATAACAGAAGTTATTACTCAGAACCCGAACGTTCCCTGCACCGTCGACTCCGAGAAAACCGAGCCATGGCCACAGCAGAAGAGATGGCTCGAGTGTTAGAGATCCTCCGGACCGAGATGGAGGCACTGAAAGCCGAGAAGGACGGCGCAGACGCAGAAGCTGAGCATCAACGAGCTGACAAGGCTCGACTACAAGAAGAGCTAGATGCCTATCCAAGGAATGCCAAGCAATACATGCATCCGGAACTGAGGGTGCTAGAATCTCCTATTGTGCTTCCAGTGATAGAGAAACCATTTGAGATCAAGTCTCAATTTATATCCTTAATCAAAAGGGCTCAGTTTGAAGGGAAACCTGCTGAGTGCCCTATGGAGCATATTAGAAACTTTCTTGATTTATGTAACACCATAGCTGCTGAAGGTGTCTCATTAGAATATGTTCTGTTAAAAGCTTTTAGATGGTCTCTTACTGGAAAGGCCCTGAACTGGTTAGAGAGCCTACCTTCTAAGTCTATCAGGACTTGGAAAGCTTTGTATGATCAATTTCTTACAAAGTTTTTCCCTCCTGCTAAGACAACGGAGTTAAGGAAACGCATCACCTCTTATCACCAGTTGCCTAATGAAACATTTGTTGAAACATGGGAAAGATTCAAGGAGATGCTTAGACAGTGCCCTACTCATGGGCAACCTTTATATGTTTTGCAAGAAATCTTTTTCCAGGGTATCAACGCAGAGACCAAGAACCGCATCAACACGCATATTGCGTGCGATTTTATAGAGATGAACCCGACAGAGGCGTGGGAACTGTTGGATAAGCTGGCGAATTACGATGCTATGTATGGAACCCAGCAGACTCCACAAATTCAAAAACGTCTCTACATACCCAACAGAGATGAAATTGACCCAAATGTTAAAAATCAGTTCTTACAAGATGAGGTCAACCGTCTGAAGAAACAGGTAAGTTTTCTGAAATCCTCTCAATCATGTCAAGAATGTGGTTCTTCTGCACATAGTACTTCTGCTTTCACTAACATTGAGTAGGTTAGAACCGCTGAGACAATAGCTGAGATGAATTACATGAGAGGACCCTACAAGAACCAGCCTAATTATAATGACAGGTTGAACAATTATCAACCATGGGGCAATCAAAATACAAGTCAAAATTACGCAGGGCCCCCACCAGATAGACGACCTGCACCATATCGACCTCCAGGCCATCAGGAGACGCCATCATGGGTTCAGGAGATAAAAGAGAGCATCAACGGAGTGAACAACAAGGTTGATGACGTTCAAGCCAAGCTGAACCGACAAGATAAAAGATGGGGAGAGTTCGATATTTGGAAGAGGAGTGTTGGAAGAGGAGTGTTGATTCCCAACTAGGGGACCTAGTTGCACGGATTCCAAGACCACAAGGGCAACTTCCGGGCCTCCCCGAGGAAAACCCTAGAGGCCAAATAGCAGCGGTACACCTCAGAAGTGGGAAGACACTGCCGGAGAGAATTCAAGCTGAAGAGAAGGAGGAACAAGACATCGCCAACCAGCTCGTTAACGAGCCAGCGAGAGCACATACCGAGCCAACAAACCAGAATGACGAGGCTCCGAGGGTATCTAACGACCCTACCACAGATAAGTCTACTAATCCGAGCCTCCCTCTTAATCCCAGGGTAGTTAACGACCCCACCAGGGTCGGTAACGACCCGCCGAGGACATCAATCGACCCCAATGTCGACCCAGTACTCTCACCTCTCGAGCCTAACTTGGTTCCGAGAATGGTGAAATCTCTTCCATTTCCAACTAAGAAATATATGGACTCTAGTGAGAGTAAGTTCAAGCGTTTCGTTAAGATTCTTCAGGGCATTAATATTTCCATCCCATTCGCTGACGCCCTAAGCGAAAGGCCGGCTTACACAAAATTTTTGAAGGATATTCTTAGCAGGAAAAGGTCCATTACAGAGCTGCAGGATGAAGTCAGATCGATAGCTCTACCAGAGCTAGGAGATCCCGGGAGGTTTGCAATCACTATCGGCATAGGCAACCACAAGTTCAAAGCTTTATGCGATCTTGGTGCCAGTGTTAGTCTTGTTCCGCTCTCAATCTGGTCTAAAGCCAATATGGGACCACTAGAGCCCGTATACATGAATCTGTACATGGCAGATGGGTCAAGTGTCAAAGCCACAGGAGTGGTGGACGATTACCCTATTCAAGTCGGGAAATTCTTTATACCGAATGATTTTATCGTCCTTGATATGCCTGAAGACCCTCATGTCCCCATAATTCTCGGGCGACCATTCTTAGCCACAGCAGGAGCAAGAGTTGATGTGCGGAAGGGACTCCTCACTTTTGATATAGGAGAAGAACGGGTGGAATTCAATTTGGATCAAAAAGCCAACGACCCAATTGGAGTGGCACAAATAGAGTTGACTCAACCCGAACTCGACACAACAATCCCTACCGAGCCACATCTGCCGATCACTAAGTCCCACGTGCATGAGTTCAACCAAGGCCCTACTAAAGAGGTTACAGAAAAGTCCAAACCACCTTGGCTTTCGGACTACACTAACAATCCAGGGATATCGAGCTTGCTGATAGAAGAAAAGGGTCCTAATTTAGCAATTCAAGCACACAGAGGCAGTAAGGCTACAAGCAGGGTACCTCAAGACCCCAACATGGCCATACATGAACCACCATGAGACTAGCAAGGGAGCTCGTCGAGCTAACGACGTTAAACCTAGCGCTTACGGGAGGCAACCCGCTTTTTAGAATAGGTTTAGTTTAGTTTATTTTATTTTCTTTCCTTTTTCTTTTTAGATTATTTCTTAGCTTTCTTTTATTTTTCCTTTTAGTATTAGTTAGGATAGAAATTAGAATTTTTAAGATAACAAGATTTCAGGAGAAAGGGATCGAAAAATCACTCTAGAAGGCCACGGCGGCTCGTTAACGACCCACCTAGGCTCGTTAACGACCCGGTTCGGAAGACCCGACTTGTCACAATAAGGGGCAGGTAAATATTCTAACCTAATCTATCTATTTTTACCCTAGCCGCCGCCCCTCCCTTCTACCCTACCCCTCCTATATAAACCCTTCTACCCCCCTCCCAAAATTCTACCACAACCCTCTCAAAATTCACACCCTCTCAAACCCAAAACACTCTCAATCCCTCTCCCTTCTCTCCCATCGAGTCGGAATCCCTCACGCTACCGACCACCGAGAGGACGTAGTTACCGAAGCTCGGAAACCGTTCACCGACGAGGCCAAGCTCGTTAACCACCCCGATTCCGACCCTTGTTCTTCAATTTCTCGATTCTCCGGTATGATTTCTAAACCCTTGCTTGAAATTGCATGATTGATTATCTATAGGGTCGAAATTTCATATCTTGGAATCATGTTCTTTGGAAGATTGATGAGCATGCTTGATTTTGTTCATGAAAATTCTTGATTGTGCTTAGTTGTTCATGTCTTAGGAAAGATTATTCATGTTAGATTAGCTATTGCAATCCCTTAGTTAGGAAAGCATGAATTTTTCTTGTTCTAGATCTAAAAGTTCAATCTTTGCATATCAAAATTCCGGGTAATTTTCAGCATGTTCGGGATGGGTAATTGAGTAAGTATGGGGTGCTTATACCCGATGAGGGATATGTGGAAAATGATAGAAGATTGCGTGCTTGATTTGTGCTGAATTTAAGGTAGATTAAATTTCGAAAAATTCTGGTTTTGCTCTCGGAGGGTCGTTAACGACCCACCCAAGCTCGTTAACGACCCTGCATTTCTTCATCGATCAATCTGAGCCCAGAATCGTGATCAACCCAATTGGGTAGTTTACGAATAATTCCGAGGTTAATTTTGAGACCAAGTATGGGGTCTCGTACCTATTTATTTTTGAATGGATTTTATCTTGGAAAAATCTCGATTATTTTGTAGGATCCATGGCTAGTTCAAGCAGACCCGCTACCCGAGACTAGAAGAAGAGGAGGGACCATAGGTCTCCATCTCCACCTCGAGTGGATGATGTGATTTTGAGCAGTCAGAGCCAAGTACAGCGCTACCGAGATTTTCTGGAGAAGGACCATTACACCCGATGGTTCTCGAAGTCTAGCGTTGTCACCACGGACATCTACACGGTTGTCAAGAACGCTTTCATCATCCTTGGGGCCGCCCACCTGTTGAAGCAAGAGAGCTTGCCACACTATCCAGCCCTTACATCCGAGTTCTTGGCCACTTTGGAGACCAACTTCTCGTCGAAGACCTCGGCGGGACGAATTCGGTTCCGGCTCGGTAACGAGGACCGTGACTTTACAATGGCGGAGTTCAATGCCATCTTGGAGCTCCCAAACCCGTCGAGAGATTATAGCTTGAAAGACTACCGAGTGACCCGCACTTGGAGCTACATCACCGGGGAAGTTCAATCCTCTACCGCGGCGCTATCCGGGGCAAACATCGTCAACCCCATCTTCCAGATTATTTTGAGAGTCCTCGCCGCAACATTTTGGCCGAAAAAAGAGTTGAACCGGCCTACAAGGACGGAGGTTGCTTGCTTCCGCACCATCCTCTTTGAGGAGCCCGACCCCTTGAACTTGGGGTACGAATGGCTCTACTACGTCGAGAAATCTACCAAGTCCAAGGAGGTGTGGTGTGGCAATTTGGTTAGCCTCTTGGCTAAGAATCTTGGAGTTGGTCTTACCCGCTACACACCGGCTCACGCCCAACTCCTCAACAAAAACTATTGGTATAGTTCCGGGATTTTCGTGCAAGCCGAGGGAGGCTACAAGGTGAAGGTTCAAGATCGACTAGTCATACCTAGACTCGACATGTACGAGCTACTCTACGTACCGAATTGGTACGAGGAGTGGACGGGACATCCCTACCCATTGGAGCGAAAACCGGAGGATGAGCTCTCGCTTAGGCCATGTGAAACCCGGTTTGAGCGGGACGACGTGGATGAATATGAAGAAGAAAATGAACAAGAGGACACCGAGGTAGTAGGCAACGACACCGAAGAAGCCGACACCGAGGGCGGCACTGAGGAGCTCAATTTTGAAGAAGAAGACATCGACACGGAGGTGTTAGGAGGCAACATCTTCGTTGACGAGCCCACCAGGGTCGTTAACGACCACTTCCAGCCGCATCCCAACCCTGTTAACGAGGCACCCAGCTTCGTTAACGAGGTGCCGAGAGCCCCTGTCGACCCACCACCAGCTCCTGTCGACCCTCATACTTATGGCCTCATGCCTTACAACCCGGTGATGTATCAAGACCATTTCCAACCTCACTACCCACCACCTCCTCAGCCCGAGTACGCAGGATCGAGTATACCACCACCATGGGCCGAGGAACTTTCTGCACGGATACAACAACTTCACCTCCAGACGGATCAAATTCATAGGAGGATAGATAGATGGGAAACCGTCTATTCCGCTCGCATGTCGATGGAGGATGAGAGGCAGCGTCAGAGAGAGGCTGAGGATGCTGAGCGTTGGAGGACGATGTACGACTTCATGGGGAAATTTGAGCATTACTTTCCTCCACAGAACTGTTGATTCAGCTGAAGATGAAGTTTCTTTTCCTTGTTTCCACTTTGTAAGTTTTATGTCTTTCTTTTTCTTTTTCTTTTTAATTTTTTTGTTTTGTTTTCTTCTATTTCTTTTCCCTCTTCTTCTTATTTTCCTTACAGTGGGGACACTGTAAGGAAAATTATGACTTAAGTGTTTATGAGTTCTATGTAGTTTTTATTTCTTTAAGTTGCAAACCGAAAATTTTTTTTTTTGAAAAAATGAAAAATACAAAAAGAGCTTTAGAATTGATAGATATCCCTTCTTAAGTTCTATGATAGCAATCACTAGCTTAATCATATAATTCCTTGCAAGCATGTCTTTAAAAGTATAGCCGGATTCTCAACTTGAAATTATTGTTTTTAGAAGAGAATAACATTTGATGAAATTGAGCACATATACTTTATAGCATAAATGATGCAATCCAACAACAAAATTTACCTTGTGAGTATTTTTGGCCTTATAGGGAGAACATCAAAAATCCCTCTTCTTTTCTTGTGTGATTTACTCTCTATATGCATATTATCTCTTGGAATTGTGATGGTTATCTATTTCTCAAGACCCTTATAAGATTTTTAGTTCATTACTTGTGAAGATCATATGATGGAGAACTTATTTTCATAAGCCCTATTATTCCCTATTATTCCTTCTTTTTGATAACCAATTCTGGCCTGAAACCTTTTGTTTTTAGCTCCACAAAAATTATTCCCTAGCCGAGATAAGCTTGACCCTATCCGGGAATTAGGACTTAGATTGAAGAGGTAAGTTTTGTGTTTTGTTAAAAAGAAAAGAGCTTATATTTGCTTGAATTGAAGGGTATTTTGGGAAGGGTAGATTGGAAGTCTTTTGTTATTACATGTAAGAAAGGTCTCTTGATAAAAAAAATGCACATAATAAAGTTTTTGATGGATGTAGTGAAAAAAGGAAGAGGAATGTATACGGTGGATCGTTAACGACCCTGATATGGGCTCGTTAACGAGGCAACGAAAGAAAAAAAAGGAAAAGAAGAAAAATAAAAATAAGATGAAGAGTAAGTGCATTTGTGTTTAAAGATAATATCAGAGATTCTTTTATTTTTGTTATAAGACTTTCTAGGATGATAAAGGGTGAGTGAAAATGAGTTGAATAAAGAAGAGTGAGTTTGGTATGTTGTTTTATGAAAGTTTTGGTGAGATGTGAGTTTTTAGGAGTCTTTTGATTTCCGGATATTGTTAGCACCACATGACCAAAATATTTCCATGCCCTATTGTCTTTTACCAAGCCCCATTACAACCCGACCGAATGGAAACTTCTATGAAGTTTTTCATTGAGCCCCTAAGTTCTCTTGATGATTCTTTGCTTGTTTTGACAAATCTTGGGTGGAGAGTATTGGTGATATAAGTTCCAATTTCTATGAGTTTTTGTATATAAGATGAGTTGAGAGATTGAATTTATAACCCTAAACACTTGAGAGTTGAGTGAAACACATTACAACCCTTGAGAGGTTGGATTGCATTATTTTATGTCTATTTAAGTGCATATATGTGTGATGATGTTAATAGCCTTTTGCTATAATTTTCTTATGTGTAGATGTTGCTTTTTAGAAGATGGCTATGTCTTGATGAGCATGATTTGTTTTGGTTTTGGTTAGTGTCTTGTTTATTGCTTGAGGACAAGCAAGTCTAAGTATGGGGTATTTTGATATTCGCATTTTTAGTATAGTTTTTGATAGGTTTTCTTTGCTTATTAGGTTTAGTTTTGTTTAGTTTAGGTTTAGTTTTGAGTATTTTTAGATAGTTTTTCATATTTCTGTGAAAAGAGTGGAATCTACGCTGTTTTGTGAATTTTGTAGGTTTTAGCTAGGAAAGGAGCTGAATGGAGTTGAATTTGGAGCATTACAGTGAAAGACGGAGGAGTGCAAGATTGAAGAAGTCGAAGCTCGAGAGACAAGAGGAAGTGTTGAAGAAAACAAAGCCCAGGCTCGTTAACGAGGCTGTGAGGGCTCGTTAACGAGGCCACGAAAAAGAAGATATGGAGTATTATTTTATAATTCACCAATCCTGAGCGGGAATTTAATTCCGTGTCGGTTGAATATCTTTTTAGAATCTTTTGGGGGTGTTAGAATATGTATTTTAGGTCTTAATATCTTTTTAGATTTTATTTCTATCTTTTAGGAATTGTTTCTATCTTTTTAGGAAAGTTTATATCTTTTAGCCTTTTTAGTTTTTAGTATTTTTAGTATAAATACCCTTCTATCTAGCATAGAGAGGGGGGCTGAATTTTGAGGAGATTTTTGAAGGACCGAAGGAGAGAGAGAAGTCGGATCGGAAGAGGACCGCCGAGGCTCGGTAGACGACAGTCGCCGGGTGGTCGTTGGTCGTGATTGTGGTTCGGTATTTTATGTTTTTCGGTTTCTTCTAAATCTCTGTAAGACGATATACTTTTATTAATTAGAGTTTTAAGTTTTGTTTCAATGTTTCTTTTGATTGAAGTTTTTAGTTTCTTAGTTATGATTAGTGAGTAGTTTCTTTTTCTAGGATCGGGGTTAAGCCCGGCATAGTTGAGCATGTTTGATGAGTAAGATTGAGTTGTGAATGCCTTTTATCTTTGATTGAGAATTGTTTGTTGTGCTTAATACCGAGACGAAAGTGGAGGTAATTTGAGTTTTTAACTGAGTTGAAAGAGGAAGTTACTAACTTGAAGGTTGATATTGTTTGAAAACGAAAGTTTCAAGCTTTAGATCTAAAACAAGCAATTAAGTGAATTAGGATGCGAAAGTAGATTAATTTACTTGCTAAGTCAACGACAGTTGATGACTCTATCTGTTTAAAGGCATGATCTTTTCTTCTTACGAATTCTTATGCTTGGCTATGTTGTGGTGTCCCTAGTCCTAGATTTTTGTTTTATTTGAATTATTTCTGGTGAATCTTCGTTGCTGAGTACTTGCCTCAGTACCGAATTTTAATTAGATTTTAATTAGGTCGTTATTTTTAGTATTTTGTGTTCGGTGGTTCGTTAACGACCCTGACAACGTCGTTAACGAGGCTACTCGTGAGTGTTTTTATTTGTTTTTGTTTGCTTTTTGTTAGATTGATAGACACCCAACCTTGCTTCCTGTGGAACGATCCTGACTCTGCTATACTCAGCGGGGTCTTGACTTACAAATTTATTTGTTGGCCGAGAAACCCTATCAACATGGATCATCCCAGATGTAGTATCTTGCTTCCCTTCTTAGCTTGTCCTTCTGAGCTTTTGTGAATGTTGGTGGGAATTCACCCATAACTAAGAAATTAACCAAGAAATTAACCAAGTGTGCATACCAAGGTCTTACAACCTTAATAGCAAACAAGGTATCATCTGGAAATTCCTCCTGAATGGGTGAACTCTCTGGCCTTTTCTATTCTTCCATCACCAGACGACTCAAATGATCAACAACCACATTCTCAGCCCCCTTTTTATCTTTGATCTCAATGTTGAATTCGCTCAACAACAAGATCCACCTGATTAACCTGGGCTTGGCCTCTTTTTTCGTCAGTAGATAGCGGAGTGCTGCATGATCTGTATAAAAATTCACTCTTGTTCCCAACAAGTAAGAGCGAAATTTTTCCAATGCAAACACCACTGCTAGGAGCTCCTTCTCTGTGGTGTAGTAGTTTCTCTAAGCCTCATTTAATGTCATAGAGGCGTAGTGAATCACATGAGATGCTTTGCCCTTCTTTTGTCCCAAAACAGCCCCCACTGCATAATCACTAGCGTCACACATGATCTCAAAGGGAAGAGACCAATCTGGGGCTTGAATAATGGGAGCTGTGGCGAGGCAGAGTTTTAGCTCATCAAGCCGTCTTGCATGCATCACCAAACTCAAATTCCGCTTCCTTCTTCAACAACTCACATAAGGGGGAGGCAATTTTGGAGAAGTCTCTGATAAACCTGCGGTAAAATCCTGCATGACCTAAAAAAGAACGCACTTCACGCACATTAGTAGGATAAGGCAAAGATTGAATTACTTCAACCATAGCCTTATCGACCTCAATACCCCTAGAAGACACCACATGGACTAATACTATACCTTGTTCTACCATAAAATGACATTTTTCAAAGTTAAGAACAAGATTAGTATCTTCACATCTTTTAAGCACTAGTGTCAAATGAGTCAAGAATGAATCAAAATCATCCCCATGGACGGTAAAATCATCCATAAATACCTCAATAAATTTCTCTATGTACTTAGAAAAGATACTAACCATACACCATTGGAATGTAGTTGGGGCATTGCACAATCCAAAAGGCATCCATCGGTATGCAAAGGTGCCAAAAGGACAAGTGAATGTTGTCTTCTCCTGATCCTCTGGTGTTATAGCTACCTGAAAATATCCAGAATACCCATCCAAGGAACAATAGAATGAACGACCGACAAGTCGTTCCAACATCTTGTCAATGAAAGGTAATGGGAAATGGTCCTTCCGGGTTACCGCATTCAGCTTGCGATAATCAATACACACGGCACCCGGTTTGGACTCTGGTGGGAATGAGATCACCCTTGTGATTCTCCACCACTGTGATACCACCCTTTTTAGGGACAACCTGAGTTGGGCTGACCCATTTGCTATCAGAAATAGGAAAGATCATACCTGCCTGAAGGAGCTTCAGCACCTCCTTCTTCACCACCTCCATCATCGGGGGATTCAGCCTTCTTTGGGGCTGTCTAGACGGTGTAGCTTCATCTTCTAATAGAATCCGATGCATACATGTTGAGGGACTAATCCCTTTAATGTCTGCAATGGTCCATCCTATGGCCGTCTTGTGCTCCCTCAGAACTGCCACTAATCTTCCTTCTTGCTCATTGCTGAGCTTGTTGGATATAATTACTGGCAAAGTGTCCCCTTCACCTAAGAAAGCATACTTGAGATGGTTTGGAAGTTGATTCAATTCTACCACCGGTGCCTACACAATGGATGGCAAAAGCTTCTCGCTTGGCAAGGTTAGTGGTATGGGCTTTGAGCCCGGTGGCATAAGCGGGCGCTCAAAGTGAGCATTCAACTCAGCCACCATTTCCTGCAGGTCAGTCTTTAAATCCAAATCTGAAGTTTCATTCATTATGCATTTTCCAAGGTGGATTTCAAAGCTTCAAATTCATGCATTTTGAAAAATTCTTGAGCAAGTGGCTCTACCACATCAACTAAGCAAAGCGAGGAATCTTCGAAAGGGTATTTCATTGCATCATAAATGTTATACTCTACCCTTTCCCCATAGAATTCCATGGTCAGAGAACCACTGCAGACATCAATCTTAGTCTTAGTTGTTTTCAGAAAAGGTCTACCTAGCAAAATAGGTGCAGCATGCTTATCATGGTCCATATCTAAAACATAGAAATCAGCAGGAAATATTAGATTATCAACTATTACAAGCACATCTTAAACTATTCCTCTAGGATAAGCATTTGACCTATCAGCTAACTGTATCAGAACACCAGTTTCTTGTAGAGGACCCAATTCAAGCATTTTGTACACAAAGTAAGGTAAAACATTAATTGAAGCACCTAGATCTAGCATGGCTTTATCAATTTTTGTATCACCAATAATGCAGGGAATAGTGAACATGCCAGGGTCACCACATTTCTGAGGCATACGCCTTTGAAACACAACTGATACATGCTCACTTACAGAGATTTTCTGTTTCCCTTTTAGCTTTTGAGTTCTTTTTATGGTGCACAATTCTTTCAAAAACATAGCATATCTAGGAATGCTTTTAATCAGTTCAAGTAAAGGAATGTTTACCTCACACTTGCTGAATGTCTCGAACAATTCCTTGTCGTTCTCCAGCTTTCGGGTCTCTTTTAGTGCCTCTAGGAAGGGTGGAACAGGTGCATAAGACTTTAGAGGGGTTTCAGACGAATCAGCATTGACGTCCAGATTGCTCGGGATCACCTCCGATTGTGCGTTCGCGCTTTCAGCAGCCAAGCCGCGCAATCCTAATTGAGACGGCATTGCGCGGCTTGGCAATTGCGCGGCCGCACTTTCCGGCATCTCGTCCCCGCGCAATCCCAACTGGGACTGTATTGCGCGGGGTGGCAATTGCTCGGTCGCGCTTTTAGTAGGCTGGCCGAGCAATTCGTCCCCGAACGAATTACTTGGAATCTCATCTGTCAGCTCGAGTTTTTCTTCTGTTTCGCCCTTAGCTTCTTTTGTTATACCCCTTCTGATTGGTATATGCCCGTCCCTGGGCTCTACATGAAGCTCTCGTCCACTCCTCAGAGTAATAGCATTGACATTCTGTTTCGGATTGAGCTCAGTCTGAGATGGCAGCTTACTTGATTCTCTAGCTTCCAGTTTGCCTACAGCATTGGCAATTTGACTAACTTGAGTCTCTAAATTGTGGATGCTAGACTTGGTCTCTTGTTGAAATTGGCTCATTGAGCCTTGCATTGTGGTCACAGTTTGTGCAAGAGTCCAAATCATATCTTCAGTTGACATTGCATTCTGATTGCCCCCCTGAGGACGGGATTGAAAAGGTGGTCTGTATTGAGCTTGACCACCCTGTTGATTGAATTGTTGGTTATTGGAATTTCCGTACCTCAGATTAGGATGATCCCTTCAGCCTGGATTGTAGGTGTTGGAGAAGGGATCATACCTCGGCCTAGGTGGTCCATATCCTCCCACTGCGTTCACCTCAACATTCGGATCTTGAAGTGTAGGGCAAGAGTCAGTGGGATGCATGTTATCAAAGCAGATTTCACAAGATTTCACCTGCTGTTTACCACCTTGCTGCAACAGATGCTTCATCATCATTTTTAACTCAGTGACTTCATCTTGGATTCTTGTATTAGCCACCACTGAATTTGCAGCTCTCGAGCTAGTTTCTTTTCTGAACTGTCTTGTGCCCTCAGATAGTTGGGTAAACAGGTCAAATGCAACAACAGGAGTTTTGTTGAGAATGTGACCCTGGCAGGCTACATTGACCATTCTTCTCTCATCATCCAAGAGGCCATTGAAAAGATATAGAATCAGGTCTTGATCAGTGTAGCCATGGAAAGGACAGCTGGCTACCAACCTCTTGAACCTCTCATAGTATTCGTACAAGGACTCATTAGCTTCTTGTTCGATGTTACTGATTCGCTTTTTCAGATCGTTGAGCCTTGTAGCAGGGAAGTACTTCTCCAGAAAAGCTTCCTTCATCTTAGCCCATGTATCAATACTTCCCGGAGCCAAGTAGTAAAACCAGTCTTTAGCCTGATCCTTGAGAGAAAAAGGAAACGCTCTTAGCGCGATCTGGTCATGAGTCACATCAACAGGCTTCATGCTTGAGCACACAGCATGAAATTCAGAAAGATGCTTGTTGGGGTCTTCACCACTATGCCCATGGAATGAAGGCAAAAGGTGGATCAACCCGGATTTCAGCTCAAACTTGACTCCCTCACCGAGAGCAGGGAATTGCACCGCCAATGGCTGTTGTGTCAGATTTGGTGCAGTGAACTGTCTCAGAGTTTGGTCACCCATCTCGGCAGATTCAGCAGATTCAAATTCAGAGTCAGATTCTTCAAGAAAGAACGGTAAGGCCTGAAAGTGATTCCGGACTTCCTTTCTGAGCTTGAAGAGAGTCCTGTCAATATCTGGATCAAATAGCAGAGGAGATGAGTTAGTAGCACGGGTATGAACCATATAACAGGTTCACACCCAAAACAGCACAAAAGTAATAAACACAAATAGCGACGAGTCCCCGACAACGGTGCCAAATTTGATGAGGTATTTTCGGTGGTCGTTATACCTATCAAAGAATCCTAACTTAACCAACTCAGTAGAGCGGTAAGTAAGGGTCGATCCCACAGAGACTTGTGTATTTATGCTTTTACTTATGTGCCAAGTAACCAAATAAGGGGGTTTTAAGGAATGAAATTCTAATCTAATATGCAAAATTGAAAACTATCTAAGAATGCAAAGTTGATTGTAAATATATATGAGAGAAATATGTTCAACTAGTTAAATCCATCATAGATATGCTTATTGATCATCGATTATCTTGATTCCCAATTCCCTTGAATAATCTATTGTGGATTATACTCCGACTAAGGATTATGACCCAAACTTCATAAATAATTGAAAAAACTAACATTCTAAACAACCATAATCATTTAACAACCTAAAACAACGTCTAGATTCAATTAAACGACAACTTTACGAGTCAAGTTATCAATAGAAACAAACACTTAGAGCAAATAGACATCTAAGTTATTTGTGGATTTATTCCCTTCTACAATTGAATAGCCCGAACGGGTCCAAACAATTATAGATTCTACTTTATCTAATCAACCCCGAACGGGCATTAATCAGATTAGTTGTAAATTAACCTAGAAATTCTATTAGGTGATCAATCTAACAAAACCCTAGAATAATTCTGATTCAATTAAGCACAGAGAATAAAACCTATTCAAGTTGTTGAGAATCAATCAAATCTCACAATAGTGTGCAATCTATGATTTCAATAACTAGTCAAACACAAGAGAAATTAGCAATGCATAATTAAAATAAAATCAAACTTACAAGAGGTTCAAAGATTGCTCCTTTGAGAAAACTCTCTCCAAAGAAACCCTAGCCTCCAAAGTTGATCAAAAAGTTATTAAAAATTTAGAGGTGTACATCTGATTTGGATCAGGTAAGTTAGTTGCAAAGAGGTTTTAGGGTTACAAGTTTTAGATATAGGGTATTTAGTATATATTTGTGGGTTTTTATTTTTTGTTGATGCTAACTTAAGTTTGTTTTGACAAATTTACAAAATTATTGACTGGCTGAAAGTCGTCGTGCCAAATCAAAAATAAATCTCTAGTTACTCAACTAGTATAGTTGGTAAGTCGGAATCGAACCCAAGAGACATTTGAATCCCAAGTAATATTATTATCAACTTAGAAAAGTAATAAAGGAGAGTTTTTTATTAATATTCTAAATCTAGGAAATTAAATAAACAAGACAAGAAATAAAACAAAGTAAAGGTTGAGTTTTTATCAATTTAGGGAAACAATCCTATTTAAGTATCCACTTTCTTTATCAAGTTATTGATCATTGATTCAAACAAGTTATTCATTTGGTTATTCCTATCTTGATCATATATAATAAACAAGCCAACGGGTCATGTAAATACTTGTTGAAGGGATTCTCGAACAAATAAATTTATATCAACACCCCGCTGAGTACAAGGAGTCAGGTTCGTCCACGGGAATGAGAATAGTGCTACAGATTAGTTGATAAACTACGAAAATCAAGAGAACAAACGAAGGTCTAAGGGTCGAACACGACCTTATGGGGTCGAGATCGAATCGAGATTAATGTGTTTAAATCAAATATAAAAAGGCAATCCTAGGGCTAGGGCTACCACAACATCAACCGTACCTGCTTTCAACAAGAATTCACAACTATCATGCAATTATGATCATAGAAAAGTCAATTGTCGCAAACAATTCAAGTTATTCAATCAACTGTCGCAAATTAAACAACTTTCTATCTATCTTTCAACCTAGGAATATCAACTTTCGCAAATAATCCTATTAGATCTAATCAAGCAATCAACTTTACACTTTCTCTTTTAGGTTAATTGCAAGACATTGCCTCAACTTTTGCAAAGGATTTTAGCACAAGATAGATAGATATGATCTTTCAAGCATTCAAGTCATGAATTCAAGTTTAGACATGCATGATCGTGTTGGGTTTTCATCCAACCCTAGAATCTAAAAAGACTACTCGCTCATGGTGAGATAAAACGCAAACATGATTGATTAATAAAACCGAAAATTGCAAATAAACTAGAAAGAAGTCTTACAATTTTCTCCAACTTGTCTTCCAAGTCTTCTACCAAACAAACACACTAAGTTCTACTAAAAATTCCCCCCCCCCCCTAAAACAAAGAGTTTAGCCTCCTTTTATAGAAGAAAAGGAGTCCTAATTAACCTAGGAAACAAGATAATACACCTTCATAAAATAAAAAGATAGAATATATCACAAAAGATCTCGGAATAAGGGAGAGTCGGCGCCATGCACGACCCAAAGTGGGTCGTGCACGACCCTCCAAGGGTCGGTCCTGAGGCTTTGTAATTTAGATGGGTCGATCTAGACCTTGATGGGGTCGTGCACGACCCTTATAGCGTCGTGCCTGAGAGCTTGTTCTTTGGTTGGGTCGTGCTTGAGTAAAACTTGCGTAGAAGATTCGTTGCAACTCCGTTTGACTCGATTCTTTTTCCTATGTTCTTGTAACGAAATTCTCTATCTATATCTATGCTCAAACTTGATCTTTGATGACTTTTCTTGAACGATTAATCTCCATCTTCTCTTGCAATGCTCCAAACTCTTCTTTCAAGCTCCAAAACTCCTTCACAAAGTCACAAAATACGCGTAGTTTCCGAATCTCAAGGAAATTCGAAAACTAACGCAAAAAGACTCAAACACATAAAACTCAAGCACAAAAAACAACTCAATCTAATCTATCTAGACACTAAAAAACCTACCTAAAAAGCGGATATCAATACTTAATATCAAAACAATCATAAAACGATCATGTATAATAATGATATTAGCAATGAGAACAAGGATAAACAGGATACTTGCAAATTGAGTTCCAACGAGTCAAACAATAAACATGCGTTCAAATCCCTTTCTCAATGGTTTTAGTCCAAGGAGTCCTAAAACATTGAGTTGCTACAAAGATTAGGTTTTGCTACGAGAAAACCTAGATCTAACAATAGAGAGTATTAATTCCAACAAGGCGATCAATCAAGTAGAAATCAATACAATCAATATGAATTAAGCACAAGAGAATTGAAATAACCTATAGAAATAAACCTGAATTGTAGAATCTCACAATAAACTTGAATTTGAAAGCTTCAACTTGAATAGAATTAAAGGGTTTAGTTCTCCATAGAAGAGAGAATACAAAAGTCTGAATATTAAAAACTAGGTCTAAGAGATATTGAAGGGTCTAACAAAAGGTGAAAACTAGGCTTAAATAGTCTCTCAAAACACACGAAATAATAAAATAAAAGGAAACAAATATAACAAATAGATAGATAAATCGCCGCCTTGGATCTTCGCTGACATGGACTTCCGCGGGCGCGGTGAGTAACCTCCGCGATCACGGACCTGATCGTGACAGAATTCCAACGCTATTTTCGGAAGATGTTTTCACCACCTTAGAGTGGGAATTTCGACTTGGAGTAAAAATATGAATGGTATCTCTTCGAGTTATCTTTCCAATGATAACAAATTCATCTTCATCCGACCACCATAGATCCTGAAATAAGCATCACAAGAAAGTGGTGTCGAAACAACAACTCCGATGTATAGTCCGGATTTCAGCGTTATTTTCCACAACCTCTTGAGCCTTAATGATCATCACAAGTGGCTTGAATATCCTTGAAAAAGACACTTGAATATCTCTAATCTTGAATCCTTCAACTTAACCAATCCTTGCTCCTCAAAACAACCTAAAAACATGATAGTGCAAGAGTAGACACCGAAATGCAAAAACTACGAAAACTAAACAAAACACATGCAACTACCTAAGATTTAAATAGAAATATGTCCTAAAACTAACACCTAAATTCATGCTATTAATTATCCATGGAGAATCGTGATTGGATGTATGATAGATGGCTTCTTGGTGGTGGTGGTTACTATAGGGAATTTTTTGATGGTGTTCAGAGATTTCTTGATTTTGCAAAATCTCAAAAGCATTTCATGGATGGGGATAAGATAAAATGACCTTGTTTGAAATGTAAGAATGGGAGATTTGAGGATGTAGATAATGTCCGCGTTCATCTGTTCAGAAAAGGCTTCGTTGACAGTTATTATTGGTGGACTGCACATGAAGAGTCAGCATTTGCCAATGCGCCCCCTTTGGAGGAGTTGTCTTCCAACTCAAATCCTAGTGATATGAATCTCTTTGGGATTGGGATGCATTTGTTTGATAATTTGAATACCACCCAAAGAATGGTGTTTGATCCAGCTGGTCCAAGTTTTGTTCCACCACCGTGGTTTGACACAAGCACTTGTTATAATGAGCCAAGTAGTAGTCCTTTAGAGGTGGGTGAAAACCATGACCTTGAAGAAGGAAGTTACTTAGAACAATCGGCAACAGTGTTTCGTCCTGGAAATGAGGACATGTCCATCTTATCTGAGCGCTTTTCTGATGTATTGAGAGCAACAAATCGACCATTATATGAAGGTTCCCACATGTCACAATTAGTTGCTGTCGGATCTTTTATGGAGTTGAAGACCAAATACAACATGTCACAAGTTGGATATGGTGCACTACTTCAAAAAGTCAATGAGGTTTTTCCAAGGGACAACAACTTCCCAAAACGTTTCTATGAGAAGAAGAAGATGACTAGAGAGTTAAGATTGCCCCAACAAAAGATTCACCTATGCCCCCAAGGTTGTATTTTGTTTTGGAAGGATGATGCCGATGCAGTTGAGTGCAATTTTGCCATAGTCCAAGGTATCAATCTTGTTTGTCCCAAAAAGGAAAGCCAATACCCAATCAAGTGTTACAATATTTTCCATTGATCCCACGACTGCAACGATTGTATGCTATGGAAGAAACTGCTTCAAAGATGTGTTGGCATGCCGAGCACCAAGCAGATGAAGGATATATAAGTCACCTGTCTGATGTCGAGGCTTGGCAGCATTTTGAACGAACGTACCCGAATTTTGCCAAGGATATTCATAATGTGAGATTATGCTTGTGTTCAAATGGATTCTCCCCCTCTGGTAAGTTTGGCAAGACATACTCGGCATGGCCGGTGATTGTCACCCCTTACAAACTACTACCAGATATGTGCATGAAGGCTCCTTATTTGTTCTTAAGTACTATTGTTCCAGGCCCAAAAAATCCGAAGAAGTTAATAGATATTTGTATGCAACCGTTGATTGATGAGTTGTTATTCTTGTGGAAAATGGGTGTGCCAACATTTGATGTCTCGACGGGAAAGCACTTTAGGATGTGTGCTGCACTTATGTGGACAATGAATGACTTCCCAACATATGGGATGTTATTTGGGTAGATCACTGCTGGTATATAATCTTGTCCTCATTGCATGAAGAACACAAAAACCTTTCGATTACATAATGGACGAAAGGCTTCATGGTTTGATTGTCATAGGTGCAAAATGGAACTAGATCACCCATTCAGGACCAACAGGAGAAACTTCTACAAAGGGCGATAGGAGGACGATCGATCCTCCTATTCCGTATTTGTCTAGTGAAGAGGTGTGGGAACGTGTTCACGATTTGCTGACCGCCATGGAGAGTCCACTTCAATATCCTGATGGTTATGGTGAAACTCATAAGTTCACGAAGAAAAGTATATTTTGGTTGCTTCCTTATTGGAAGCATAATTTGCTCCGACACAACCTTGATGTCATGCATATTGAGAAAAATGTGTTTGAGAATGTGATTAACACTGTGTTGGATGTTAAGGATAAGACAAAGGACAATTTGAGCTCTAGGAAGGACCTACGCTTATATTTCCATCGCCTAGAGCTTCAAGTGGAGGATGACCACAAGGGCCCAAAACCAAAAGCACTATATGCATTAGATAGACGGAAAAAGACAATGATGCTTACTTGGTTACAAGGGTTGAGATTTCTGGATGGTTATGCCTCAAATATTGGTCGATGCGTGCAGTTGGAGGAGGGTAGACTACAAGGAATGAAGAGTCATGATTTCCATGTGTTCATGCAAAGACTTCTATCAGCTGCTTTCAAAGAGCTTCTTCCCGTGGGTATATGGGGGACATTGACAGAGCTAAGCTTGTTTTTCCAATCATTATGTTCATCTACACTTGAAAAACAAATAATTGAGGATCTAGAACGAGCTGCACCTCTTTTATTATGCCAATTGGAAAGGATATTTTCACCATCGTTCTTTGATTGAATGTAGCATCTCATTGTTCATTTACCATACAAGGCAAAGTTAGGGGGTCCGGTACAGAGCAGATGGATGCATCCAGTTGAAAGATTATTATTCACGTTGAAAGGGAACATGATGAACCCGCAAAAGGTGGAGGCGTCCATAGTGGAATCATATTTGTTTGAGGAGATAACAAGTTTTGCTCAACATTATCCTGAACATCAAGACTCCAATAAAAGAAAGAAAACCACCACGCATGAGGTGAGTGTGCATCCTCAAATTTCAATTTTCAACCATCCAGGTCGTGCAAGTGGAAAATGCAAGGCTATTTGGATGTCCGATGAGTCAGACTTTCATGCAGCACATACATACATCCTACTTAATTGTAGAGAGGTCGACTCCTACGTCGAGTAAGTCAATTGAACTTGTATATATATCTATATATGTTATTTTAGACATGTATAAATAGTTGAGTGAAACTTTGAAGTACTAGTCTTATGTTGTTCTTTCCATGTGCAGGGAATTTCAACACACTGTAGGACAAGGAGATCCGCTCGAAATTGCCAACTATTTTTGTACATGGTTTCATGAAATTGTAAGTACTAGTGCATATTGTGTCAACAATACAAAATTCTAACATCACACGTGTATAAGGTCAATATATATATATATATGTGTCTATGTTTTGTAGGTTTTGGTTGCAAACTCTTTACACCCCCCACTTGAGGATCATGATTTGATGAATAGTTTAGCTTAGGGGCCATCCCGAAAGGTGTTGTCATGTCCATCATATTGCATCAATGGCTATAAATTTGAAACGTTGCAACGCGGAGAAGGAAATTTAATCATGAATAGTGGTGTGTCTGTGCAAGCTTCTAATGGTGATACACAATCAGATTTCTTTGGGTTGATAGAACAGATTTTGGAGTTTGAGTTCACTGGGATGCCGTGTAAGAAGATTATCATGTTCAAGTTTTTTTGGTTTGACCCTATCCCTAACGTGACAAAAGTCCATCCAGATTACAATTTCCAAGAGGCTAATGTGAAGAGACGTTACAACAACCATGATCCTTTTGTCTTTGCTCAACAATGCATCCAAACTTACTATCTTGACTACCCTGGTGCACCCCGAAGTCGTGCAGATTGGAGATATGTGTGTAAGACAAAGCCAAGAGCCAATGTTGAGCAAAGATGGGCAGAGACCAATGTTGAACCACCAACGTTTGAACCATTACAACCAGATGACTTTGAGATTGATGGCTTCGTAGGGTCGACTATTCAATCTTTACCTACAAATCTTAATGATCCAGTTTCTTTGCATGAGGAAGCATACGATGTCGAAAGTGGCGATGATAGCTTCGATATTGCAAACGACAACGAAGAAGATGATTTCCCATCGGATTCAAGTCCGAAAAATATGATTGGTAAATTCCTTTTTGTCCTCATTCTATCATCTATGTAATATTATTTGTTACTTTTACCATCTAGATTTTTGGTTTAGGAGGGGAATATTGAGTTAGGAGGGAAGAATTGATGTCGGATGGAATTATTCATTTGGGAGGGAAATTTAGGAGGGAAATTTTTGTTTGAGAGTGAATTTTTAATTTTGAGTTTTGAATGGGTGGGAAATTCCAAAAATTTGGGCTTGGAAGCATTTTTGGGCTCGAATATAGGCCCGGTAGTGGAAGTGAGTATTGAGGGTTGTTAGGGTTGAGAGAGTTCACTTACACCATATGCGTTCTTTCAGATTGTTAGGGTTTTGTTGAAAGCGGCAGCACCCGTCCCGGCGATTCGGTTCAATCTCCCCGGTAAGGCTCTCGCTCCTTTCCTTTCTTGAAGGTGTTCTTTCATGGCTCTATCTAATCGAGATTGTGTTCTTTCATGGCATGCTCTTTGGTGTTCTTTGGAGTTCGATTCTGGAACAAGGATTTCGTCATAGATTAGGTATGTCTCTCCCTTGCTCTCGCGCAATCTTCTCACTTTATGGGTCCATTTCTTTTTTTTGTTGGTTAATTGATCTCTAATCCCTCTCTCCCTTGTTCTTTGGTGTTCATGGCAACCTTTTTTTGTTGGGGTTTCGGGTTATTCATTCAGTAAAAGGTGCAAGTCCCTAATATCTCCCTCTTTGTTTTATTGTTTTCATTTCTTGGATCAATTGCATGGTCAATTGCTCAACTTGAGTTCTATTGATGTTTCCTTCTATTTCTCTCATTCAGTTCATCATGCAACACATTCGGAGCACATCTCGTGGACGTGCTGGGGTCACTAGCTGCAACTTTGCGCGTGGTCTACCTCTTTCTATTCCTTTTGAGGGTGCTTTAAGCCCTCGAAGACCTCCTATGAAACGAGCCCTCCATCTCCCTGTTCCTAGTAGCCCAAGGTTTAAAAAAATCAACACCACATGCATCCCCTCCACCACGAGCTGTTGCACGTTCAAAGGCTCCTTCAAAAGCTTCCCCACCAACTCCACCACAAAGAGTTCCTTCAAAAGCTTCCCCACCAGCTCCACCACAAAGAGTTCTCCCTACTTCAAGAACATCTAGCCCTAACCTTACTCCTACCCCTCTTGTCCAACTAGCACTCAACTCTTCAAAGGCTCCTTCAAATGCTCGTGTAAGAACTCCTAGCCCGGTTCCAAGACCACGAACAAAGAAAGTTGTTGCACCAGCCCCAGTCCCAGCTGAGGAAGAAAGTTATGACCAACATAGTGAGCATGAGTTCAATGTGGATAATGAGCCCAGGGTTGATTTGGGAGGAGATGCAGAAGTTGAGGAAGAAGAAGAAGTTTACAAAGAAGGTGAGGACCAAGATGATGAAGTCGTTGAGGAAGACGGTGAGGATGAAGGTGAGGAAGAGGAAGACGGCGAGGAAGAAGAGGAGCAAAGCGAAAGAGAACAACATGTAGGTGATAAAGAACAAAGAGGTACAGAAGAAGGAGATGAAGATCAAGAAGAGGAAGAAGGTACACAACGGAAGCTTATATGGATCGCTGGGGAAGGCATCCGGTCAGTGCTAAAACTCTTCTCTATGAACCAAAGAAGTTAGCGTTTGCAAAGGCTAAGGAAATCGTCCATGGCCATTATAGAGGTCCTTGGACCAGTATATCTAGAGTACCAAAACATGTGCAGACCATGTGGTATCAAGAGTTTCAGGTTATTTTCTACTTCTTAAAATGCAAAATCGTTTACCCGTTGTTGTCTTGGTTGTTGGCTTCATAATGGCTTCATAAATTAGCTGATTTGAACATAATGTAGTTTATTTGTTGTGTGATTTGAGAATAATGGAGTTAATTTGCCTAAAATGAGTTAAATTGGGTGATTTGTTGATCTGATTTGATCTGATTAGTTGTGTGATATGTATTATAGTCTAGTAAGGAAATAATGATTGAGATCTTCTTGTAATCTTTTGTTTGAAGTAAGAACTTAATTAGGTTGCTAAAAAAAGAGATTAATTAGGAAAGCAATTGAATTTAGTGCGATAACAATGCTCACATGAGCCTAGTCGTCAATCAATTGGGTTTATTAGTAGGTTGCATCTTATATGTCGAGTATCTATTTATGAGAGTCATTTCGAGCTATGATTTTCATATAACAACAACTAGGTTAGGTCACATGAGCCTTGTCGTCGGTCAATTGGTTAAAATGATTTGACATGTGCAAACTAATAATGTGCAAACTAATCACTCTATTGTTGAAATTCTGCCTTTCTTTCTCTTTAAAAATGAAAGAACAATAAGTTTTAATTTAAATCATCCTATTGATGTAACATGCCTTCTATCTCTTTAAATTAATGAACCAAAGGCTGTTTTATTTCTTGTTTCTCAATGTAGAGGTAATTCTGTTGGAGGGAGATGGATGAGCTGATGAAGGATGCCTTTCTACACCAAATTGGAAGGCACCTTAGCAATGTCTTCAAGAATGCGCATGCTAGAAATGTACAACCAACCTGGTTAGCGAGCAGGCACTGGACAAGGATGAAGACCATGTGGAGAACTGATCCCAACTTGGTGCGCCAAGCTCAGGTGAATAAGGAGAACACGAGATCAAAGAAATCACTCGAGTCTGGACCATACTGAGGGGGTTCTCAGAAGTTCACAAAGTAGATTGAAACGATGGTAATTGCAATCAGATTTCACATATTACTTATGATTGTTTTGATGTTATTGAACTCAATATTACTCTCTGTTTTTCAAGGGTGGTGAGTCTGGTACCAAGCCTAAGATTTCTGAGGATGTAAAGAAGTTGTGGTCAACTAAAGATGGACAAGGCCTTGGTGAACGACCAGCTGCTATCATTGTAAGTGTTAGGCTGAATATTACCTCTCATTTACAAATCTGATTGGGTTGCAATTTATTGTAAAAATATGGCTTTTATGGTTGCCTATTATGATGGGATGTATTGTTGACTTACTTCCCATTTACAAATTTGTTTGTGAATCTTTTAACCATAGAGAATTTTGTGAATGAAATCTGTTTGTGAATGCATTGTACTCTATCTTGCATACTTGTTTATTTTACATTTGTTTTTACAGCTTGTTATTAATGTCATATATTGCTTTCATATCTTCATTGTAATGCATTTTCATTCTATTCAAGGCTGAGTTTGAACGGCTGGTTGTTGAGGAACAAGTTAATAATGCATCGGGTCAACCATTATCAAACACAAAGATGATAGAGTTGTGGATCAAAGCTGCTAAGGGGCATAAAGATCGGAAGATATTTGCATTTGTTGAGCATGGGATAACCCTCCTTCGCAGTGGCATGGTTGATGCATGCTTTTGTTCTCCTTCCTCCAGCCTTGTCCACCCAGAACCATCTACCGAGCCTCTCAAGGAAGAGATGAAGCAAATGCGGGACCAAATGAAGGCTCTTCAAGCTCAGAATCAAGAAATTCAAAGCCAAAACAAGGATTTGAAAGGCATGGTTGAAAAGTTGATGGAACACATTGCTAGCAATTAGCTCTCTCTCTCTCTCTCCATGGTAATTTAAGGTCTTTTGGGAAACTTGTTGGCAGTCGGTGATGCCGTTTTCTCTCTTTATGGATTTGATGTAAGGTTGTTGGATTACTCTTGGTTTTTTTTTCAGCACACTGTGGCACTTAACAACAGGTAGTATCTAGCTAAAATGGTCTTGGTTTAGCTAGAACAATTGTGGCGGTTTTGCTTGGAACAATTGTGGATTTGACCATTTGCCACATAGTTTGATGATCAAAACATTTTTGTATGATATGTTGCATGTAGTATATATAGTTAATATTGCAGTTAATTTCATGGTGCAGGTTAATATTGCAATTAAATAGGTGGATTATACTGATTTTTATGACCACAGAATTTGACACAAAATGCTTTCGAGGCTAATTTTGTGACAAAAGGCCACAACTTTGGCTATTAAATCCACTCAATCAATTTGTACCCAATTTTCATCCTGAATGGCGAAGACACTGGCCATTAAATGTATTCTGCCAATTCGTAACCAAATTACATGCTACACGCTATAACTTTACCCACCAAATATATTTGCGGCAAACTTTGATACTAAATGGCCACGACATGTGGATGATGAACACGACTTATTTCTACCGAATTTAGCCAGAAAAATACTTCGAGGCTAAGTTTTTGGAAAAATAGACTCAAACTTAGCCACGAAGTGTTTCTGGCTATACCATGTATTTATTAGAACATGATTTCCGTACCCAATATTGTGGTTACATAGGCACGAATCTATGGTTTGTAGCCAGTTTTCACTATATGCTATACCCACGACCGTTATAACCACAAACTTTTCGTCCTGGGAAACCAGTGGCTATCGTTGTGCGAAGCGTTATTCCTGGCTAATTTTGTGGCTTATTGCGTGCCAAAGCTCTTGGCTATAGACGCGTTTTCCAGCAGTGCCCATAAAAGCTAATGGATACTAAAAAGATTTTGAATTATGCAAGTACACCACTAGTAAACTTGTTTTACTTGATAGAAAGTGATTTTTGAGTAAAAAAAGTTTTTTTTTCGTGTCTTGAAAAACGTAAAAAATAGAGAGGGATGCACATATTTCAATAGTGTTGAAAGTAGTTTTTATCTAAAAAGTATTTTTTTTGTTAAAAAGACTACAAGGTTAGTACTTTAACCACTTATGAACGAGCATAGAATTTTTATTTATTTTTCTCTCATTTTATTTTTTACATATGATTAATTTGTGGTTGTTTAATGCTGGACTAGAATGGTTTATCTTATTTTACAATGGAACCAAGATCGAGAGATAGCAAGATGCAACATTGTACGAATGGTAGCCGGCTTGTTAAATATGCTGCTTTGTTACGTGCATCATATTTTAAGTTCATTGGAAACTTTAGAGCTAAACTATGCCTAATCGATATCCAATCAAAAAATCTCTGCACATTTAATGTGTTTACATAGAGTGTTTTGACAACAGTAGTTGTAAATTTACTGACTGTTCCTTTTAAAAGAAGTTTCACAGAAGGGCTTCTTGGAAGCTAGTTGATAAACATAAGTTTGAAAAACATGGAGCATGTTAGACCTAGATTTTAGGTGATGAAGCGTTGCGCCATAGACAGAGAATCTCCAACGCATACAGAGTTACGGAGGATTTTCGAGATCAATTAAGTCGGTTGGAGGAGAGAGGGTCCGAGATATGTTTGTTACAAGATAGATTTTTCTCCAGATTGTATTCATTATAAGATAGAAATAAGCAGATTTGTTAGTTAGAGATAATTTTATATCTTTTATTAAGATAGAATATGCTCTAGGGGGCTATATAAGCCGATGTAACCCTTAGGGAAAAAGGACGATTGATAGACGCTTGATTCACAATATTTCTTCTGATTTCTACATCAATAAAACACACTTTCGTTCATATTCTTCTCAGTTTATTCGATCAAGGCCCGATCTAAGCCAAGGTTCTACTTTTGGTAAATTTTGACTCAAACAATTTGGCGCCCACCGTGGGGCCGTGATCGATACAACCATCAGTAGAACCACCATTCAACCTCTTTTCGGATCCAGAGCACGATGTCTGAGAATGGATAAGGAAGCCCTAAAACCCCGATCACCGGTGATGACCACAACCTTGAGAACCAAGGCGTTCGGTCTCAAGAAGAGGAGATGACGGACCTCAGGCAATGTATGGAGTTTTTACAGAAGGCGTTGAGCGACCAAAAAAGTTTTTACGATGCTCATGTAGAACGCCTCACTGCCGAAAATAGCCTACTCAAACAACAGTACAAGGTTTTGGCTACGGGGCGCCGTTCTCTCTGCGTCGATAGGCGCACTGACGGAATCGTCAGGAGGATCGATTTCAACGTTGGAGAAGGAACTTCCGGAAGGGGTGCAGACCCGGGCTCCCGAGACAAGGCACCTGCGCAACGAGACGCAACTCCGGAGCCCACGGGCCGAGTCCGCCGTGAGGAAGTCTTCCACGACAATAATCCTCCAATCAATCTCCGATCAGCGGCTAACCAACGCCGAGCACCGTCTCAAGAAGTCTGGATCGAAGACGATGGCACCGATGTGGAAGATCGAGAACAGCGCGAGCCAATCGATTTAGACGCAGCCATCCGAAGAAAGGTGACTAAACAAATAAGCATCATCGCTGACCAACTCCGTAGGGGAAGCTGAGTTTTCCAACCTTTGGAGCCTGAAGCACCCGACGGGTTTGACGAATCTCCGTTTTCTCGTCGAATCGCCCAAGTAGAGATTCCGAAAAAGTTCTCCGTACCTAATATGCCCACGTATAACGGGACTACGGACCCAAACGAACATGTGGTCGTATACAAACAGAAGACGATGACGAGTGCGGTCCCATCCCACTCAAAAGAGGCCATGACGTGCAAGGGGTTCGGCACGACCTTAACGGGGCCAGCCCTAACCTGGTTCATCAACCTCCCACGTGGAAGCATTAGATCATTCGCAGATCTCTCTGACACTTTTCGGTCCCAATTCGCGAGCATCCACAAGTTCGAAAAGCAATCCAGCGATCTCTACCGGATCTGTCAACGGCACCAAGAAACTATTAGAGAATTCTTGGATCGTTTCAATCGCGAGAAGATCTCCATCCCATCTTGCGACGTGACAACCGTAGTAGAGGCATTCAGGCATGGGGTCACCCCCGATGGAGGCCTATATAAGGAACTAACTAAGCACCCTTGTGCTACGTTCGAAGAAGTGCAAGCCAAGGCTTTGGCACACGTCCGGTTGGAAGAAGATAGGAGCCTGCGGAAGAGATCTTCAGAGACGGAGAAAACCGAGAGAAGAGGACCCGTCGACAGCCGGCGAGGTTCAACAGATCAGAGGAAAGACCGTCGTTCCCATCCTTACTCGCGCCCTAATTCAGGGCAGGTCAATGTGACCAAGGCACGATGGGTGACTGGCTTAGAATCGTTGATGCCAAATCAAAAATAATTCCCTAATTACTAAACTAGTATAGTCAGTAAGTCGGGGTCGAACCCAAGAGACACTTGTATCCTAAGTTTTATTATTATCAACTCAAAGAAGTAACAAAGGGGGGATTTTGGAATTAAAACTAGAAACGAAGAATTGAAACAAACAAAGCAAGTAATCAAACAAGGCAAAGATTGGATTTTTATCAATTAGGGAAAACAATCCTATTCAAGTATCCACTTTTCTTCCTCAAGTTATTGATCCTAGATTCAAACAAGTTATTTCTTTCAGTTATTCCTATCCTAATCAGAATTATAACATGGCAACGATACATGCAACTTAACATTCAAACAATTCATGAAACGATCATAAATAATAAGGATATTAGCATTAAGAACAAGGATAAACAGGATACATGCAATTGAATTCCAACGAGTCAAACAATCAACATGCATTCAAATCTCTTCTCAATTGTTTTAGTCCAACGAGTCCTAAATCAATTGAGTTGATACAAAGATCGGGCTTTGCTACGAGAAAACCTAAATCTAGCAATAGATAATATTAATTCCAACAAGTTAGCTAGGCCTGAAAGAATCAATACAATCAATAATAATTACGCACAAGAGAATTGAAATAACCTGTAGAAATAAACCTGAATAGACGAATCTCACAACAACTTGAGTCTGAAAAGCTTCAACTTGAATAGAATTTAGGGAGTTTAGTTCTCCATAAGAGAGAAAAACACAAAAGTCTGAAATTAGGTCTAAGAGCGAATACAAAACAAGGTCTGAAAAATAACCTAATATAGTCTCGAACAAGTCGGAATTAAAAAGATATAAAATATAAAATATTAAACTAAACGGATAAATATAAACGCGTGTCAGATCCACAGGGCCGCGATCGCCACCCCTTCCTAGCTGCGATCTCTGCCTGGCTGCAAACCGCGACCCATCGGCGACTTCTGGCAACCGCGATCGCCACCCATACATGGCCGCGATAGCGGCCTTCAATATCTCGCGGTCCTCAAAATGGCGACCTTGTCCTCCTCGGCGACGTCCACCGCGACCGCCCTCAGCATCGGCGACGATCGCGGCCTTCAAATCCTCCGACGTCTCCAAATGTCGCTAACTCTAAACTTCGGCCTTCAACTCTGATGCTCCATAATGCTCACAATAGGCCTAAAACACTACATAAATATGTACTAAAAAGTCATAGTTACGCTGTACAAAACACAGCGTATCAAATTCCCCCATACTTAGACCTTGCTCGTCCTCGAGTAAGCTCAAAAATAAAATCAAACATGACAAATCAACAAAGGTCTACAGACAGCAATGGGAGGAAATGATCTAAAACTAAAAAGCACTCAAAATAATCTCACAACCCGAACCCATGTAGAGAAATAATGAGCTAAAACATGAAAGCTCAAATCACACACCTCACAGATACAAAATATAACACTCGAGCTCCAAAAAAGTGTAGAGCAACCTAGGATCTACCCGACATCTAAAATGTAGTCCCCAAACCCCAAAGTAGAATATGAATCCTAAACGCTCTGACTTTACCACTCATTCTACTTAGGCGCCCTTTCGGGTTTTCACCTAATCACTCTTTTCATTTTTCTTTAGGTGTGCTCACAAATACTCACATCCCTCATTAACCTCTTATTACCCCAGCTTAATGCTGGTCCGGGTTACCTGCTTATTACCTGAGCCTCCCTTTCGGGTTTTCAGCTCATCCCAGGATTTTTATGCCTTTTTTATCATTTTTATGCCTTTTTTTTATTTATTTATTTATTATTATCTTTTTTAATCTGAAATGCAAAAACTGAAATGCATTTGTACATATATACAACAGTGAGTACGCCCTCCCCCATACTTAAACCTTTCATTGCCCTCAATGAAATAAAGACAAATCAGATAAAAATAAAGGAAAGGGAAATCAGAAGACTCACTGTGGGGAACCTGGTGGCGGCTGATACTGTGACCAATCAGGAAAACCTGGCCACATATGATTGAAAAACTCATGGTGCTGCCCCTGCATCCGCTGCATGTCCTGAACTGTGGATGCAATAGCACTCTACTGAGCTGCTAACTCTCTCTGTTGTGCCGCAATATCTCTCTGATCGGACACTATCTCATTCAGGGACACAGTAAGTCGTCCCATCTCCCATAGCATCCGGTTCTGCCAATCTGAATCAGAATGTCCACTTCAGCCAGCTCTACCTGCAGCAGCGTCCCATGCAGAAGTATCTCCATATCCTCCATAACCACCTCTGTAAGCAGCAGCTCCTCCGTCACCATAACCAGTATATCCTCCTGGTGCCCAACTAGATGTACTCGATGGTGTTGTACTAAAACTGCCACCCCATCCAGCAGATAATGCACCGACACCACCTTCAGGCACAAAACCAGCACCACCATCTCCATCATCTCCTCCATCGTCTCCATCATCACCATCATCATCATCATGACCATCATGGTCCTCCTGATCCTCCATCTCTACATCAGCTGCAGGCTCCTCATGCTGAACCCCACCTCCACCAACAAAATCAAATGCGATGTATAGATAAGGTAAGGCAGGGCTAGTAGGCATGAATCTGGGAAGACGCAAATAATCCTAAGCTGGATGACCTATGGTCCAGATATAACCCTGCTCAGCTGATCCCTTCAAACAATGCGCCCTCTTCAGCTGATTTTCATTAAACTTAAACTCTACATTGTCAGGCCGTCCAAATCGCTCCTCACCCACAAACTCTCTGGCAATCAGAGTAATCATGCCACCTATAGCAATCTTGCTTGTATCCTTCTTCGGGATCTTCTTAATACTCCCGATAAATAACTCAACCCAATCAGGAACTGTAGCCTTCATAGGCATCAAACACCAGATCATACTCAAGTCAAATCGAGATGCCTTGTTGACCTCCCCTTGCCCCAGAAAACACATAGACAGCACCTTATGACACAATCTAATACAGGGGTGGGTAATGTAGTAGTTATACTCTCCCCTCTTAGGTGAAAACCCAACACCTGTAATTGCCTCCCAGAAATTATTAAGGCCTACCTCTTTACTAACTGCCATCCAGTTCTCAGTAGGTACACCAGTAATACCAAACACACCTCTCAACCCCTCTTTGTCTATATAATACGGCTAATCTAGAATGTTAAATCTGAACAAACCCTCATCATCCTCCTGAAATGTAGACAGAAACTCTAGCAATATGTTCCTATAAGTAGGAGCATTCAGCTCAATAAAACCCCCTAATACACCATTCATCAGAAATCCTCTAGTACAGTTATACATGCCTAGTGTACCAAGCTTCTCAACATCAAAGAATTTAGTACTAGTGAATTTCCTCTTAGCCAGAGAATTCCATTTTTTCTTCTGAGCAGGAGTTAGCTTCTGAACAGGATACTCCATCTAATAAATCCAGCTAATCAGATCAACAGTGTAGGCGAAGAAACAACTTACAGAAGCTGGAAAACTCGATTCTGTTGGTGGGCCGCGATCGCCGAGCAGATGAGGCTACGCTTGCGGTTTCTAGCAAGGCCACGATCGCGGGTGGAAAGAGGCGGCGATCGCGGTTTCTGACAATCGGCGAAGTACGACTTCGTTGCTACTTCGAACCGCGGTCCTCTTCAACTCCGAGCCGCGGTCGCTTCCTTGGTACGCTTTCATCGACCCGTCAATGAGCCAAGAGGATTGTATATGGTGGATTGGAAGGTGTGGGGAATAATTTGGGGATTTTTGTAGATTTGATTTTAAGGAAGAAATAGAGAGGTAAAAGAACTTTTGTGAACGGATTTGGATTGTGGACGGAATGAGGATTGTAGATCCGGGTTTTGTTTTGAGTTTGGAAGAAATTTTTGAGGAGGGTATGAGAGCTTGAAGAGGGTTTTAATGGAGGTTTAATTGAGGTTGAAGAAGAATGAAGAGTAGAGGAGGAAGGAGAAGGAGAAACGGAATGAAGAGGAGTGGCCCCACTGGCTCGTGTCAATTAAATTTTTTTTTTTTTTTTATATCTCATGGGCCGCGATCGCCGCCTTGTGAGGGCCGCGATCGCTGGCCTGCGTAAGGTACCGTCAATTCCTTTCTTTTCAGAAAAACGCCCCGCAATCGCTCTGTTGAAGGAAGGATCGCGGTTTGTTTTTAGTAATGTTCTTCCGAACCTAGTACCTGCATGTTAGCCTCACGAGATTGAAAAGAAAACTAAAGAAAAACAAAAAATAGAAAAAGAAAAAGAAAACTTACCTCGGGTTGCCTCCCGAGCAACGCCTTTGTTTAATGTCGTTGGCTCGACATTGGTGCCTTTTTAGTTGACATTTGGATCCTCAAGACCCATCTCTTCTAGCACTTCATGGATGACTCTCTCGTGGTACTTCTTTAATCTTTGACCATTAACCTTGAACACCTTTTGGGAATCCCCATCCAATAATTCCACAGCCCCATGTGGAAAAACTTGAGTAATTGTATACGGTCCAGCCCATCTGGAACGGAGTTTGCCTGGGAAGAGTGTGAGACGAGACTGAAATAGAAGGACCTTGTCTCCAACCTTGAATTCCTTCCTTAGGATGTTTTTGTCATGCCATGCTTTGGTTTTGTTCTTGTAATTCACAGCATTATCATAGGCATCCAATCTCAACTCTTCCAACTCTTCCAACTGTAATTTCCTGAACTCTCCATTCTCTTTAATGTTGAAGTTGCACTTTTGGACCGCCCAATAAGCTTTATGCTCAAGCTCAACTGGCAAGTGACACCCTTTGCCATAAACCAATCTGAAAGGAGACATCCGATGGGTGTCTTGTACGCAGTACGGTAGGCCCATAAAGCATCATTGAGTCTCAAACTCCAATCTTTCCTGTTAGGTGCCATCGTCTTCTCCAAAATGGATTTTATCTCCCTGTTGGACACTTCAGCTTGTCCATTGGTCTGGGGATGATAGGCTGTAGAGATCTTCTGAGTGACATGGTACTTCTTCAATAAAGCGCTCACAGTCTTGTTGCAAAAATGAGTACCCCTGTCACTTATTAGAGCTTTTGGAATTCCAAATCTGGAAAAAATGTTGTCCTTAAGGAAACCTGTAACTTCTTTTGAATCATCAGTTCTGGTGGCCTTTGCTTCCACCCACTTGGAAACATAGTCCACCGCAAGTAAAATATACAGATTCCCATAGGAAGAGGGGAAGGGTCCCATAAAATCAATGCCTCAAACATCAAAAATTTCACAGAATATCATGCGAGATTGAGGCATCTCATGTCTTTTAGAAATATTACCCACCCTCTGACAACGATCACATGATTTACAGAAAGCAAATGCATCCCTAAAAATATGAGGCCAATAAAAACCAGCTTCTAAGACCTTCCTAGCAGTTTTATTAGTCCCAAAATGACCCCCACATGCATAGGAATGACAAAAAGACAGGATAGATTGTACCTCAGAATCCGGGACACATCGTCGGATTACCTGATCTGTGCAGTGCTTCCATAAATAAGGATCATCCCAGACATAGAATCGGGACTCATGACGCACCTTGTCCTTCTGAGCCTTGGTAAAATTAGGCGGAAACTCCCCAAAGACGAGGTAGTTGACTAGATTTGCGTACCATGGCCTAAACGAGTGGATCCCATAAATAAACTCATCAAATCGCGGCACACTGTCGCTGTCGCCACCAGGGCCGCGATCGCCGCCGATATTGGCCGCGATCGCGGTTGTCTTGGCCGCGGTCGCCTCGTCTTCGGGTGGCGATCGCGGTTGGACACCAGTGGTGATTCCGAAAAGCATGTCATCGGGGAATCGTCCTTGAATTTGTTCTTGGCTTTCTGACTTGGTTTCCACATGTACAAGTCGGCTCAGGTGATCAGCTACCAGATTTTCGGCTCCCTTCTTATCCCGTATCTCAATATCAAACTCGCTCAGCAAGAGGATCCATCTTATCCATCTCGGCTTAGCCTCCTTTTTCGTCATTAAATAACGAAGTGTTGCATGGTCTGAATAAACTATCACCTTTGTTCCCAGCAAATACTGTCTGAACTTCTCCAAGGCAAACACTACAGCAAGCATTTCCTTCTCAGTGGTGGAGTAGTTCCTTTGGGCATCGTTTAGAGTCATGGAAGCATAATGTATGACATGAGATGCTCTAGCTTCCTTTTGACCCAAAACAGCCCCTACAACGTAGTCACTTGCATCACACATGATCTCAAAAGGTTGAGACCAATCTGGGGCTTGAAGTATTGGGGCACTGATTAGGCGTGTTTTCAGCTCATCAAACGCCTTTTTGCATGCCTCATTAAACTCATAAGGCACATCCTTCTTCAGCAAATCACACAATGGGGCTGAGATATTGGAAAAGTCTTTAATAAACCTGCGATAGAAACCTGCATGGCCTAGAAAAGAACGCACTTCATGCACATTAGTAGGATAAGGCAAAGACTGAATGACATCAATCTTTGCCTTATCGACCTCAATACCCCTGGATGACACTATGTGACCTAACACAATGCCTTGCTCAACCATAAAGTGACACTTCTCAGAGTTTAGAACCAAATTGGTTTCTACACATCTTTGAAGGACTAAGGAGAGATGGTTTAAACAGGCATCAAAGTCGTCTCCATGTACTGTAAAGTCATCCATAAAAACCTCTATAAAGTTCTCAATATACTCAGAAAAGATGCTTACCATACACCGTTGGAACGTACCGGGTGCGTTACACAATCCGAATGGCATTCTGCGGTATGCAAAAGTGCCAAATGGACATGTAAATGTCGTTTTCTCCTGATCCTCCGGTGCAATAGCAATCTGAAAGTACCCTGAATAGCCATCTAAAAAGCAATAATAGGAACGACCGGCAAGTCGCTCAAGCATTTGATCAATGAATGGCAAGGGAAAGTGATCTTTTCTGGTTACCGCATTCAGCTTACGGTAATCAATGCAGACTCTCCAACCTGTCTAAACTCGTGTGGGGACTAATTCCCCATGCACATTCTCTACCACTGTAATGCCTCCCTTTTTGGGCACAACTTGGGTCGGACTAACCCATTGACTATCAGATATGGGATAGATCATACCTGCCTGTAGGAGCTTCAGTACCTCCTTTTTGACTACCTCCATCATAGGTGGGTTTAGCCTTCTCTGTGGCTGTCTGGATGGCTTGGCACCATCGTCTAGGAGGATCTTATGCATACATGTGGAGGGACTAATCCCCTTAATGTCAGCAATAGTCCATCCTAGAGCTGTCTTGTGCTCTTTCAGTACCTGCACCAATTTTTCTTCTTGCTCCTTGGACAGTTTGTTGGAAATAATGACAGGCAAAGTGTCACCATCTCCAAGAAAGGCATATTTTAAATGCTCAGGGAGCTGTTTAAGCTCAATTTCAGGTGCCTGTACTACAGAAGGGAGCAATTTCTCTCTAGGGAGAGTTAGAGGGTTCACATCAAGCATTCAGATCAGCAAGGATTTCATGGTATCTATCAGGAAAATTGTAATCCAAGCATGAAATTTCGATGTCATTCTCTAAAACGGATTGTAACTCATCACCATAAGTAGTATCAAAGAATTCTTGCACAATGGGATCAATTACATCAATAGAACAGAGAGAATGATCATCCTGGGGGTATTTCATAGCATTATCCATACTATATTCAAATTTTTCCCCATCAAATTCCATAGTTAGGACACCTTTACACATATCAATTTTTGTTCTAGCAGTTTTCATGAAAGGACGTCCTAACAAAATGGGTGAACCATGCACATCATGATCCATATCAAGCACATAAAAATCAGCAGGGAAAATCAGATTATCTACCATAACAAGGACATCTTCAACAACCCCTTTCGGGTAGACTGTGGACCTATCAGCTAATTGAACAATAACACCAGTTTCATGCAAAGGTCCTAAGCCTAGTGAAGTGTAAACAGAGTAAGGCATAACATTAATAGAAGCACCTAAATCAAGCATGGCTTTATCTATTTTAGTGTCTCCTATTATGCACGGAATGCTGAACATGCCTGGATCACTGCACTTTTTAGGCATTCGCCTTTGAAATACAGCAGAGACATGTTCACTGACCTTAACTTTCTGTTTCCCTTTTAATTTTTGGTTCCTTTTGATAGTGCATAACTCTTTCAGAAATTTAGCAAATCTAGGAACACTTTTAATCAGATTGAGCAAAGGGATATTTACCTCACACTTGGAAAACGTCTCAAAGATCTCCTTGTCATTCTCTGGCTTCCTTGTGTCTTGCAGTGCTTCAGGAAAAGGAGGAGGTGGCTTCTGGGAAACCATAGAAGGGAAATCCGTACGAACATATTGATTGTTGGATTCTGGAGCCAGGCCGCGATCGCCATCAGAAGGCCGCGATCGCGGTTCTTCAGATATTCGGGAATCACCGCCACCGCGATCGCCGCCCGATGTGGACGCGGTCGCGTCTTCGATTTTTCCAAATCCCGAGGCCTCAGAGAGGAGGCCGCGATCGCCGATGGTAGGGGCCGCGATCGCGGTCTCTTCAGCCGCGATCGCCTCTGATTGTGGCGGCGATCGCGGTTCCGCAGATATCTCGTGAGTTCTCGATAATTCTTTTCCGCTTCGTAATATGATCGCACTCACATTCTCCCTAGGATTGATGGGCTGTGCTGGCAATTTTCCAGAATCCATGGCCTCTATCTTGCTTACTGCATTAGCCAGTTGACTGATCTGAATCTCTATATTCTTGATATTGGCATAAGTCTAAGTCTCTATATTCTTGATACTGGCCTGAGTATTCTGTCCCATCTTGTCTACCGTGTTGGCTAGCCTTGCAAACATCTCTTCAACATTGAAGGAGTTGTTCTGATTTTGAACTGGAGGTCTAGGAACATACGATGGCCTAGGTTGCTGATTTCCTCCTTGATTATTGTATTGGGGCTGATTCTGATTCCCATATCTAAGATTTGGATGATGTGCCCAGCCTTGATTATATGTATTAGAATAGGGATCAAAACGAGGTCTAGGAGGTCCGAAGCCTCCTACAGCATTAACCTCAGCCTGAGGTTCCTGGAGTTGTGGACAAGCATCAGTAGGGTGAAGTGTATCAGCACAGATTTCACATGCCTTCAGTTGTTGAGGGGTTCTTGATAGCATGAACCTCTTCATCATATCTTTCAACTCCTCCATCTCAGCTTTTATAACAGAAGAGGAGTCCATAGCATTGACTCCTTTAGTGCCAGTTCTTTTATTGAATTGCCTTGAGTTCTCAGATAGCTCGGAAAAGAGCTCAAGGGCATCTGCTGGTGTTTTGTTCATCAGGCTTCCACCACAAGCTGCATTCACCATTCTACGCTCTTCTTCCAGTAATCCACCAAAGAAGTACAGTACCAGGTCTTGATCAGAATACCCATGATATGGACAGCTAGCACACAATCTCTTGAATCGCTCTTGATAATCATACAGGCTCTCTCCAGCCTGTTGCTCAATGTTGCTCAGGCTCTTCTTTAGACTGTTCTGTTTGGTGGCAGGAAAGTATTTCTCCAAGAATGCCGCTTTCATCTTAGTCCAGGTATTTATGGATTCTAGAGAAAGATAGTAGAGCCACTCGTTGGCTGAATCCTTTAGAGAGAAAGGAAACGCCCTCAGCTTGATCTGATCCTCAGTTACATCTGTAGGCTTCATACTTGAGCAGACCTGATCAAATTCAGCAAGATGCTTGTTTGGATCTTCTCCACCATGCCCATGGAATTGGGGTAAGAGATGGATCAATCCAGACTTCAACTCAAACTTAACACCTTCATTAAGTGCAAGGAACTCAACAGCCAGGGGTTGCTGTTGAAAGTTTAGGGCAGTCAGCTGCCTCAAAGTCTGATCTCCCATTGTCTCAGCTTCAGCAGAATCCAAGTTGAAAGGTAATTCACGGAGTAGTTCCCGAGCTTCACGTCTTAACCTGAAAAGAGTCCTTTCGATTTCTAAATCAAGAGGCAAAATAGAAGAATCAGTAGCACGAGTGTGGACCATAAACTAGGGTCCACACCAGAGTTGGTAACAATAAAAACTTAGAAGTAATCAAAGTTTCCCCGACAACGGCGCCAAAATTTGACTGGCTTAGAATCGTTGATGCCAAATCAAAAATAATTCCCTAATTACTAAACTAGTATAGTCAGTAAGTCGGGGTCGAACCCAAGAGACACTTGTATCCTAAGTTTTATTATTATCAACTCAAAGAAGTAACAAAGGGGAGATTTTGGAATTAAAACTAGACACTAAGAATTGAAACAAACAAAGCAAGTAATCAAACAAGGCAAAGATTGGATTTTTTTCAATTAGGGAAAACAATCCTATTCAAGTATCCACTTTTCTTCCTCAAGTTATTGATCCTAGATTCAAACAAGTTATTTCTTTCAGTTTTTCCTATCCTAATCACAATTATAACATGGCAACGAGACATGTAACTTAACATCCAAACAATTCATGAAACGATCATAAATAATAAGGATATTAGCATTAAGAACAAGGATAAACAGGATACATGCAATTGAATTCCAACGAGTCAAACAATCAACATGCATTCAAATCTCTTCTCAATTGTTTTAGTCCAACGAGTCCTAAATCAATTGAGTTGATACAAAGATCGGGCTTTGCTACGAGAAAACCTAAATCTAGCAATAGATAATATTAATTCCAACAAGTTAGCTAGGCCTGAAAGAATCTATACAATCAATAATAATTACGCACAAGAGAATTGAAATAACCTGTAGAAATAAACCTGAATAGACGAATCTCACAACAACTTGAGTCTAAAAAGCTTCAACTTGAATAGAATTTAGGGAGTTTAGTTCTCCATAAGAGAGAAAAACACAAAAGTCTGAAATTAGGTCTAAGAGCGAATACAAAACAAGGTCTGAAAAATAACCTAATATAGTCTCGAACAAGTCGGAATTAAAAAGATATAAAATATAAAATATTAAACTAAACGGATAAATATAAACGCGTGTCAGATCCACAGGGCCGCGATCGCCACCCCTTCCTAGCTGCGATCTCTGCCTGGCTGCAAACCGCGACCCATCGGCGACTTCTGGCAACCGCGATCGCCACCCATACATGGCCGTGATCGTGGCCTTCAATATCTCGCGGTCCTCAAAATGGCGACCTTGTCCTCCTCGGCGACGTCCACCGCGACCGCCCTCAGCATCGGCGGCGATCGCGGCCTTCAAAATCCTCCGACGTCTCCAAATGTCGCTAACTCTAAACTTCGGCCTTCAACTTTGATGCTCCATAATGCTCACAATAGGCCTAAAACACTACATAAATATGTACTAAAAAGTCCTAGTTACGCTATACAAAACACAGCGTATCAATGGGTGAACGACAAGGAGCGAGAACCTATGCCGCCCTCACTCGACTCTTTCAAACTCAACATATCTACGGAAAAGCTGCTCCGGAACATGGCGAAACAAGGAGAACTCATAAGGTGGCCAAGAAAAGACAAAACTCCACACCCGGGGGGAGACACGTCTAAGTGGTGCGATTACCACGAATATCACGGACACTGGACGCGGGATTACCATATGCTCCGAAGAGAGTTGGCCCGCCTAGTCGCGAAAGGAAGAATAAAAGATGTAGCTCCAGATGCTCGAGTACCCAAAGATTTGCTGGAGCATTCTCAAGCCGAGCACCAAGAAAGGCGAAATCCTCCAACTCCTGACAAAGTGGTCAACGTGATATCCGGAGGGTCAAGCATCTGCAGACTATCGTACTCAGCAGCAAAACGTCACGCAAGGGAAAGCAGCTTTAATCGACCTCAATCGTCGAGGCATCGCGTCAGGGAATCTCCAGGACCAGCCATCGTGTTTGATGACACCGATGCAGAGAACACTTCCGAGCCACATCACGATGATCTGGTAATATCCTTGCATATTGGGAACGTGCTGATGAAAAGAGTATTGATTGATACAAGAAGCTCCACGAATCTCAGGACTCTAACTGCTTTAAAGGAGATGGGTTTATCCGAAAATGACATCCATAAACACCATGTGCCCCTAGTACGATTCAGGGGCGAAGTTAAACACATCGTGGGCGACATCGCCATCCCAACCTTCGCCAGAGGTGTAAATATGCAAGTCAATTTCCTCATGATGGACTGCCCATCATGCTATAACGTAATCTTGGGACGCCCTTGGTTACACGACATGAAAGTCGTGGCGTCCACCTACCACCAAACGGTGAAATTTCCAACACCATGGGGGATCGACGAAATTCGCGGGGATCAGAGGTTGGATAGGGAATGCTACAAAGCATCCCTCAAACCAACCACTCTGAGACCTGAAGTATAGCAATTACGGAACGTCACCCCTCCGCTAGAGCGAACTGAAGACGGAGAAAAAGCGGAGGAGGTGACCTTAGAGGAAGGGAAGGTCGTCAAGATCGGAGAAAATCTGGAACCATTAGTCAGAGAAGAATTGATAACATTCCTGAAGAATCACAAGGGTTGCTTCGCTTGGAGTCATGAAGACATGACTGGAATAGACCCTTCCATCATCACACACAAACTCAGCATTGATCCTGAACACCCTCCAGTCAGGCAAAAGAGGCGAAAATTCGCCCCAGAGCGAATATAAGCGGTCGATGAAGAGGTCAAAAAATTACTAGACACCGGGAAGATCAGAGAAGTGAAGTACCCCAATTGGCTGGCTAACGTAGTCGTGGTGTCCAAGAAGAACGGGAAGTGGAGGGGTTGCATGGATTTCACCGACCTCAAAAAAGCCTGCCCCAAGGATTCTTTCCCTCTCCCCCACATAGACTCGATGGTGGACGCAACCGCTGCTCACGAGCTACTTACCTTCATGGATGCATTCAGCGGTTATCACCAAATCCAGATGGAGCCGGAAGATCAAGAGAAGACTTCCTTCATCACAGGGCAGTGAACATATTGCTATCGTGTAATGCCCTTCGGTTTGAAAAACGCCGGAGCTACTTACCAAAGATTAGTCAACCGAATGTTTCGCAACCACATTGGCAAAACAATGGAGGTATACATCGACGATATGGTGGTAAAAAGCACAAGCACCTCCTTAAATAAGGGGCACTTAGAAGAAGCATTCAAAGTCCTCGAGGAATACAACATGAAACTGAATGCCTAAAATTCCATTTTTGGAGTACAATCTAGGACTTTCTTGGGACACGTGGTAACCAAGCGAGGGATTGAGGCCAGCCCAAATCAAGTGCGGGCAATTGCTTCCCTGAAATCCCCACGAAGCATAAAAGACGTGCAGAAACTAACCGGCATGATAGCTGCGTTAAATCGTTTTATCTCCAAGTCCTCAGATAAGTGCCGACTATTCTACGAGGTACTAAAGAAGAACAAGAGCTTCTAGTGGACAGAAAGACACGAAGCCGTCTTCCAAGAGCTAAAGGGCTACTTCGCCAATACCCTATTACTGGCTAAACCAACTCTGGTGGAGGTGCTACACCTCTACTTAGCTATATCAGACCGTGCACTAAGCGGAGTCCTGGTCAAAGAAGAAGACGGCCAATAGGTTCCGGTTTATTTCGTGAGCCGAACGATGGTGTCCGCCGAAACGCGCTACTCTCCAACAGAAAAACTGGTCTTGGCGGTCGTGATGTGCTCGAATAAACTCCGACCATACTTTGACTCGCACACTATCGTCGTCCTGACAAATTACCCCCTCCGACAGATCCTGCAAAAACTTGAATTTTCAGGGAGAATGGAAAAGTGGGCAATTCACCTAAGAGGGTACGACGTCAGATATGAACCTCGAAAAGCAATCAAGTCACAGGTACTAGCCGACTTCACCCCGACCCCTGAAGAAAGCGCTAAAGACGAGGTCTTGATGTCATCCCTCGAAGAACCTGAAGAAGAATGGATCCTGAACACCGATGGAGCTTCAAACGCGAGAGGAGCAGGGTTGGGTGTCGTGCTAAAGTCGCCAAAGGGGGAAACAATAGCTCAAGCGGTTAGATGCAATTTTGAAGCCACCAACAATGAGTCGAAATACGAAGCTCTCATCTTTGGGCTCGAATTGGCTAAAGATTTGTCCATCAAGAAGATCAGGGTACGCGCCGACTCCGTACTCATCATCAATCAGATCCTGGGCATCTTCGACGCCAAAGATGATAGGATGGCCAGTTACCTTAGTGTGGTCAAAGCACTATCCGAGAACTTCGAGAAAATACAATTTGAACAAGTTCCTCGAGATCAAAATGCACCGGCCGATGCCCTAGCCGGTCTGGGCTCTACCCTTGACCCCAAGGATTACGACAACATACCATTAGTCCACTTATTACAGTCGGCTATAACAGAAACATCGATGGCACAGGCTGCTGAACCACCGCCAGAGCAGCTCGCCCCAAATATTCTCCAAACATCCACCAATCCAGGGGTCAATTCAGACGACCACTGGACCAAGACGTACTTTGATTGGTTCCTTCGCGGCGAAGCACCCAAGGACAAGATAGAATCTAAAGCCTTAAAATCAAAGGCAACGCGGTTCACCATCTTAAAAGGGGTCCTCTTCCACAAGTCTGCATCAGGATTCTTACAACAGTGCGTAGAAAAGGAGGAGGTCGAAGAGGTCATGCGTGATGTGCACAGTGGAGATTGTGGTAATCATACCGGGGGTCATAGTCTTGATAACAAAATCTTAAGGAAGGGGTGGTATTGGCCCACCATTCGCCAAGATGCCATCAAGTATGCCCAATCATGCGAGGCATGCCAGCGGCACGCACCAGTCCCGCATCAGCCGCCAGAGATTCTCCATCCATCCATCACTCCCTGGCCATTCATGCGGTGGGGCATGGACATCGTTGGCAAGTTACCCCCATCTTCAGGGCAAAAGGTGTTTTTCCTCGCCATGACAAATTACTTTTCTAAATGGATCGAAGTTGAAGCCTTTTGAGAGATCAAAGATAAGCAAGTAATATCATTCATCAAGCGCAACATTTTGAGTAGGTTTGGGGTCCCCGCAGAGATTACTGGCGACAACGGGTCACAATTCATAAGCAAGAAGATGCGTGATTTCTGCAAGCAATGGAACATTGATCTAGTCATGTCCACTCCCAGATACCCGCAAGCCAATGGACAGGCTGAAGCTAGCAACAAGGTAATCATCAATAACCTAAAGAAGCGGCTGATCAAATCCAAAGGGAAGTGGGCTGAGGAATTACCCTATGTACTCTAGGCCGATCGCACCACCCCGAAAGGGGCCACCAGACAGACTCCATTTTCATTGGTACACGGCTGCGACGTTGTTATCCCAGCCGAAATCCTAGTCCCAACCGCAAGGTATGGGCTCGCTACCTCGGAAAGCAACGGACGCGAGTTGGAAGCAGAACTGAACAGCATCCAAGAACTCAGAGAGGCTGCCCAAGCTCGGATCACAAGGTACCAGCAGCAGGTAGCTAGGAGCTACAATAAAAACGTTCGAGTAAAAAGTTTTCATCTTGGAGACTGGGTATTGCGGAAGGTTTTCCCGAATACTACAGAAGCAAACGCTGGCAAGTTGGCACCCGCTTGGGAAGGGCCATACAAGATCACCAAAGTCGCAGGAAATGGAACTTACCAGCTAGAATCCAAAGACGGAACAGCGGTGCCACGAAGCTGGAACGCAACCCACCTAAAAAAGTACTACTTCTAATTACTTCATTATCATGATTTGTTCTTAGATATTTCTTAGCTCTAGCTTAGAGAATCTTTAGGCCATATTTGGATTTTTCAAATAAAACGACTCTGAGCACTTGTTCACATTGTCGGACGCAATTTCGAAACTCTCATCTCATCAATCATGTTTTTACACATTTTTTACATAATAATTTGCGAGAAAATATTCTCTCACTCTTGCATATTCTCCTATTGCTCATGAACGCAAACCTGCGCCAATCAACGTCGCATACAACTTGAAACGCGCCGAACGCAAAAAACCACTGTTATCACACATGGTTATACCGTCTGAAAATGACGAAGTCATCAAACGTTGATGAGAGTAACCCATAAGATGGTTACCCACACGCTAATCATACGACATGAAACACATCAAATACACAATACCACTGTTATGACACATTGTAATACCATCTAGAAATGGCAAAGTCGTCACGCATACAAACATCGACGAAGTAACCCATAAGTTGGTTACCCCCTATCTAATTCCGATTTAACGAAACATCCGATTAGTACGGGAAGGGGAAAGCTATAGCATATAACCCAGGCCATATGCGCGGGACGCCGCGATGACACTACATCCTAATTTAAGGATCCACTGCCCAAGAACGCCCTTGGCAGTGGCCAAAGGCAACCTAATCGTAACAAACTACGCACGACCCCTTTGCAGAAAACTAAAACACTCAACGCGCAAAACGTGATCCTAACGCAGGACTTACGGTAAGTCGCTAACGAGAGGAGCACTAAAACTCCTCCTAAAAACGCTAAAACCTAATGATATACACAATTATATTGTGTATTTAGGAGGAGTTTTAGCATGACTTTATGGTGTTTTTAGGTGTTTTATATGCTATCTACAGCTAGGAAGAAGAAGACCCGAAGATGCATATTATTGGAGTTTTAGAGCTGAATTGAACAGAAGGCGAAGATCAGCTTTTTGCTGCTGGCGGGACTCGTCGCCAGACCGGCGGCACCCGCCGCCCCTGCCAACGTGGAGATCTTTTGAGCGACACGTGTTTTATTTCTATTGGCTCTTCTTATGTCAGCTTTAGTCCGAGATATATGTATTTGTGGATAGACTTTTTAGACCTAGTTTGATATATTAGGTTTTAGAGAGTTGCATCTCTCATATATACATTATTATCGTATTTTCTATTCAGAGTTTTTAGCCTTTCATGGAGAACTAATCCCTTTTGCTTAGTTAGACAGTTTGAAGCATCGTTTGGATTCCAGTTGTGAGATTTCTACTCTTTATCTATTGCATGGAATTATTTTACTCTCTTGTTTAAATTGTTTATGTGATTGATTTCAACAATTTCTTGGGTTGTTGTTATTGAATCTCAATTGTTAGATTTAGAGAAATTACTGGTTGAGTTTCTCTATTTCATAGTAGCAAACTGCATTGTACTAGTATCTGGTTGAGCTAGTCTATTGCAGAAGAGAGTTAAATTGCATTCTAGTATAAAAGCTGGTTGTTTTATGCTAGAATTGTATCTTAATTATATTTCTATTCTTAATGCTGCTTTTGAATTGAATCTTGATAGTTTCAGGGTTATTCAATTAGTTAGGATTGATAGTATCTAGTTGTGCTATTAATTATATTTGAAAAGGAATTGGAATTCCATATGCATGCGATATTGAGTGAATCGATGATCAACTTGTCATACGAATGTGGATCTCTGGTTGACTAAGTGTTTTCCCTAAATTGATAAAACCCAAACTTTTATTGTTTTGTTAGTTTTGCATTCTAGATAGTTGTTTAATTCTTAAACCCCTTTTACTCTAATTGACATAAAACTTACATAGAAGATAACGTTCCTCCCTGTGGATTCGACCCTTACTTCCCTAAGACTATAGTCTTTAGGCTGTTAGGACTCTTTTGCATAGCCGTGATTTGCACGACCATTTCATGCCTATCAAATTGGTGTCGTTGCCGGGGAGGCGATAATTGTCTTTTTGTGTAATTTTTGTGCCAATTTTAGTGTGAACCTATCTTATGGTTCACACTTGTGCTACTAATAATTCACCACTTGTTTTTGATCCAGAAATTGAACGAACTCTTTTCAGAACTCGTCGAGCTGTTCGTGCACTACTGCAAGGAATCCGAAAAATGGGAGATCAACGTGTTACTCTTGAGAGCTTGACAGCTCCTAATCTGAATCAGCCTACCCGTGCAGTGCAATTCCCAACCCTTGGTGATGGGTTGAACTTTGAGCTCAAGACAGGAGTAGTCCATCTACTCCCAAAATTCAACGGAACTCCACTTGAGGATCCCATTCAACATCTTGATGATTTCCTTGATGTCTGCACCAGCATGTGTCCCTCTGATATTACTGAAGAACAAATGAGGCTGAGAGCGTTTTCTTTTTCTCTAAAGGAATCTGGATGGAAAGATCATCAGAACTTCAGGTGGAGAGAGCCTGAGTCAAAGCAGCAACAAGATCAGTTTCAACAAGTTAAGCCATATGTGCCAAGGCCTCAAGGACAGAATCACAATGCCGCTACTACTTTGGACGACATGATGAAGATGTTGGTGCAAAGTAATCTCACTCTTCAAAATAATATGACTCAACATCAAAATAGTATGGCTCAATTGACTCAAAATCAAATGAAGTTCCAAGATACTACATTAGCCAGCATTCACAACCTGGAACGACAGATGAGTCAAATCTCTGAAGCTGTAAGCAAACTGGAAGCAAGACATTCGGGTAAACTTCCTTCTCAAACAGAAGTCAACCCCAATATTCATAATGTCAGTGCTATCACTTTGAGGAGTGGGAAACAACTTGAAGGCGGAATGGTGGAAGAATCTGTCGAAGACGACAGCGGCGACCGCCGCCGGGATAGCAGCACTCGCCTCCAAAGGGATCTTGGCTACGGCAATTTGGAATTAATTAGCGGCGATGAAAAATTAATTGGCGGCACCCGCCACCAGGACAGCGGCACCCGCCGCCAAGACGGCGGCGCCCGCCGCCACGATGATGATCCGCCACCAACTTTTTCCGAAACAAGCGGCGACCGCCGCCTTTTTGATGGCAGCCGCCGCCTATCTGCTGAAGCCTCCGATGAAAAAAGATCTCAAGCTCTCCCTGAATGGAAGCCAGTTGCCCCGTTTCCATCTGCATTAAAGCGTACAGAGACCCTGAAGCAGGATAAAGACATGTTCGAGATGTTCAGAAACGTTGAGGTCAACATTCCTCTCCTTAACTTGATCAAGTCAGTCCCACGCTATGCAAAGTTCTTGAAGCAGATGTGCACTACAAACCGGATTCACGACAAAACAGCAAAAAGAAGGTGAAGGTAAGCGAGCATGTTTCAACTATGTTTCAAAAACGCTTACCTAAGAAGTGCGGGGATCCAGGTATGTTTACTATCCCTATTACATTGGAGGTACTAAAGTTGAAAAAGCGATGCTAGATTTGGGTGCTTCCATCAATATAATGCCTTCTACACTCTGTGAATCTCTGAAACTTGGACCTATGCATGCCACTAATATCTCTATTCAATTAGCTGATAGGTCTAATGTTCGTCCCATAGGTTTTGTAGAGGACGTTTTGGTTATGGTTGGTGATCTCACTTTTCCTGCTGATTTCTATGTGCTTAAAATGGAACATGAAGATCATGCAATTCCTATTCTATTAGGGAGACCTTTTCTGAAAACAGCCAATACTAAAATCAATGTGAGCACTGGCTCTTTAACCATGGAATTTGATGGTCAAATCATTAATTATAATATTTATGAAGCCATGAAATATCCTTCTGATGATTACTCTGTCTATGCTATTGATATGCTTGAGCCTGTGGTACAAGATGTCTTTGATGAAAATAAACTAGATGATGTGCAATCTATTATTGTTGATTCTAGTTTGGATTTTACTCTATCAACTGATATACAGGAGATTGTAAATGAGATGGATGCTTATTACAAGCTTCCTCTTGAGCGACTTGGGAAAACTCCTTTACCATTAACCCTGCCTAGGGAAAAGCTGTTACCCTATGTTGTGCAGGCACCGGTGATTGAGTTGAAGCAACTCCCAGACCATCTCAAGTATTTTTTTCTTGGAGACAAGGAAACATTACCAATGATCATCTCCAGCAAGCTCACAAAAGATCAAGAATGCAGGCTAGTGGCGGTTCTAAAAGAGTACAAGACAGCAATTTGTTGGACCATTGCTGACATCAAGGGAATCAGCCCCACTACTTCCATGCATCGTATACTGTTGGAAGGAGAAGAGAAGCCATCTAGGCAACCACAGAGGCGTCTAAACCCACCTATGATGGAGGTGGTGAAGAAAGAAGTTTTGAAACTCTTGCAAGCAGGTATGATTTTTCCTATCTCTGACAGCAAATGGGTTAGCCCCACACAGGTTGTACCAAAGAAAGAGGGAATTACAGTGGTGGAGAATCAGCAAGGAGAATTGGTCTGGTCCCTACAAGACTGCAGATAGGTTACAGAGTTTGCATCGACTACCGCAAGCTGAATGCAGCCACTAGGAAGGATCACTTCCCCCTTCCTTTCATTGATCAGATGCTTGAGAGATTGGCAGGCAGAGCATTTTATTGCTCTCTAGATGGGTACTCAGGCTACTTTCAGATAGCCATTGCCCCTGAAGATCAAGCAAAGACAACTTTCACTTGTCCGTTTGGCACTTTTGCCTACCGTCGGATGCCATTTGGGTTGTGCAATGCTCCTGGGACCTTTCAATGGTGTATGGTAAGCATCTTTTCTGAGTAAATTGAGAATTTCATTGAGTTATTCATGGATGATTTTACTGTACATGGGGATAATTTTGATGCATGCCTAAATCACTTAACTTTGGTACTTGCTAGATGTGTTGACACTAATTTAGTGCTTAATTCTGGAAAGTGTCACTTCATGGTAGAACAGGGTATTGTGCTTGGTTATATAGTTTCAGCTAGGGGTATTGAGGTCGATAAGGCAAAGGTTGAAGTAATTCAATCTTTGCCCTATCCTACTAATGTGCGCGAAGTTCGTTCTTTTTTAGGCCATGCAGGTTTTTACTGCAGGTTTATTAAAGACTTCTTCAAGATTTCAGCACCTCTATGTGAATTGTTGAAGAAAGACATGTTTTTTGAGTTCACAACTGAGTGTCAGGCAGCCTTTGATGATCTTAAGGCTCGCTTGACAAGTGCCCCTATTATTCAGGCTCCTGATTGGTCTAAGCCTTTTGAAATAATGTGTGATGCTAGTGATTATGCAGTGGGGGCTGTGCTAGGCCAAAAGGAAGCCAAAGCTTCTCATGTGATTCAATATGCATCAATGACTCTGAATGGTGCACAGAGGAACTATTCTACTACAGAAAAGAGATGCTTGTAGTGGTATTTGCACTTGAGAAGTTCAGACCTTATCTCCTTGGAACAAAGGTCATCATTTATGCTGATCATGCTGCCCTGAGATACCTACTGACAAATAAGGAGGCAAAGCCAAGATTGATTCGGTGGGTCCTATTGCTCAGTGAATTTGATATTGAGATCAAGGACAAGAAGGGTGCTGAAAATCTAGTGGTTGATCACCTCAGCAGAGTTATTCAAGAAGAAAGCACCCCTCAAAATCAGATTCAAGCAAGCTTTCTGGATGAGTCCTTGTTCAAGTTGAGCACCATAGAGCCATGGTATGCAGACTTGGTGAACTTCCTTAGAACAGCTGAATTCCCTCAACCTTTCAACAAAGCTCAAAGGGACAGACTACGCAGTACAGCTAGATTTTTGGTCTGGGATGACCCCTATCTTTGGAAGCACTGCTCTGACCAAGTAATCCGCCGTTGCATTCCAGAAAATGAGGTACATTCTCTCCTTACACTTTGTCATTCTGGAGCATGTGGGGGACATTTTGGGGTTCAAAGAACTGCTAGGAAAGTACTTGATGCAGGATTTTGGTGTCCTACCATCTTTAAAGATGCACACAACTACTGTAAATCCTGTGACAGGTGCCAAAGAGTTGGAAACATGTCCAGTAGGGATGAAATGCCCCAAACTAGTTTGATTTTTTGTGAAATATTTGATGTTTGGGGTATTGATTTTATGGGACCTTTTCCAAACTCCAGTGGTAATATATATATTTTGCTTGCGGTGGACTACGTTTCAACGTGGGTGGAAGCGAAGGCCACCAAAACTGATGATTCCAAAGTTGTTGCAGATTTCTTGAAGTCCCATATTTTCAACAGGTTTGGAATTCCCAAGGCTCTCATAAGTGATAGGGGAACTCACTTTTGTAATAGGACAATTACTGCCCTGTTAAAGAAGTACTATGTCAACCAAAGAGTTTCTACTGCCGATCATCCTCAAACAAATGGCCAAGCTGAAGTATCAAACAAGGAGATTAAATCTATTCTGGAGAAGACGGTGTCTCCTAGCAGAAAAGATTGGAGCCAGAGGCTTGATGATGCATTATGGGCCTACAGGACAGCTTACAAAACACCTATTGGTATGTCACCTTTTAGGTTGGTTTTTGGTAAGGCATGTCACCTCCCAGTTGAGTTGGAACACAAGGCCTATTGGGCTATTAAGAAGTGTAATTTACAACTGGAAGAAGCTGGGGAGCTTAGAAAGCTCCAATTACAGGAATTGGAGGAGGCAAGGATTGAAGCTTATGATAATGCTATTCACTACAAGGAGCGAACTAAGGCTTGGCATGACAAAAATATACTGAGAAAGGACTTCACAACTGGTGACAAAGTCCTTCTATTTCAGTCCCGCCTTAGACTCTTTCCAGGCAAGCTAAGATCCCGTTGGGCAGGGCCTTATGTGATTGCTCAAGTTTTTCCCCATGGTGCAATTGAGCTTTATGATTCCAAAACTCATGCTTTATTCAAAGTAAACGGTCAAAGAGTGAAGAAATATCATGAGGTATTTACCAAGGACACAATTGACGAGGCTGTCCGAACAAAGCCCGACACTGAATACTGATGTATTGGCATTACATCGAGCCACGACGTTAAATAAGGCGCTTGGTGGGAGGCAACCCGACCTAGGTATTTTTTTCATTTTTGTTTTCAAGCTTAGTTGTTTTTTCGGTTTTCCGTTATTTTGTGTGGACTAACCTGCAGGATGGAGCAAAGGAGGACAACGTAATTGGAGGCGACCGCTGTAAGCACGGCGGCACCTGCTGCCATTTTTGTTTTTAGGATTTTAGCTACGAAGTGGCAACCGCGACCGCCGCCACTCCAGCGGCACCCGCCGTAAGCACGGCGGCACCCGCCGCCCCTTCCGTACAGGTACACCCATCTGTTCCTTTTAAAAAAATAAAAAAAAAAAATAGAAAAATCGAAAAAAAAAGTGTTGGTGAGTTAAAAAACAGATAGAGGGTTGAGTGTTCATAAAAAAATCATCAGAGTGAAAAAAGAGGGTTTTTGCAAAAACAAAAGAGAGAAGTGGAAAGGAAAATCTTCCATGCTCAGATCCATTCCAGATTCGACTAGATCCGAGCCACCTCCATCGTTTCTAGGCAGCCTCTATCTCGCCGCGCTCCCGCCGCCCACCCAACTGCTCTCCAAGCGGCAACCGCCGCGAATCTGGTGTTATTTATCGAAGAAACTCGAGGCGGCACCCGCCGCCAAGAGTAGCGGCACCCGCCACCAAGATCAGTGGCACCCACCGCCAAGAACAGCGGCACCCGCCGCGAGGAACGCGGCACCCACCGCTAGGAACTTCGAGCTCCCCGCCAATTTTCCAGTCCGCCGCTCCTATTTCCGGGTATTTTCGACTGATTTGCTCCTCTTTTCTGTCTATTAAGAGTTCATATTGAGCATTATGAGTTCTAGGAAGCGTGCTATGAGTTCTAGATCTGCCACCTCCTAGATCCATGAGGCTCGGAGGAAGATTATTGAGCGACGGGAGATCTTATCTACTCTATTTTTTGATCTCGTTACTATGAGGCAGCTAGGATTGGAGAGTTGTACTAGACAGATGTTGACCCATGCTGGATTGGGTAATTTTTTCTTTAAGAGTGCTCCCACATTTCCGGCTTGGACTAGGGAGTTTCTGATTACTCTAGAGGATGACCATGAGAATGGGAGGATTTCTTTTCAGCTAGGAGGTTCAGTACATGTATTGACTTATGCTGGCCTTGAGGAGGCATTTGGTATTACTCAGCAGCCTTCTATTTCTGATCTTTGGGATGCTTCTAGTGAGGAGTTGAATTTTTGGTATCAAACTACTGGTTTTCATTCATTTGATCCCAAGGCAGGAGAAAAGAATTACAAATGGTCTCATCCTTGTTTACGGATTGCTCATAAGGTGATTAGGATGGCTTGGTATGGCCACACTGTGGCAAACAGTCTCTTACACTGATTTAGAGACTATGTGGAGCTTGACACCACAGTGCACGCTTATTAGAGATTGGAGAGCTCAGTTTCTTACTTGCTGCAAGAAGTGTAGGGGCCAGACCATGTGCAAGATTGCTATTGGTGGTATGATTTCTATTTTGGGGGAATTTCTGAACATTCCTTTCCCCCCCCCCCCCCCCCCCAGCATCTCAGAGAGTCTCTTCTACTTTCACTTGTGACATTAAACATTTGAGACATTCTGGATATATTACTGAGGCTAGAGGTTGATTTTCCTACTCATTTGGTCCTCCTACGGGTACTTTTAAGATTCCTCTACCCATTGCTGGCTTACCTTATGGACCTGAGTATCATCACTTTGATCTCCGACAGCTGTCAGTTCCTACTAGAGCTCCCGGCTCTACATCTGTTGCTCCATAGGTTGTTCCACCATCTACTTCACAACCTTTTCCAGAGACTATTCCTCAGGGCGACACAGTTATGCATGAGGATGTCCCGGGGTCAGATTTTCCTAGTACTTCTGGAGTTGACACTGGTCTGAGCTAGGAGGATGATATGATGTGCCAGATGCGTCAGCTTTTAGTCCGTCAGGATGAGATGTTTACTCAGCAGTCTGCTTTGTCTACTTCTATAGACCGGATTCATCAGTTCCACCAGGATCAGTCTCAGTTCTTTCAGCAGCAGACTAGCTATTTCCAGCAACAGGCTCAGTTTTTCCAGGGAGTGTGGCCCACTTACCCCTCATATCCTGACTATCCACAGTATCTACCACCACCACCGCCATCTGATCAGTAGTGGTATTATTCTCTACTTCCCCTTTATTTTATCTTGTCTTTACTACATTGAGGACAATGTGTGTTCTAAGTGTGGGGGAGTTGGAATTATATTACTATTGATATGCTATAAATAAATAAAGAATTAAAAAAAAGAGCCATAAAAATTGAAAAAAGGCAAATAAAATCCTGGGATAGGCTGAAAACCCGAAAGGGCGGTCTAGGTAATAAGCAGGTAATCTGGCAGGCACTAGGCCTTGGCAAAAATAGATTCCGAGTGGTGTGAGTTGGTGAGTCCATTATTGAAAAATGAAAAGAGAGTGGTAGGTGAAAACTTGAAAAGGCGCCTAAGCAAAATGAGTGAAAGAAAAAAGAGTGTTTTAGGACTATCTTTTTACCGGCGCAGGAGACATAAGAAGTGGAGTATAGGAGTGTTTTGGGTAGGTTTTCATTAGGAGGTATAAGGTGTAGATTTATGGAGACTTTCACTCTCTTAGTTGGTGTTTTTGATGGACTTATTAGTGGTTAGTTTTTGATGGGTTGATGTTTGATGTTTTGATAGATTGAGGATTGTTTGGTGGTTTGAGTTGAGCATGATGTTGATTTGATGTTGATGATGATTTGCTCATTTATGTTGATGTTGAGTATGGTGGGGTAGTTAGAACTTATTTGCTATATGTATTGTTGTGGAGGTTGGGTGTTGAGCTTGCATGAGAATGCTTTTATTCCTCTTTGTAAGCTTCCTTGCATTTTGATGATCCGGTGGTTATAGTTTTTATGAGTGATAGTTTTCTGAGTCACTCAGGGACGAGTGAGATTCAAGTGTGGGGGAGTTTGATATACACAATTATATTGTGTATTTAGGAGGAGTTTTAGCATGACTTTATGGTGTTTTTAGGTGTTTTATATGCTATCTACATCTAGGAAGAAGAAGACCCGAAGATGCATATTATTGGAGTTTTAGAGCTGAATTGAAGAGAAGACGAAGATCAGCGTTTTGCTGCTGGCGGCACCCGCCGCCCCTGCCAACGTGGAGATCTTTTGAGCGACACGTGTTTTATTTCTATTGGCTCTTCTTATGTCAGCTTTAGTCCGAGATATATGTATTTTTGGATAGACTTTTTAGACCTAGTTTGATATATTAGGTTTTAGAGAGTTGCATCTCTCATATATACATTATTATCGTATTTTCTATTCAGAGTTTTTAGCTTTTCATGGAGAACTAAGCCCTTTTGCTTAGTCAAACAGTTTGAAGCATCGTTTGACTTCCAGTTGTGAGATTTCTACTCTTTATCTATTGCATGGAATTATTTTGCTCTCTTGTTTGAATTGTTTATGTGATTGATTTCAACAATTTCTAGGGTTGTTATTGAATCTCAATTGTTAGATTTAGAGAAATTACTGGTTGAGTTTCTCTATTTCATAGTAGCAAACTACATTGTACTAGTATCTGGTTGTGCTAGTCTATTGCAGAAGAGAGTTAAATTGCATTCTAGTATAAAAGTTGGTTGTTTTATGCTAGAATTGTATCCTGATTATATTCCTATTCTTAATGCTGCTTTTGAATTGAATCTTGATAGTTTCAGGGTTATTCAATTAGTTAGGATTGATAGTATTTGGTTGTATCCTGATTATATTCCTATTCTTAACACTAGTACAAAATGTATCTTTCTCGGGGGTTTGTTCTCAGCGGTTTAGTTAAACTCCTGTAAAATAATTCAAGCTAAGGGGTTATTATATAAAACCCCTGAGAGTTTTTATTTAATAATTTAATAATTTGTAAAATAATTTTTTTAGGGAGTTTTTTTTCAACCCACTTTAATAGATAAAACACTCTCAAGAGTTAAAAAAAACGCTGAGAAATCTTTGGTGAAATAGCTAGCGTATACGGTATGATCAAATAGATAGCTCTATCTAACTAATTAAAAATAAAAGAAAAAAAGAAAAGATAAATCAGTATGATGTTTTTGGGTGAAGCGCGCAAATTCATTCTGATTTTTCCGCGTAAAAGCAAACTCAACCCTAAATCTCAGGAGCTTTAATCCAGCTTCCTAAAACGTGTTCAATTTCCTAAATCTCTCTTCTTCCGATAAATCGCCTTCGGTTTCCTAAATTGTGAATCTTCGGTTTTTGGCTTTCTGCTCTTCGTTCCTGTCGACCACCACAATCGCCCACTTCCACTCTTGTTAATTTGGTTCCGGCATCTACACTTGTAAGTTTCAATTTACTATGGAAACATCGAATTTTCTTCACCTACAATTGTAGCCAAGGTTGTCGAGTGGAAACACCGAATTTTCATATCTTTAAATTCTGTTAATTTCAGCCAAGGTTGTCGAGTGGCTGCTCTCCATCGCTTGTCACCAAGGATTGTCCTGGCCGCCTGCAATTGTAAGATTCATTCTCCTACTACCCTATCAAATTTTTGCTTGATTTAGCTTTCGCCCCCCTGAATTCTCTTTGTTATCTATCTTATGTGTTTTCTGAAATTTGAATGGTAGTAAGTTATTTTGAATTTGGATGCCTTGCCATTTATTTGTTTGTATATTGTCCTTTGTTTAATTGCTCTATACAAGCTGTAGTATGTGTCAATTGTAATATGTGACTGGTCTCCTTTCATGTAACTAGTCTAATTAAGTAGTTTCTCCTTGGAAAGTTTGGATTTTGTTGGATACATTAATCTGCACACACTTAGAAAAGGAGACAACTTTTGCAGCAGTGCATTAAGATTTGAGCTGCTTTGCTTCCTATATTGACTCTCTTTTTTTCTTCACTTCTCTGGGGTCTGTATATTGTTTACCTAATGAGCTAAGAAGGAAAAGGAAGCATTCTTGTTTTAAGGAGTCCAAATGACATGTATACTATATTGTACCGTCCTATATATGGAGTACTATTAGAGCTTAGACTATTACCTAAAAGCCCTAGAGCATTATTGTTTGGACAGCATCATGCATGTGATTTCAATGATTTGTGCAAATTGTATGATATGAAGTGAAAGTTCATAACTTTTTCAACATGCACATAGAAAAACAGACCCTTATGTTTGACCCCTATCAAAACTCAACCTTTAATGTTTTAAGGAAAACTTGTGTTTTAACTTTGTTTGCACGTTCTTCTTCTTTTATGATGTGGGGTTCGGTGGCAAACCTTGTGCTCTTGACCTTGTCGACAATTAGAACTATGAATCGGGTAAAGTTGAGTGACTCGACTCAATGAAATAAATGATATTGAGACTTTCAAGCTTGGGAGCTCTCAACATCTCACATGCCTCCTACGATGAGGCCACCACATGTACGACTATCTTCTCTTTTTTAGTGCCTCATATGTTAAGATATAGCCCAACTCATACAACTAAATATGCTCTAGTATACATGATAAAGCCTGAAAATTAATGTAACTGATAAGTTGATAATTAATATGCTGATACAGAAGCTTTATAATATACATAGTAAACTGTACGATGAAAGCAAAATGTAAAAGGCTCTTGTATTGATCAAAGCAAAATGTCAGCAAGCTGTGTAAACTTTTGAAAGAAATAGACAGACTGCCTAGTGGGTGTTACATTTTAGTTACGTGTGCATTCAAAGTAACTGTTACTGTTTTGTTTTGTTTTGAGTAACGGATCCTCTAGCATATTATGAGAATGAAGTAGAGAGCTAACTATAGCAATAAACCATAGTATCAAAGAATCCCTTTCCACACAAATCCAACAACTTTATGATAATAACTCCATGCTTATGAATGAGTCGATGTGCTCAAATGTAGGTAGAAAGTAGAAATTAGTGTTGTGAGATGAATTAGGGAAGGAGGGGAATTCATAAATACTCCAGATCTGGTCGGGTTATGATCCTGCAAGCATCTCCTTTAGTAATTAATCTATCACAAGATGAAAATACATGAAAAGAAGAATATTTTTCGTTTCAATACATTGATGCTCTAAATTCATTGAAGAAACTTGACTTGTGCTCTACTTGGCTCTTCGCACTGACATCCTTACTATTTCTTTTTACATATATCATAACTACCATTCTTTCAGTTTCTGCTACTATTAGTAAAACTTATTGTACTTTGGTCTGCTTTTAATTGAAGCGTATGAATGTAAAAATCTATCACTCATCCAATCGTTATTTTCAACAAGAGCAATTCTCTCTCCACTGAGTTGTCTTCATGTGTGCTGTGTTGAGCATCTTGTAATGATTTGTTGGTAGATTAGCTGACCCTCATTTTTTCCCTTTAAATTAATTCCATTGTGCTTTACCTTTTAGTACTAGCCAACAAGTGTGTTGTTTCATTTCCTCAATGTCTTTTGCAATTGCATTTAGCTCTTTATTTGTTGTTTGTAGTATCTGGTTGTAAAGTAGATTGTTTAACCATTTAAGATAAAATTTTGTTCTAAAGGTTATGATGAATCACCAATGGATGTCAGCTAATCGTTTAACGCAAGAGTATGTAACTGGGGTCAAAGATTTTATTAATTTTGTTGTTGAGAAAACTGAAAACCCTACTAGTATACTATGCCCATGTAAGAAGTGTTTCAACACAACAAGATTAGGTATGCATGTAGTAAAAGATCACTTGATTATGAACGGGATCGATGAAACCTACACTCGTTGGATATGGCATGGTGAAAAAGAGCATTCTAATATTAATGTTGGTGCAATGTACGGTACACAAGATTATGAAGGTGATCGTCTCGAAGAAATGGCACAAGCAGTCCAGGAGAACTTACATGATCATCCTAGTATGTTTGAAGATTTATTAAAGGATGCTCGAGAACCTCTTTATCCTTCTTGTACTAAGTTTACAAAACTGTCTGCAATTTTGAAACTGTATAATTTAAAAGCTGCTCATGGATGGACAAATAGGAGCTTTACCGCCTTACTTGAAGTTTTGAAAGATATGTTACCGGATGAGAACGTGCTTCCTACTAGTTCTTATGATGCAAGGAAAGTCCTTTGTTCATTGTCACTGGATTATGAGAGGATTCACGCTTGTCCTAATGACTGCATCCTATACCGAAATGAATATGCATCACTAGATTGTTGTCCGAATCCTAGTTGTGGCCAATCACGCTACAAGAGAGAAGGTGTTGCAGCCAAGGTGGTATGGTATTTTCCAATTATACCACGATTTAAAAGGTTATTCTCCAATGCTCAGGATGCAAGGAATTTAAGATGGCATGCAGAAGGAAGGAAAATTGATGGTAAGCTCAGACATCCTGCAGATTCTGAACAATGGAGTAACATTGATCGTTTATATCCTGATTTTGGTAGTGATCCTAGAAACCTGTGCCTAGCATTGTCGTCTGATGGGATGAATTTAAGGGGTACGAGGCATGTCCTCATTGTCATAAAGACACTAGTTTTCGCCAATTAATCAATGGAAAAAAGATAGTTTATCTAGATTATCGTCGGTTTTTGCCAATACAACATCGGTACAGAAAATTAAGAAAAGCTTTTAATAATAAAATTGAAGACAGGCTTGCCCCAAAACCGTTGAATGGGCAACAAATACTTGCCCTTGTGAACAATCTGGATATAACATATGGTAAGAAGCGTGATAAGCCTCTCCCAAAGAAAGGGTGGAAAAAGAAATCAATATTTTTTTCACTCCCTTATTGGGAGCATTTGTCTGTTAGACATTGTCTTGATGTAATGCATATTGAGAAAAATATTTGTGAGAGCTTAATTGGTACATTATTAAATGTACGAGGTAAAACTAAAGATGGCTTAAATGTAAGGCTAGACATGGTAGAGATGGGCATTAGAAAAGAATTGCAACCACAGAAGCGTGGAGATCGCACCTATCTAGCTCCAGCTTCTTACACACTCTCTAAACAAGAACAACTTCAGTTTTATAATTTTTTTCTTAGTGTGAAGGTTCCTAGTGGCTTTTCATCAAACGTTAGAAGTCTTGTGAATTTAAATGAGCTCAAACTTCAAGGCATTAAATCTCATGATTGTCATATTGTGATGCAAGAACTTTTACCAATTGCTATACGTGGTATTCTACCTCAACATGTTCGAAATGCCATCACCCGTCTATGTTTTTTCTTCAAGAAGATTTGCAACAAGGTTATTGATCCTGAAGAGTTGGATAGTTTACAAGAGGAAATTGTGGTTACATTATGTCAGCTTGAGATGTACTTTCCTCCTTCATTTTTTGATATAATGCTTCATTTGCCTGTCCACCTAGTTAGAGAGATCAAGATTTGTGGGCCTGTGTATCTCCATTGGATGTATCCAATAGAGAGGTTTATGAAGGTTTTTAAAGGGTATGTGAAGAACCGATATCGTCCTGAAGCTTGTATTGTAGAACGATATATTGTTGAAGAAGCTGTTGAGTTTTGTAATGAGTACTTATCAGGAGTTGAAGCAATAGGCCTTCCGAAGTGTGTACAAGCAGAACTAGATGAAGGAAAAGGGACTGTTGGCGAGCAACTTGAAAGAATATCTCCTGCTATGAGATCTCAAGCTCATTTATATGTTTTGCATAACAGTGATGAAGTTCAACCATATGTGGCAGAGCATAGGTCTTTATTAAATGGCCAATATTCCACTCGTAAAACTGAAAAGTGGATAATAGCTGAACATAATCGCTCATTCAGTACGTGGTTACGTAGAAGAATACTAAACCAAATAAAAGAATCTCCTGGCTCAGTGTCGGATGCTTTAAAATGGTTGTCTCAAGAACCTCTCTTTGAAGTAAAATCTTTTGCAGCATATGAGATTAATGGGATCACTTTTTATACAAAAGACCAAGATGATAAAAGCACAACACAAAGCAGCGGTGTTATGTTGGTGGTTGAAACTATGCATATATCTAGTTCTAAAGACAAGAACCCCGTTTATGAAGATAGTACATATTATGGAGTTATCGAGCACATATGAGAGTTGGATTATACACAATTTAAGGTGCCCGTTTTTTGTTGTAGATGGGTTAATCTTTCTAATGGGGTTCAACGAGACGATTTAGGCTTCATTCAGGATGATTTGGATAAGGTAGGACATAAGGATGATGCATTCATTTTAGCTTCCCAAGCAAAAAAAGTTTTTTATGTCCCTAATCCTTCAAATCATAAATGGTCAATTGTGCTCACAACAAAAGAGAAACACTGGGATGAGTATGACCAAAGAGATGATGAATTCCCTAGCACAACTATAAGTATGCCATCTGTTGATGTTAATGTTAATGAAGATGAAGTTTACTTGCGTGATGATCATGCAGAAGGGTTATGGGCTAATGACGATATTCCATCTCTGGAACAAGTAAACAAGCATAGAAGTTCTAAAAGAAAAAGAACATAAGGAGTAGCTTTTAATTTTTTTATTTAATATTTTACAAGAACACAGAACTGATTTTGTGATAGTTCTTGAATTTTGTTTTGTTCTGATGGAATGAGAAAGAATTTCTGTTTTTAATTTTTGTTTTTAATTTCTAAAAATGTGGATTCACCATGCTTCTGTAGTCCTTTATAATTCAGTAACACCAGCCTGCATTCTGCCTCTATTGCATTTGCTATAGCTACTGAGTTCAGTTCATCTGCAAAATCAGTCATCTTACTAGGGCATTGGATGAGTTCAGCCCAGTGAACTACATAGTCAGTGAACTGAATTCAGTCATTTGTGAGTTGTGGTGATCAGGAATTCGGTTAAGCCTTTGAATTTGCTTAATTATAATCATCTTGATTAATTATAATCAGTGAACTGCTTTGCTTTTCAGTTAGGATTAATTGAACTCTAGTTTTGTTGAATTTTGTTAGTAATCAGTGAATTTGCTTGATTATAAGCCTCTGAATTTTGTTAGTTGATCCTGGGAGAGAAATTACAACCAGGAATGGAATGCATAATAATATCCTTCGAGTTGATAGCTAGTATAGTGTATATATGGTCATGTGATTGCATGGGATAAGGTATAGGTTGGTGGTTTCTCTTTAGATTACATTCTAATCTTCTGCTGTATGTCTTACATTTTAATCAGTGATGTATGTCTTACATTTTAATCTTCTGCTTGTTCGACCTCCATTTGTCTATTTTTTGAAATATTTTGAAATCCCTGTTAATAAGAATAATTCCAAACTCATATGCACTAAATTCAAATGTAAAATCCAAAGCAAACTAAATGCAGAAAAACTGAATTCAATTTACTAAATTGAATGCAGAGCAACCTGAATGCAAAAAAAAAACTGAATCACACACTAAATGCACTAAATCCAGAATTGAATTCAGTTCATTCCTTATTGTCACAAACTGAATCTAGAGTAATCCGTTTCATTGTCACACATTGAATCCAGAACAAACTGAATCCAGAAGGGAATTCAAGATCATTTTCCATCTCTGATGATTAAGATTCAAAAAAAATCATTGGAAAGCTAGTGGCTATTGCATTCAACAAACAACTTGAATAGGACAAATTCAAAGGCTTAACCCAGGCTTAACCCAAACCAGTAGAGTTTAGGATTGATGAGATAGAGTTGGTAAAAATAAGTTCTCTGTTTTTTTCCTCCAGCATCAATCCAGTAGAGTAGGAGATTGAGAATTGGTTTGCTCTTGTAAGATAAGTCATGATTTTTGTTATTTAATATGCAGCTTAAGCTTCCAAATTGAATTCTCTTGAAAGATCAAAACAGAACTTTAACTTAGAAGCTGTAATTATTCGGGCCTTCCTTTGTATTGTAGATCGATGGCTAGTGGATCTGAACAGGAAAATCAACCTCGTCCACGCCGAGCAGGTATATGTGTTCTTAATAAGGTTGATAGGCTGACAAAAAATGGACGGAAGATTCCGATAGGCTGGAATAAGAAGAAACAACCAATTGGAGAATATGCAGGTCTATTTTAGCACTTCATCAGCTATCATACTCGTGTAAGAGTATCTATTAGCATTTATAGATGGAAAGATGTTCCCAAAGAGATCCAACATCTAATTTTCGAAGCTGTTATGGTAATATTGTATTGATTTTGTTTTTATCTTACTAAGTCATTTGGATTAAATATATCGTATTAATTTATCGCATGATTTTGTAATTATAGGAGAAATTTGATGTAGATGAATCTACGAAGCACTTAGTTTTGTTAAGTGTTGCAAAAAAGTGGAGTGATTTCAAACACACTCTCACAAGCATACATTTGTTCACCAATGGAGACAAAACTGAGATTCGAACGGAACCTCCTGCAGCTTATCCTTACATTGACAAAGATACATGGGTTGAGTTTATACAACAACGGTGCTCAAGCGAGTTTCAGGTATTGTTTTTTTACTCATTATAATATATAATTATATTATTAATCATTATAAATGACATTGTAATTGATTATGTGCAGAAAATTAGTGAGCGCAATAGTAAGCTTGCTAAACTAAACAACTATCCTTTCAAATCATCTCGAAAAAGCTATGCTCGCATAGAAGAAGAAATAGTTAGTATATTGTGGTCGGGTTTGTGGTAAAGTATAGTATATTGTGCTTTTACATACTTGAATTATCATTGTACTAAATCAGTTTTCGTGATTTAGCTTAGGGAACAAGGTTTGGATCCTACCACTTACTCTCTACCTAGATGTGAGTTGTGGATGGCTGGTAGGCAGACTTATAATGGCGCCTATGAAGGAGAAGCTATGAATGTTGTTAGAACTATTGTAAGTTGCTGCCTTTAAATGTTTAATTAACTATGTGTATTTTTGAATTTTGACAAGAATTTTCATGATCCATGGCTCCAAACTTTCATGCAAACCACATACTTTGTTTTGTGCTTCATATTCATGCTCTTCTGCCTCCAATGCCTTGTGTTTGTCTTTCACCTTTGAATAAAACTAGGATGTGAACCAGAATTTAGGAATTAGATTAAATATTGTTCTATTGATGCAATCTATATGTGAATATTGTGTTCTTACTAAACAGCTTATGTAAACTTGTTTCTGGAACCTAATTATGAGCTATAAAATGCTTTCTAATCTGTTGTAAACTGGTTTGTGGAAGATTTATAAACTGTTGTAAAATTCTTGCAGAAATCAAAATCATTTATATTAGCTTATGAATAATAATACTAGTAGGAGCACAATCTTGAAAACAATTTGAACATCCAAACAGATGTAAGGGAATCAACAAACCCAAAGAGGATTCTAAGCTGATTTGCAGATGACCTAGAAAAGATAGTATCAAAACCTATACTAGACATATCAGTTGGTGTTGGTTGGTGTATTACAGATTTGCAGAATCAGCTACCACCAATCTTGATATATAGAGTAAATAGTATGAAGGCATGAAATTGGAAATTTAAACCAAATGACTAACCACATCAGGGAGATCCGGTCATTCCAGGGAAGAGTTCTGATATTTTATTGAACACATCCATAACCTGAGAATAATTATATATGAGTTCTTGTAACGACAAAATTGAAAGGAGTGGTCAGCTGAGCTAGATTGAAATTTGTAGGAACCAATATGGATGTACCAAAGCACATAAAATTGCAATTGTATTACCTCCTTAACATTATATAAGATGTTGCTTAACCTAACTTCAATATTTTGGCAACCATTGTTCCAAAGGCTAGGCCAGGAAGGGTTTCAACCTCGCATAGAATTAACAGTCACATATTCTGAATAAGAGTCTCATAAATCATAAATGAAGGATGCTAGCACTTTTTTGTCATTTTGACAATAATTTGTGTTTTTTTTGTAGGGCTCATTAAAAGAACAAGTTTCTCAAGGCCAAATATTACCAGAAGGTAGAGAAGATATTTTGGCTTTGGCCTTAGGCAAGAAAGAACATTCTGGTCGAATAAGTGGTGTTGGTGCTGGTGTGGGTATCAAGAGGTATTTTCCTGAAACTAGAGGCATAAATTCAAATGTGGCCTCTGAGATGCGAATAAATGAACTCCAAGAGAAAGTGGACATTCTCCAGCGAGAAAATGCTTCTCGTGAAGTTTTTCCAAAAAAATTGGAACGGAACTAATGGAGAATTGCCACCAGGACAAGAGTCAAGCCATCAGAGTGATAATGATAGCTGCTCAAAAACAAATTCGCCATTATTTGAGGAACCAATTGTATGTAAACTAACTAAAATTTTATTTTTATATGATAAAATCAAATTGAATGTAATCAAGCAATGGGTTATTTCAGGAGAAATGGGAACAATGCCACTTATTTTGGCCTGATCTAAGTACTCAAGTGGCTAAAGGACGTGTTGTTGTTCCTACACCAGGAAAAGTTTCAATGCTCCATTGCCAACCCCTAGGATCAGATAGACTTAAAATCCTAGTAGAGCACCCTTCAATCCCAAATTCTCCTGTTCCTTTTCCCACAGAAGAGGTCACTTCTGTTGTACAAGCAATGGGCTCACCTGTGGCATGGCCTAAGGGATTGGTTGTCATTTTATCGGTAACTTCAATTACTTTACTGGTTTATGAGGGGGGGTTTCACAGTTCTATTAATGATGTTTACATCTTCATAAGTAAATTTTTATGATAGGTTCATAATCAAAATTCAAATGGTAAGAAGTCAGCACCTCCAACACAAAAGCATATTGATAAAGAAGTACACCGTCACCCACAACATGCCACAACCTTGGAGAAGTATCGTATGACTTATCCTACTCTACATAATGGTTTTGTACTCACAATTGATGTTAGAGAGGATATTTTAATCCATGCACAACAACTACATGTTGGAAAAGATGAAATTCGAGTGTGGATACAAAAGGGTGGAATTGATAATGTTCATGTTGTTGTCTACATGAAGTAAGTTAACAATACAGAAATGCATATACAACTTTTGAATATGAGTACTTATTAGTTAATGTATGTGATAGGTACTTGTATGAAAGTCGTCCTTCCAACATGTATGGATTCTTTTGCCCAACATATCTATCTGATGGCTACAAGGATTCAGAGGAAAAGAAGGAGCGGCTTATAATGAAGAGTAAGTTTTAAAAGTATACATTATGAACTCTTAATTATAAATTTGATAGTTTATACTAAGCATTGTGTTTTGTAGATTTCATTGGATGCTAGTTGTTATCAATTCATGGGATAATATTGTGTGTTGGCTTGATCCATTACGAAAAAGTGTGCCTGATAAATTTAGAGTCATGGTTGATACGTAAGTTATTGTAACTTTAATCATTTTTCATTACATTATATATATATATTTAACATCTATTATTTGTGTAGAGCAATGGCTATGTTTTCAGTGCAACAAAACAAAATGAATAGAAAGAAGACACGGTGGCTGACTATTGCAGTAAGTCAATCAGTTATTCTTAGATATCTCACAATTTTTAAGTAATTTATGTCTATCTATGAAGGTAATTTGTATTGGTTTTGCTTATTGTTGAAGTGTCCTCAACAAGAAATAAACACTTTGGATTGTGGGTATTATGTATGTCGATACATGCGAGAGATTATAGATCATCAATGCACCGTCATCCCAGTTAATGTAAGTGTTTTTTATATCAATTTTGATCTATGTCTTATCTTATATATGTAAAAATGCATTTCATTAAGTCATAATCAGTATTAGCTTTGGAAATGGAGGGTTGCCTATCAACTCTGAAGAATATAACCTATTGCCTTTGCTTTTATCATCACCTACTTGACTATTTATGACCACTGAATGTTAAGTTGTTCTGCTGGTATGCCCACATTCACCATTTCCATCCTTTTTAGTGAGCATGACACCCCTATTTTCTGGTTTTAAACTTTGTGCTGAAGCAGTAGTAGTAGTCAAGAGCCTGCATTTTATCCACTTCTTCTACTCTGCATTTTAAATTGTGTTGATTCTGCTGTTGCTTGCTGTTTATGTTGTTGCTTGTTGTTTTTGTTGTTTTTGCTGTTTATGTTGCTTTTGCTGTTTATGTAGTTGCTTGCTGCATTTTATCCACTTCTACTCTGCATTTTATCAGCTAAGTTGTTTCTTTTGTGTGGATTTTTATGCCTGGTGACATTGGATTTTCTTTTCCCCTGTCTTCTTTTGTAATTCCCCTTTGTGGCTCTAGGATGCTGCTATGCGAGGCTTCTTTTGCTTTAGCTCCCTCCTTCTCAAGTCTATAGAGCTTCCATGTTTATTTGTTCCTTGTTGAGTTCCACAAGGTATCATAAAACTAGCAAGCTAAATTTAGTCAAATAGACACCTTGGTTTTAGCTCCATAGCTTCTTTTTTAATTAAAAAAATATTCGTAGCTTTGTTCCTAGCCTTCTAGCATAGTAGCTTGTAGGTGACTGTTGAATTGGAGGAGGGACTAGGGAGTAGCATTAATTTCAGATATATATATAAGGTTGAGTAACCCACAAACCAAGGATTTTTTTCTCTCTATTTTGATCTTAAAAATGGGTGGTGATGAGAATGCTCAAATAGGGTTTCAACACAATAGTGAGTTCATGCTTAGTTGTTGTCCATCTTCAGAAATGAACACAGGTTCACATTCTCAGAAGATGGTTTCTGGGTTAGCTATATATGGATTCCTTGTTTGATTCTTCCAATAGAGGAAAGGAACACTCAAATCATGGATCACTATCTTAAAAGTTTGGACAAAACTCTACTTCCATTAATATTAATCACCAACTAACCTCCAGAATCAAACCAGTAGCCCGAATTTAACTATAAGCAATAGCCCCAGATATCAAAGTTGTTATTGAAAATTGTTTATGTTAACTATTTTTATATTATTATTTTTGTTGATTGTTGTTATATATAATATATATTATTATCCATGTATACAATTAATGTCCATGCAATAAGTATATATGTTTGATTTTGCAGTATTTTAAAGATTCACTGACTTGCTATGACATACATCTCATTGATGAGTTGCGAGAGGAATGGCTGCAATATTTGGAGACACAAAATGCATAATAGCCCCTACACTTGCATTTGGAACTTGTTTTTTAGGATTTTAGTAGTGTTTTTTTAGACTTTAGAATTTGGAGCTTGGCTTTTAGACTGTAAGTAGACAATCTTGTGTTGTTTTGGATGTTAGAATTTCGAACTTCAAATATCAATTGTAAAAACAGTGTTGTGTTTGTGTTTATCGACCTTAGACAGTTATTTAAACATTGGAGTCTTGTTTGGTAAATCTGTGCATGGTAGTATTGGGTAATGATTTTTTTTTAAAAAAAATTATGAACAATTTTTTAGGGGTTTTTTAAAATCCCCAAGAAGTGCTTTTGGAGGATTTTTTTGAAAAAACTCTTGAGAAATATTTATCAGGAATTTTTAAGAAAGCCCCTAGATATATTTCTCGGGGGTTTATAAAAACCCCTGAGCGTTTGCATGTCTCTCAGGGGTTTTTAGAAACCCCTGAGAGTTTTTTCTCGGCCACACGTTTAACAGGGGTTCAATAACCCCCTAGAGTAGTGTAATGAAACTCCTGAGAGAACATTAATCTGTACTAGTGATAGTTATTTAATTCTTAAACCCCTTTTACTTTAATTGACATAAAACTTACATAGAAGATAACGTTCCTCCCTGTGGATTCGACCCTTACTTCCCTAAGACTACAGTCTTTAGGTTGTTAGGACTCTTTTGCATAGCCGTGATTTGCACGACCATTTCACGCCTATCACCTAACGCGAACCCCACTTGCGGGCAATACATTCATGGAGATTCTCCACAAATCTCCTTACGATAACACCTAAACCCCATTTGCAGGCAGCACATTCATGGAGATTCTCCAAGAATCTCCCTACACTAAAACACTAACGCAAATTTCCAAACACAGACCAACAAGCAAATAAAGATAAAGTTGCGCCATTCAGAGGGTGTCAAAACCATTCAGAATCAGACGCCATATGAGTTTTTAGGCCCCAGGCCACAACGTCACCAAAATATCCTTACAATCATCCAGCAAAAACAAAAAAAAGAGAAGTACTTCTAAAGAGATCGAAGAGAGGCACGTCAGGAGCTTACTGTCCGCCAGATGGGGTCGAAGGTTCCTCTTTGTCCATGGCCTTCCCACCATCACCTACCTTGTCGGATGGGTCCCCATCATCATAATCTTGACATTTTTCCTTGATCAGGGAGCTCACGTCATCCTCCTGGTCCTCAACCACCAGGTATTCTTTGCCAGGAGGGGGATGGTCGGCGGGGTAGTATTCCTCCAAGACCTCAAGCTGCGTCTTCAAGTCCCATTTGGCACTCTTCCCATCAGCAAAGTCCTGCAGCAGCTCCACTTGAGATTTCATTGTGTAATATGCTGCCACGTTTACCACCACCTGGGAAAAACCTTCGATCTCCTTCTCCGCCTCCGACGCCTTCGCCTCAAGTGATGCCTTTTCAGCTTGAAGATCCTCTATCGACGATTGAAGTTGGCCAACCTTCTTGTCCAAAGAAGCAGCCAGATCCCTCGCCTGCTTCTCTTTTTTCTCCAACGCCCTCATTTCCTCTTGGCAACGAACGTTAGTAGCCATCAGTTCCTGGAAGGCCTGTGAAATTAAAAGAGCAAGATAAATTAGAAAAAGGCAGAAAAGCATTCAAGAAATGCCAAAGAAATGACGGCAAATATTTAAAGGCTCGGTTAAGCAAGTTTACCACTCTCAGGTTGCACCCACGTGGCTAAACTCAGCGTCAGGGGTGAGGAATTGGAAGTCCATCTTCACGCTCGGGAGCAAGGTATCCCCAAAGGTGCCGAGGAGATCTTTTGGCTCCGCTTTCTTGGCAACGAGAGAGGTTGGAGAATCGTCGACTCTTTTCCGCTTCAACGAGAGAGATTTTTTGGTCTCGGAGCTGGGAGGAGGAGACAAGGGGAGCCTGACCCCGCCGGATCTCAGCCGACGAACCATTGCTACGGCAGAGGTGTCCACGATAGCGCTTGGAGAGTTGTTACATTGAGCAAAGGAGACATGGATTTAAAAGTAAATTTGAAGAAATTAAACACACGAAAAGTAGAAGGAGGAGCAACCAACCTGTTTTCTTCTTGGAGGAACTCATCACGTCAGAGGACAAGGGAGTGACTTCTGTTTCAGTTTTGTCTTCGTCGGATCCTGGGGATTCTTCGTCTTCGCCGCTACCCGCTGGGTCAGGACAAATCTTCTTGGGCTTTCGCTTTTCAGGCTTGATCTTTAGCAAGCGTCGACACACACCCGTATCCGTGCTTTTGGAGTTGATTCCCACCGGTATTGCACAAGAAAGGACAAACATGAAAACGAGAAGACAAGAATATGCAAAGAAGAAAGTTAATAAAGATGATCAGATCGTCGTACGAGATGTGTTCCATTCATCTCGAAAGACGCCTTTCACTTCGTCATCAAGATCTCCTAAAGACGCTTTTTCGACGAAGAAGAATCGGGATTGCCATCTCCGAAACGACGACAACGATTCCTACAAGGTACGCGTCTTGCCTTTAAAGCTGAAAAATAGACACTCTGGAAAGCACGGATACCAACACGAGTTACTCATGGAGTCGTCGAAAAAGATAGCTTGTGTCAGAAAAGCCAACGGTCACTTTTACTCATACAACCTAGTCACGGGAGATTCACACGTTGTGACCGATGCCCCGTTTCAAAACAAATCCTTTGGTTACTGGGATTACTATGGATTCGGCTACGATTGTTGTGAGGAAGATTATAAAATCACATTTGTTTGTCTGTTGATGGATTGGGGGTGGTTTCTCGTTTTAATGGCCCAAGTACCAACATCGTCCCAAGAATCAATGCAGATAATAATGTGATTTTCGTTTACAGTTTGAAGAATCGTCGTTGGAAGTTTTTGGAAGGCTTTCCTGATGATTCATACATGAGTAGCAAAGAAGCTAGGGCGGGTTACTCCTTCAATGGTGTTCTTTATGGGTTGTAGCGAAACTAGGTACGGCGGGCGATCTTATGCGAGTAATTGTTGCTTTTGATGTTCATAGTTATGGGCTAGCTGAAATTGCGTTACCACCAGTAGATGATATTTGGAATGCAAAGGTAGCTGATTTAGAGATAGCCTTTGTTGTCTTTATCTTCAGTTTTGTTAAGTTATGACATAGCTTTAATACTGGCGTGTTAGTCGGTTTATTCAGCATAGTCATACAAGTGATGTATAAGTGAGGCCTAAGCTAGCTAGTTAGTTAGAAAGAATGTGAGTAAAGGGCACTTGTATATAATGATAGAAGGGGTCTCGATACAATGTATGCAACAGAAATAACAAATTACATTTTCCCTCTCCTTCACTCCTCTGTAATGACGTAGTCCACTGGTTGAGATATTTTCTCAATCTATGTTGATTTCTGTTTCTTGAAATGGTATCAGAGCAATTAAAGCTCAATCGATCCTGATTTTTCTTTCAATCGAGTTCTTCATCTCGATTGTTCCTGTTTCTTGTTCATCATCGTTTTGATTCGGACAATCGAAACTGAAGACTTTCAGAGATTTTGATTTTCCACCATTGCGTTCTTCGAATTTTTCAAGAAGGCGAGACTCTGGTTCAATTCTTCAGAATCACAGTATGCCAAGTCATCTAGAAGATACAGCAACAAGTCAATTCCGTCAAGCTCCAATCATGTCTCAGACCGAAGGTAACTATTCTGATCCACTTTTCCTCTCGAATTCAGATCAACCAGGACATTCTCTTGTTGTAATGAAGTTCAATGGGAAGAACTTTCATAGTTGGAGTCGATTAGTTCAAATTGCTCTTGGTTCCAAGATGAAGCTAGGTTTTATTACCGGAAAGTGTAAGAAACCTAATGAGGATTCTGATGATTACGAGAGGTGGATCAGATGTGATTGTATGGTGCTTAGTTGGATTATTAATTCGATGAATGGAGATATTGCGGATTTCTTGTATGCACGTTCTTCAAAGGCATTATGGGATGAACTTCGTGAGCGTTTTGAAGAGTCTAGTGCGCCTTTGATCTATCAGCTTCAAAAGGAGCTCAACCAGATCAAGCAAGAAAATCTTAGTGTCACTGCTTATTATGGTAAACTCAAACGAGTTTGGGATGAAATTCAGCTGATTGAAGGAGTTCTTGTTTGTACTTGTGCTGCAATGGAATAGTGCTCTTGTACTCTGTTGAAACGAATGTATAAAAAGGAGACAACTACAAAGATGATGCAATTCCTCATGGGTTTAAATGATACCTATGAGCATATTCGAAGCACTATATTGTCCTACGATCCTTTGCCAACTATTAACAAAGCTTTTCAGATGGTTCAAAGCACAGAAAAGCACAAGGAAAACACTAGTACTGGGATGCAAGAAGGAGCTGCTTTAGCTGTCAACAGACAAGGGAACAAAGGTTGGCAGGGACATGGCACTGGTACTAGTAATGTTAAAGGACATGGTAATACCACAAATTCTGGTGGTTCATGGAATGGTAACTACAAAGGTAATGGAAATGGTTCTGGCAATCCTAGCAAAAGAGATGGCAAACGACCTCGAGATGAAAGATTTTGTGATCATTGCAATGAAAAGGGGCATGTAAAGGAAACATGCTTCAAAATTATAGGATATCCTGACTGGTGGAAAGGTTCAAAGGATCAGACTGGTGGGAAAATTGATGCAAATGTGAATCAGATGGCACAGTTTGAAAGTGGCATGGTTGAGAACACACCTTTGGAAGGATTTGGAACATCTAAACTTGATGATACTCTGGTTAATATTGTTTTTGCTAGGGTATATAAAAGGATGCAAGCATAGATTCATGGAGAAGGTACTTCTGCAAGTGGTGGACAATTTGCTACAGGTTCAATCAACTTTGCAGGTATTATGCATTCTCTGTCGAATGTCGCTTCTTTGGATATCTTGGATCAAACCTGGATAGTGGATTCAGGTGCTACAAATCATATTTCTCTTAATAAAGATTTGTTTGCTACTATGCAACCATTATCAAAGCCTGTCTTAATTGGTTTGCCTGATGGTTCAACTCAGAAAGTGGAGTTTATGGGCACAGTATTTCTTTCTCCTACATTGAAACTGCAGAGTGTGTTATTTTTGCCCACATTCAGACATAACTTGTTATCAGTTCCTAAGATGCTCATTGATAACAAGTTAATGTTCACATTTTTTTATCAATACTTTTTGCTACAGGACCATTCAACTAGAAAGGTCATAGAAAAAGGATATAAAGAAAGAGGATTATACAGATTGAAGGTCTCAGAATATGATGAGGATGCAGGTTCTTATTTTGTTGATGCTTCTAGTATGTTGAGTAAACCTGATAATAATAATTGTAATCAGTTGTTGAATTCTGTTTGTAAAGTGCATGAAAACTTGGAGTTAGCACATGCACGGTTGGGACATGTTTCCATTTCTAAAATGAGACATATGCTAGATTGCAAATGTACTCATACTAGTTCTCTTGATTGTACTGCTTGCTCTTTGTCTAAGCATCATAAGATTCCTTTTGATATTAGTGTTTCCCATGCTCGGCATCCTTTTAAGTTAGTACACATGGATCTTTGGGGTCCATATAAAACACCATCATTGTGTGGTGCCAAATATTTTTTGACTATTCTTGATAATTGTTCAAGAAATACTTGGACATTTCTTCTTAGAAGTAAGGATCAAGGTGGGAGGATATTCTTAGATTTCTTAGCTTATGTTCAGAACCAGTTTCAAGTTTCCATCAAGGTCCTTAGAACAGATAATGGCACAGAATTCCTGAATTCCTTCATGTATAGTATTCTCTCTTCTAGAGGAATTGTTCATCACAGATCAGCTCCATACACTCCCGAGCAGAATGGGAGAGTTGAGAGAAAGCATAGGCATCTTGTTGAGACTGATCGTGCCATGAAATTGCATGCTTCGCTCCCTGATCAGTTTTGGGGAGAATGTATACTTACAACCACTTCTTTGATCAATATGTTGCCTTCATCTGTTCTGCACTGGCAAACTCCATATGAAATTCTTCATAAAACTCAGCCTTCCTATGATCAGCTAAGGGTCTTTGGTTGTCAATGTTTTGCATTGATCCCTAAGAGTCAGAGGTCCAAATTTGATGCTACTTCACAAGAGTGTATTTTCTTGGGATATCCTCCGGGTCAGAAGGCTTACAAAGTTTATCATTTGGCCTCTAAGAATCTTTATGTTAGCAGGCATGTTGAATTCAAGGAACATATATTTCCTTTTAGGAAAGACATTGTTACTTCTGATCTTTCTTCTTCAGGTTTATTTCCTCAACATTCTGGTCCTATTGATGAAGATCAGGATTCTGCTTTGCTTCCTATTTCAATAGGTTCTTCCTCTTCACATCCTGTTATTGATCCACATTCTTCATCTTTGCCCTCTTTTCCATCTCCTGGTTCCAATTCATCTACTTCTTCCTCACAAATTTCTCTTTCATATCCGGGACTTGATGTTTCTACTAGACCAGCTCGAGTTGTCAAACCTCCAGCTCATCTCAAAGATTTTATTTGTCCTTTCTTACCAACCAGAAACAACTCTACTCGAACCTCTTTATCTCAGGTGTTTAGTGTTCAGGATCTCCAACACTATTCTCAAGATTATGTTAAATCCTTCTTTAATGTTCTTTCTATTCATGAACCTACTTCTTACAAGGAAGCCATTCAGCATCCAGGATGGGTTGAGGCCATGAATAAAGATCTTCTTGCTCTAGAACAGAATCAGACTTGGGAACTCACTCCTCTTCCACATGGGAAGAAAGCTATTGGATCCAAATGGGTTTATAAAGTGAAATTTCGGCCTAATGGAGAGGTTGAAAGATTGAAGGCTAGATTGGTTGCTAAGGGCTTCAATCAGGTAAAAGATAAAGACTATAAACATACCTTCTCTCCTGTTGCCAAGTTTTCTACTGTTCGAGTACTTCTAGCCTTGGCTGCAGCTAATCATGGCCTCTTCATCAATTAGATATCAACAATTCTTTTTTGCATGGTTTTCTTGATGAAGAAGTCTACATGCAACCTCCTTTGGGATATTCTAGTGCTTCTTCAGGCTTGGTTTGTAAACTAAAAAGATCTCTTTATGGTCTTAAACAAGCAAGTCGCCAATGGAATGTTGAACTTACCAAGCATCTTTTATCCTTGGGTTTTGTTCAGTCTAAACATGATTATTCCCTTTTTATCAAGCATGAACACTCTACCATTACTATGGTGCTATCCTATGTTGATGATTTGTTGATCTCTGGTGATAATCCTAAGACCATTGCTTCTACCAAAGCTTCTCTTGATGCAGCCTTTACCATTAAAGATTTGGGTTTGGCTAGGTACTTTTTAGTCATGGAGATCTCTCGGTCTTCAAAGGGATTACTTTTAAATCAGAGAAAGTATGTGGTAGACTTACTTACAGACACAAATATGATGAATTGCAAAAGCTCAGCTTTTCCAATGCAGAGCGGTTTGCAGTTATGTCCTAACACTGGTGATCCAATTTCTGATCCAGAGTCTTATAGGCGTCTAGTTGGGAAGATGTTATATCTTACTCTCTCTCGTCCTGATATTGCTTATACAGTTCAGCAATTAAGCCAGTTTTTGGCCTCCCCTAGACAGCCTCATATGAATGCAGCTCTATACTTGCTTAGGTATCTTAAAGGCACTCTTCATTGTGCTCTTTTCTATCCAGCTGATTCTGATTTCCAGTTGTTAGCTTATTCTGATGCTGACTGGGGTAGTTGTCCATACACCTGTCGTTCTTTAACTGGTTTTTGTGTGTTCTTTGGGAAAGCCTTGATTTCCTGGAAAACTAAAAAGCAAAAGACAGTCTCTAAATCAAGCATAGAAAGTGAATACAGAAGCATGTCGGCTACAACTAGTGAAGTTGTATGGTTGGAAGGGTTACTATCTGATCTTGGCGTGCATTTGTCTTTACCAATTTCATTATGTTGTGACAATCGGTCTGCACAACATCTGGCTGCTAATCCCGTGTTTCATGAGCGCACGAAGCACTTAAGGATAGATTGCTATTTTGTTCGTGATATGGTTCAGCAGGGTTTTTTATCTACAATTCATGTTCCTACTAAGCTGCAACTAGCTGATATAATGACCAAGCCCTTAGGGGCACAACAACATTCTTTCTTATGTTCCAAGCTTGGACTTGTGTTTGATAACACTAGTCTAGCTTGAGGGGGGGATGTTAAGCTATGACATAGCTTTAATACTGGTGTGTTAGTCGGTTTATTCAGCATAGTCATACAAGTGATGTATAAGTGAGGCCTAAGCTAGCTAGTTAGTTAGAAAGAATGTGAGTAAAGGGAACTTGTATATAATGATAGAAGGGGTCTCGATACAATGTATGCAACAGAAATAACAAATTACATTTTCCCTCTCCTTCACTCCTCTGTAATGGCGTAGTTCACTGGTTGAGATATTTTCTCAATCTATGTCGATTTCTGTTTCTTGAAAAGTTTTTTATTTTATTTTCATGTGTGGGTAATGAATTGAAAGAGTACGGTTTACCAGAGTCTTGGACCAAGTTGTTCAGCATTTGTGAATCGCGGATAATTAACTTCCCCCTTTATGAGAAACACAGCGTGGGGCTTGATATATGTGGAGGAGATGAGAGGAAAATAGTGGTGTTTTTGCGTCACAACTCTATGTTGGAGTTGTTTAGGTACGATATCGACAAGGACGAGATACAAGTCTTTAGTGATGGTCGTCCCAAGGTTGGAAACGGCGAGGTTCAACAACTTGATCTGGTGCTAGATCAGCTACAAAGGTGGAGATTGAGGTTTCGGAACATGTCCTAGGAGATGGTAAATCTTGTATGCAAAATATATGTTACATCGTCAATTATTGCTTGATTTATATATTATTTTTATTCAAGTGATTTTTTGGGTTTGTGATATATAACTAAGGTTCTTAGTATTATTCTTTAATGTTATAATTAGTTATAGCTTATTAATCTGAAGCCAATAAACTTTAGACAAAGCAATAAATTTTTCTTGTAAAATTTTTAGATGCATCAGACAAAAAAAATAGTTGCAAAGAAATTGACTAATGAGAAGAGGAAGAAGATAGATAAATAAAGGGAAATCAAATACTCCTATCATTTTTTTCTTAATTTTCCATTAATAAAAAGTCTTATAAAGAGGAACACATGTCATTATATGATTGGTGGCACAATAACGGTATTATAACTTGTAGAGAGGATCGGGACTGGGCATAGAAGGCCTTCTTCTGATCCGAAAAGCAAAAAAATTAATTACATGGAACATGCATACTTAAAAGGTACCATCAACAATTAGGACTCCAACATCATATATATAATATACTTTAAAACAGTTAATTAAAACTCCCCAACCAAGGCAGGGATACTGCACTTTTGTAAGCATACAAAAAACATCCATCATTAACAAAAACACTGAAACATTCTATTCTATATCCCTTTGTCTAATACAAGCACACAAAACATAAGCAAATGGGTCATTTCTCACACCTGAGATTCCTGCCTTAGTTTGAAGGATAGCATAATTGCATTTCCCTGTCACATATTTAGTGCACAAAACATTAATGGATATTGATATGATGATGCTATCTACCAAACAAAAAGAACTCGAAAGAATTGAATAAGTACCTATTTGAACCGAAGCTTCCTTGAGATTTTGGACATGCTCAATGCTAAAACCAAAAGGATCCATTCTCCAAAGTGAGTAGCAAACTGAAAGAAAGCAATTCTACACTTTCTTATGAAATTCAGTGTGCCCAAGATCCCCATGCCAAAAAGCCGCAAGCAAATCCCGATCCCAGCCCAGCATAAAACCATTGTTTATTTGCCCAATTATCTTGCATTTCACTGTCATTAGTTGGAGAAGGTTGTGGAGGTTGAACTGAATCATCTTTGTCGCCAGGGCATTTTCTTAGTGGCAAACCACAAAGTTGTGGGTTCCCAACAAAGGCAGAGGGGTCGAAAGTTTGCAACTGGGTGCCCTTTGGAATTCTTCCAGACAAATTGTTACGTGACAAGTCTAACATTTCCAACACAAAGTATATTAGATGACAAGTTTAGATATTGCAAAGACTTGAGCTGCCCAATTTGCTCGCGAATACTCCCTTGTAAGTTGTTGCCTAACAAATCTATTGAATCCAACTCCACTAGAGAAGCCAATCCCGTAGGAATCTCTCCGCTCAAATTATTGTTGGACAGATCAATAAGCTTCACCAAATGAAGGTTACTCTGAAACTTCCAAACCTTCCTTTTCCATTTGATGTATGCATTGTAATAAGACACTTCTTCAATCGGCACTTCAATATAGGCATAATTATCGGTCTCAAAGTTAAAAACTTTTAGGCTAAAATTAGTGGCATGGGTCATTGCGGTCAGATCATGAATACAATAAGGGATGTTTCCTGACAACAAGTTATGGGATACATCTAAGATTTGAAGAAAGCTAAGATGACACAGATTAGTGGGTAGAATGCCCATCAAACTATTTGTTCCTAAGGAAAGAATACTCAAGTTTTTCAAATTTTCTCCCATCCAAGATGGTATAAAACCCGAGAAATGATTTTCACCCAAATCTAGAATCCTCAACTCACTACAGTTTTTCAATGAAGGCGGAATTAGACCGGAGAAACTGTTATTTCTTAAGTTCAACACATATAGTTGTACTGCTTGTCCTATTGAGGTGGGAAGTGTTCCTGAAAGATTATTATTTGCTAAAATAAGGCCACCTAATGATTTTTGATGTCCTAGCCAACAAGGAATCAAACCTGATAAATGGTTGTTAGATAAGTCAACAACTTTAGGGGGGATGAGGTACTCAGAAAAATCAAGTATGGGAGAAGAAGAGAAATGAAAATGATGTGGAATGGGAGCAAATCCAGAAAATTTATTGTTTGAAACTTTGAGCCCATTTGCGGTAAACAAAAAAAATGGTATTGCACCAGAAAAAGCATTTGAACTCAAATCTACAAAACTACTTGGATAAGTAAATTCAAAAGAGATATTTGGCACTACACCAGTAAGACTATTGGATGAAAGATTAAGATAAGTGATAGATGGAGATAGGTTCATCCAAAACATGGTAGGAATAGTACCTGAGATCTTGCAATTAGAGATATCAAGCAATGAAATGTTATTCAATGCAAGAAGCCCGCTTGGAAAATTAGGACCCAAGTTGCAAGATCTCAAATCTAGCATGATTGCATTAAGTAGGGATTTATTAAAACTAAATGTCAAGTTGGGATTGAAATTGGTGAAATGTACGTCTGAGAGTACACCATTGAGATTGTTGTTGCCGAGATAGATGACTCTTAAATTTGCAGGAAAAAGGGGAAGAGTGTTTAGAAATCTACCATCCATGAAACTCTTGGAAGAAATATTTGAAGCTTCTGATGTTGCAAGGCTGTCCAAACAATTGTGACTCAAGATCAAGATCATCAATGATTGAAAATTCAACATGGAAGGAATAGTACCAGTGAGATTCATAGAGCTCAAATCCATCAACTCTAATGATCTACCAACACAAGCTGATGACAAGGCTTTCACAATGTTTACGAAGCTTTCGTTAGAAATGCATTCATAAGCATCTAATTCCCTCAAGTTGCAAAGATTCCTGATGGTATTGAAGATTCCATCATTAAGGTGATTGCCTGATATAGTAAGTATCTCTAGATTGTTAGTACTATTACCCAAAGAGCCAATGAACTGTGGGATTCTTGTAGCGATTTGGTCATTCCAGCTAAGGTCCAATCTCCTCAAGTGTTGCAGTTCAACCAGGGAAGGCAGACGAAATTGATTGCTTTCCAAGCCTTCATAGGAAAGATCTAGGGATACCACATGTTTGGAATGTTTGTCGCAAGCAATCCCTTCCCAACCACAACACTCACTAGAATTTTTCCAAGTGGAAAGTTTGTCTTGATTTTGAGAAGAAGATGTAAAGCTTGCCTTGAAATAGAAGAAGGCAAGTTTCTCTATTTCCACACACCCTTTGGTGCATAGAGCTAGAAGAAGGATAAGTAATGGTTTGAGGATGGTGAAGGAAACAAAACAGCCCATTTTTGTGGTTTTTGAATTTTGAAGGAGAGAATAACTATCAAGTACTCTTGGCTAATGGCTATATATATAGAGACAACTAAAGTTAGCAAATGAGCAAGTGTATTATATTCTTCTTATTTCTACTGCTTTTTTCTTCTTCTAATTTTTCTTATTTAAATCTCCTTCTAATTTCTAATTGTAACCCCTATAATTGATCTAGATCAATGAGTGACAGACACGTCAAATTTAATTAAAAGATTGAAAACTACCAAGGACACATAATTAAGCAACAAATAGATCCAAAAACTACAAAGCCTTTGGTCTATTATGACAACTCTAAGTTACAAATCTATAACTATATATTAAAGTTGTCCCTTTTCGAGCCACCAGAACGATTCTGGCCCCACCTCAAATTAAACTAATTAATTTTTATTTTTATTATTATAACTTCTTTATATTAGATTCTTTTTTAACTATTTAAATTTATCTCTAACATCAAATAAATAACTATTCAATATAACAATATCTTTTGAAAGCTTGCAACTGGGTGCCCTTTGGAATTCTTCCAGACAAATTGTTATATGACAAGTCTAACATTTCTAGCGCATATATCTCCGAAAGGCTTTGTGGAATTTTACCTCAAAGTCTATTCCATGACAAGTTGAGGAGTTGCAAAGACTTGAGCTGCCCAATCTTCTCGGGTATTCTTCCTTGCAAGCTATTGCAAGACAAATCTACTGAATCTAGCTTCAGTAAGGAAGCCAGCCCTGTAGGAATTTCTCCGCTAAAATTGTTGCTTGAGAGATCAATAAGCTTTACCAAATGGAGTGTGCTCTGAAACTTCCACACCTTACTTTTCCATTTGATGTATGCATTGTAATAAGATACCAATTCAAGTGGATTAATCATTATAACATCCCCTTCATGATACGAAATGTCTTCACTTGAATTAGCATCATGGGTCATGGTTGTCAACTCATTGATACAAGGCGGGATGTTTCCAGACAACAAATTACTAGACACATCTAAGATTTGGAGAGAATTGAGATTACATAGATTGGTGGGTAGATTTCCAATCAAACTATTAGACCGCAAGGAAAGAACAGTTAAGTTTTTGAGAGCTTCTTCAAACCAAGATGGTATGAAACCAGAGAATCTATTCTCTCCCATGTCTAGAATCCTCAACTGGTTGCATTTTTTCAACAAAGGTGGTAGTGGACCAGAAAAGTTATTGTTCCTTAAACTCAATACATAGATGGGTATAGTGTGTGCTATTGAGCTTGGAAGTGTTCCAGACAAATAGTTGTTTGTAAGAATTAGAGCACCCAACTTAGGCATAAAAATACTAAGCCAATGAGGAAGCACACCGGATAGAATATTGTTAGACAAGTCAAGAATGTAGGAGCAACACTTGGATCATTGAAAAAATAGTTTTTGGGAAGGAAAGTTGATAAATTGTAAGGATGTGGAATGGGAGCGAATCTAGAGAAATTATTATTAGAAAGATAGAGCTCATTTTCCATAAAGAAAGAAGAGGGTACAAGGCCTGAAAGAAAATTTGAATTTAAATCTATAATTAATTCAGGATCAGAAAACCCAAATGGTAAATTGGGCACTGTACCATGAAGACTATTAGTTGAAAGATTTAGAAAATGGAGAAATGGTGAAATATTCTCCCGAAATGTGATAGGAATAGAGCTTGAGATCATGGAATGAGAGATGTCAAGCTCGATAATGTTGTTTTTCACAAGAAGCCAGCTTGGAAAATTGGGACCTAAGTTGCAAGAACTTAAACTAACACTTACATAAGGTCCAGATAGAGGCTTATTAAAATTAACTCTCAAATTGGGATTATTTTCAAGGTCTAAATTTTGTAACTGAGTCAAGTTGGTGAAATGCAAATCACTAAGCACATCCAAGTTGTTGTTTCTTGCATATAGATTGGTAAGCCTTGCAGGGAAAATGGGAAGGTTAGTGTTTGGAAATGTGTGTAGAGCATTCTCATTCAAATTCAATGTTGTTAATGAATGGAAATTCAACATGGGAGGAATAGAACCAGTGAGATTCATTGAATCCAAATCAATCTCCACCAAGGAACTACGCGCACAACCACTTGACAAGACTTGAAGAATATTGGAAAGGCTTTGATTTATGATGTAGCCAGAAGTAGATAGCTTGTTCAACTTGCAAAGATTCCCAATGGAATTGAAGATTCCATTTTCAAGGTCATTGGATGAGAGATCAAGCCTTTCTAGAGAGATCAAGCCATGGAAAATGTTTGGAATTGAGACATCTAACTCTAAATTTTTTCAGGCCCACTTCTATTAGATTGTTTGTACTATTGTTGATGAACAATGAGAAGACGGAGTAAGATAAGTGGCCGCTATCAAGATAGAGAGTTTGAAGAGATGATGAAAAACTAACATGATGGGTCATCATAGTAATAGATGGGAAATAGCAATGACTACAATCAAAAGACAATAAATCAGGTAGCTCTCGTATCACGGAAAGTGAATTCCCAGCTAGACTAAGGTTGAGAAAGCTCATACCGAGCTCTTCTAAAGCAAATAGATGAGAAAGCCAGTCTAGGTTACCAGTTGACAACTTACTAAAACCCATATCCAAGTATCGGATTTTGGAGAGGTTGCCGAGTTGAGGAGGAATCATACCGAAAAATCCAGCTTATGAAATATCAAGATTCGTCAAGTTACTAAATGAACCGATGAACTCTGGGATTCTTATGGCGAGGTTATTTCCACCAAGGTCCAAGCTCGTCAAGTGTTGAAGCTCAAGCAAGGAAGGTCGAAGGTGATGGCTTTCTAAGCCTTGACCATTAAGATCTAGGTGTACAACATGTTGTTTAGGATCGTCGCAGAAAATCCCCTCCCAACTACAACCATCCCTCGCATCCTCACTAGAATTCCAAGAGGAGAGTTTTCCATGGTTATTAGGGAACGACGCAAAGCTTTTCTTGAAATCAAGGAGGGCAAGTCTCTCTCTTTCCCAACACCCTTTGGTAAATTCAATATTGATTAGAGCTAGAAGGAGAAGAAATGGCTTTAGGATGGAAAAAGAAATATGGAAACCCATTCTCATGGTTTTTGTCAAGGTTATCAACTTAGCATGATTTCCTATGAAGTCTTGGACATATATAAACCTAACAACTGAGCATGTACGCTTATTTTATTTATTTATTAATTTATTTATTAATTTATAGATTTTTTTTACCCAGATCAAAATAAGATTAAATCTCACTCGTTTCTTTGAACAAAATGACGTTTCAGATTAGACTTTTGAAAATATGTTGGGACGTTCACATTTTATACATCACGAATGTACATCAAAACTATATTGGGTGAAGAAAGCTTCTTATGCAAGTCAATCAACGTTAATACTTGTAATTCTTGTTGTTGTCTTGTAGTGTTATTTTCTAGCACAATTTCTACCTAATCCTTTTCTGTTGTAGACTTTCTAACCCCTTAAGTTGTTTTTTCTTCTTTTTTTATGAAAAAAATTATACTGTTATTACAAGTTGGACTTTTCGTTGTGTTGAGATCTGAATTGATAAAATACGAACCTAGAAGTAAAAGCAAATAACCTAAAATTAGGAATAAATTATATTCGAGTTTGACCCAAAAATATTCGACTTGAACCCAAACTAATAAAAAATAAATGGAATTTTACATTAAATTGTAACTTTAATATATATGAATGATAAGATGTCTATGCTTTACATATGCCCAACTTTATTTCCTAAAAAAAAAAAAACCGTAATCGATCTCATTGTACTTTTTCAGATACATAAATATATGTGAAAATAAAATATTAAAATCATGTTTTTAGTGTATTGTTCTAAAATAAGTTTATGATACTTGCAAATTATTACTACTATTTTATTTTAAAAAAAATAGTTTTAAATTCTAAAATTTTATGATTTTTTTTTTAAAATGATGCCCACATTGCGACAACTTGAAATCTTGAATCAATAAATGTCCTAAAATGACCAGACCTGACTTGAGATACAACCAACATTGACCTCACACCCAAATATCACGCCAATCTCAGAGAGCTAAGTCATTTTACAATATTCTTTTTTTTATGAGGAAACGGGGAGACCCTTGCGGCGGATTTTATTAAAAAAACGAGCCTCAAACGAGGGTCATAGAGTCTGCGTACATAACAGGAATAAGACAAGGAGGAGGGTCATTAAAAATAGAGAGAGACAAATCTAAACTAACACTCCAATTAGCCATAGCATCAGCAGCCACATTGGCTTGTCTTCGGATTTGAGTAACTTGAATAGAACTTGGGTAGCTTTTAATGACTAACCTCATCAACGCCTTCAAAAATAAGCTTGTTTCTGCACTTCCAAACATACCAAAGCATGTTTTCCAATCGAGTACACAGTTGATCACTAGTATGAATGTTATGGAACAACCAATCGTTCATAGAGCTACTTTCAAAGAATAAACTTGGCATGTTATTCCCATAGAGAGCACGCCAAGCAAGTTGAATCGGAGCACAATCCCGAAGTAGATGAATCGGAGTTTCAGGTGTCGTACACCTTGGACAAGAATCCGAGGAGGCCAAGTGTCGTCTGAAACAATTGGAATTACACATGAGCGTGTCTTTGACTATGATGTACATGAAATTTCTGACCCTTTCTTGAATAGGAGATTTCCAGATAAGTTTCCAATCAAAGACGGTCGGGCGGTCAATCGAGCATTGATTTCTAACCAGTTGCAACGCTGATTTCGTGGGAATCTGCCCGACGTGTCAAGAGCCCAGCACAAGCTATCCCCAGAGTCAGTATTGCTAAAAACATGATGAGAAAGTAGAGATTGCTTTTCAGCTGAACTGAGGTAAGGATCCAGCACATCCTAGTTCCAAGAAGTACGAGTCCAATAATCCGCCACCTTATCATCGATCATGTTGTCAGGAATTCGAGACCGATTAAATTCAGTCAGGGGTTTATCCATGAGCCATGGATGGCACCAAAAGAGAATCTGAGAACCATCCCCAATAACCGGCCTACGACCTTGACTTAAAACTTCCGAACCATGTACCAGACCCTTGTACAAACAAGAAGCACCAGGAGAAGGGCGAAAGGGACATGTATCAAAATCCGAAGCGCCATAATTGCCATAGATGACCTGGCTCCAGAGAGATTGGCGTTCCGTGGAACCATGCCAAACAAGCTTGGCAAGAATCGATGAATTGGCGTATCTCATGGAGCGAATGCCCAATCCACCTTCCACTTTAGGTTTAAAAATAATGTCTCAAGCAAGCAGATGGATCTTTTTTTTTCCGACGTTGAGCCACAAACGAAGATACAAACAAGGCTATCAATTTTGTCACAACTAGAACGAGGGATGAGTGTGGCCTGCATAGCGTGCAAACTGCAAAGGAAGGCTAGTTAAAACAGAATTCGCAAGAGTTACACGGCCTGCCATGGAAAGGGTTCGAGCTTGCCATCCTTGAAGACGCGTGGAAATTTGATCAAGCAAGAAATTGTATTTATCAGTGGTAAATCGGCCACACAAAGATGGAACACCCAAATAATCACCAAATGCATTAGTGTAGGGAATTTCCAAGGCACCACTAACAAACTCACGAGTGCGCCCAACCACTTTACGAGAAAATAGAACTGAACTTTTGTCTAGATTAACCTTCTCGCCAGTCATGGAACAAAAGAGATCAAGGCATTCACGAATAATATGTGCTTGTGCAACAGTAGCCTCAGCAAACAAGACTAAATCATTGGCGAAAAAGATGTGTGAGAGTTTAACACCACCAAGATCAATCGGTTTCAATCTACCAGCATTAACAGCATCAGTAATAATATGCGAGAGCCATTCCATACAAAGTACAAAAAGATACGGCGAGAGCGGGTCTCCTTGCCGAACACCCCGAGAAGGTTTGAAAGAGCCAGCCCGGTGATAGCTTGATGAGGTATTTTTCAGTCGTTTACCTATCAAAGAATCCTAACTTGACCAATCTGAGTAGAATGGTAAGCAAGGGTCGATCCCACAGAGACTCGTGTATGAATGTTATTACTTAAGTGCCAAGTAACTAATATGGGGGTTTTTGATTGTAAATTCTAAACTACTATGCAAAATAGAAACTAACTAAGAATGCAAAAGATGGTTTTAATCAATTAAGAGACAAGCGTGTTCAACTAATTAGATCCATCATGATATTGCTTTATTGATCATCGATTCTCTTGATTCTCTCCTCACTTGAATAATCTATTGTGGATAATGATCCTACTAAGGACTAAAACCCAAACTTCATATTTAGTTGATAGAACAACCAGTTCTAACAACCCTAATTATCTAATAACCTAGAAGACCTTCTAGATTCAATTAAATAACAGCATGAAGATTCAAGTTATCAATAGAAACAAACACCTAGAGCAACCAGACATCTAAGTGACTTGTGAATTTATTCCCTACTTTAATCAACTTGTCCAACCGGTACTAAATTAATTAAAGTCTACTCTTGATCAGATTAACTCCAACCGGTAATTAATCAGATTCAGTTTTAACTAGAAATTCTATTAGGTGATCAATCTAATAAAACCCTAATTTAGATTCAATTAAGCACAGGGAATAATTTCTACTCAAGTTCGTTAAGAATCAATTAAATCTCACAATCATACACAAATCATGACTTCACTAATTAGTCAAACACAAAGGAAAATTAGCAATGCATAATTGAAATTGAAATCAAACTTACAAAGGTTTCAAAGTCTTCCTTGAGAGAAAACCCTAGCCTCCAAAGTTAATCAAAAGTTTTCTAAAAATAAACTAACATAAAGTAGTTATATGTCTCTAAAAATAACCCTCATAAGATATATTAAACACACATCTCGACCAAAATACAAGCCCAAAAGTCAAAATATCAAAGCCCAAAACCAAGACTCGGCCCAAAATATGCGTTCGCTGAAAGCTCCAGATTGCGCGGCTTGGCACCACATTGCGCGGCCGCGCAATCTACACCCCGCGCAATTGCTTCTCAGATGGCAATGCGCGGCGAGCTACGCGGCTTCGATCCAGCGCAATTGTTCTTCTTCTTGGCTCGGTCTTCCTTGCCTTGGCTCTTCATCCTAATGCATCCTAGCTTCCTTAGCCTCGTCCATCTCGTCCATCACCACCATGTTCCATCTGCACTCTCCCCGCTGTTGCTCCTGAACCTAAAAACCTGTAAAACCGAGCAAACCAGCGCATAATACCTGACAACACAAAAACCTAAAAACTACCTAAAAATTAACCAAAACCTAACCAAAACATATATAAAACATGCATCTAAACTACTCCTTTATGCGAGCTATCAAATTCCCCCATGCTTAACCCTTGCTTGTCCTCAAGCAAGACATAAATCCAATCACACCATAGAAACGCAATCTTACATCCATCTCAAGTCAAACAAACATTTCACATGTAATTAAAAACTCAACCAAGACTTCTCAGCATGCATTATGACTAGCAAAAAGTAAAGACCATTCATTCATTCTAGACCTCACCGAGGAAATTGTGTTTTGCACTCAACACTCAAGTGTATAAAGGGTATGTGTTTCACTCAATCAACCAATGAAAACTAGACTACCATATGCTTGCATCAGAGTTCTAAATCTCCACCGCTGGGGATCAAATACATAACAAAAATCATGAGGTCTTTTTCCGGCTTGTAATGGGGCCAAGGTAAAGAGACATTTGGAAGGGATAATATTTGGCATGTGGTGCTAAATCCGGGATAAAGAACTAATCCTAAACCCAAACTTTACACTTCCTTTTCAATTCCTCCAACTTCTTTTTACCAACTACATTACATTTACATTTAAAACACTTTGCTTCTTTTTTTTTCCGTTGCTTTTGCCTCCTTTCAACTCTTTCTTGCTTTGCTAATGAAGACTAATAACATTTAAGCACTTTTTCTTTTGCTTATTTTGCAACATACTTCATCTTCATTTTTTTTCAACTTTGAACACAAGAGTTTATTTCCTCTTTTTCTACCTTTTTCTCCAACTCCCCCATACTTATACATAACTCACACAATACAACCAAAACCTAAAGTCCTAAATCCCGGATTATGGGTCAAGCTTATTCGGCTATGGATCATTTTGTGGAGCTAATAAAAATAGGCTTCAAGCTCAAAAGAAAGGGGTGTCAAAAACATGGATCTTGTAGGGTAGGAAGAGAAATAATAGGCTTATGAGAAACATTGCCTCAATCACTTTAATATCATGCATTCAATCATATAAAGCAGCCTCAAAATAGAGTATTAAAGCAAGTTCTAGAGCTAGATAATCATGGTGATACACTCAAACATGTAGAGAACAATATTATCATGAAAGGCCAAAAATCAAATCTCACAAGGCTAATTGTTTTGTCTAGAACTTCAGAATGAATCTAAAACTCAAGTTAAATACATGCTCCATCCTATAATCAAGTCATTTAATCAATGATCATGCTTATATCATATCCACTTCAGTAAATCATGCAAATCATGGGTTAGAACTTATACTTAACTTAGAAACACAAGAGGTATCAAACAATGGGGAAATAAGAACCTAAATGCAATATTTTTTGTATTTTTCAAATTTTTCTGATTTTTTTTTCATTTTTCAAGATTTTAATTAATGCATGCAAAAATCTAAATATGACCTAATCTAATGCAACTATATGCAATGCAAATAAGTAATTCCCTTCCCCCATGCTTAAAACATACTTTGTCCCCAAAGTATAATAAAAAGTAAAGGAAAGAGAAAAACTCACAAAACTCTAGTGATCCGGGTATTACGGCGGGAAATCCGACGGTGGTGAAGGCTTCTTCGGGTTATCAATCTTCGGACCTAGGTTATTAACACACACCAAAAACTACCTGAAAAGAAAAAGATTAAAACTGAAAAACAAAACTACTCTAAGCCTTGGGTTGCCTCCCAATAAGCGCTTATTATAGTCATTAGCTTGACTCTTAGAATGATTTGATAAGATTAGACATTGTCAATGCCCTTAATAACTTGTCAAATCCCTGTGCACACATCTCAGAAAAACATAAGTAATACCATGATAAATTAAATACACATAATATAACTTTCAAAGACCGTTTTAATTTATCAAACCCGTGTGCCCAATTTTCATAAGATGGCATTTGTTCAAATAAATTCAACAAAAGTGGTGGCTTTAGAAAATACTTACAATATGAATCAAAGCACTTGTCAGCAATACCACTTTTATCCAGGATGAAGTCCATATATTCTCCATCTTCCACCTTGTGTTGTAGACTTGGCTCCTCATCTTGGAACTCCATCAGCTCTAGATGTGAGAAGGTTGGGCAACTGAAGCATGGAATGTCAAGGCCTAACATTGGGTGCACCATGACAACGGGAACCTTAACAGGTATATCATGTTGATTTTCTCCTTCATGGCTATCTACTTCATCAGCAAAGAAGTCATCTTGGTCGACAAAAGAGTCTTCTTCCAAAACCGTAAAACCCTTAAGCAATTTACGCCACGTGAGTAAAGATGACTCAGGCTCCCTAGGCTCTGTAAGAATCTCTATGCCAGCACAAACTTCTTTTGGCTCTGTGATGATCTGCTCAACTTGCTTTATAGGTGTGACTTCATATTGGACATCAAATTCATCCTCATAACCCACATCAAGTGTCTTAGATTGCTCCTCAACTTGAATTTGGGTGTTTGACTCATGATCGTTTGACTCCAATGTGATTCCACCACCCTTTCTACACAACTTAAAAGGACATGAGATTGTGGAATGAAAATATGAAGAACATGACTCACAGTTCTCCTTGATTATAGTGTCCACCCCTTTGGAGAGATCCATGATTATATCCTGAAGAGACTTATCAACCGGCTGGGGTGGTTGGGAAGATGACTCAACCAGAAAGCTTTGATGGCTCATGAAACAGAAGAAATCCCAGCATTCCTCAGGTCCCATATATAAAAGCCTCTCATTACTCATGTAGTCAGTCAATCCCCTTGTCTCAAGATTCATATCATGGATAACTCCCATGTTTACCTCTCTATCACTGTACTGTAATGCCCAAGCACCTAGTTTAAACACATGGTCTTGAAATCTTGAAAAATAGTCATGAAAATATTCATCATGCAGCTGTCTACAATCGAACAAAGCCATAGATTAGTAGCACGGGTGTTATGAACCGTAAGATAGGTCCACAACACCAAGAATAGCACAAAAGTAAAAACACAAATAGCGACGAGTCTCCGGCAACGGCGCCAAATTTGATGAGGTATTTTTCAGTCGTTTACCTATCAAAGAATCCTAACTTGACCAATCTGAGTAGAATGGTAAGCAAGGGTCGATCCCACAGAGACTCGTGTATGAATGTTATTACTTAAGTGCCAAGTAACTAATATGGGGGTTTTTGATTGTAAATTCTAAACTACTATGCAAAATAGAAACTAACTAAGAATGTAAAAGATGGTTTTAATCAATTAAGAGACAAGCGTGTTCAACTAATTAGATCCATCATGATATTGCTTTATTGATCATCGATTCTCTTGATTCTCTCCTCACTTGAATAATCTATTGTGGATAATGATCCTACTAAGGACTAAAACCCAAACTTCATATTTAGTTGATAGACCAACCAGTTCTAACAACCCTAATTATCTAATAACCTAGAAGACCTTCTAGATTCAATTAAATAACAGCATGAAGATTCAAGTTATCAATAGAAACAAACACCTAGAGCAACCAGACATCTAAGTGACTTGTGAATTTATTCCCTACTTTAATCAACTTGTCCAACCGGTACTAAATTAATTAAAGTCTACTCTTGATCAGATTAACTCCAACCGGTAATTAATCAGATTCAGTTTTAACTAGAAATTCTATTAGGTGATCAATCTAATAAAACCCTAATTTAGATTCAATTAAGCACAGGGAATAATTTCTACTCAAGTTCGTTAAGAATCAATTAAATCTCACAATCATACACAAATCATGACTTCACTAATTAGTCAAACACAAAGGAAAATTAGCAATGCATAATTGAAATTGAAATCAAACTTACAAAGGTTTCAAAGTCTTCCTTGAGAGAAAACCCTAGCCTCCAAAGTTAATCAAAAGTTTTCTAAAAATAAACTAACATAAAGTAGTTATATGTCTCTAAAAATAACCCTCATAAGATATATTAAACACACATCTCGACCAAAATACAAGCCCAAAAGTCAAAATATCAAAGCCCAAAACCAAGACTCGGCCCAAAATATGCGTTCGCTGAAAGCTCCAGATTGCGCGGCTTGGCACCACATTGCGCGGCCGCGCAATCTACACCCCGCGCAATTGCTTCTCAGATGGCATTGCGCGGCGAGCTATGCGGCTTCGATCCAGCGCAATTGTTCTTCTTCTTGGCTCGGTCTTCCTTGCCTTGGCTCTTCATCCTAATGCATCCTAGCTTCCTTAGCCTCGTCCATCACCACCATGTTCCATCTGCACTCTCCCCGCTGTTGCTCCTAAACCTAAAAACCTGTAAAACCGAGCAAACCAGCGCATAATACCTGACAACACAAAAACCTAAAAACTAACCAAAACCTAACCAAAACATATATAAAACATGCATCTAAACTACTCCTATATGCGAGCTATCATAGCTTGAATTTAGGTAGTGTTTAGAATGCATATTTATGTTTATTTTACATGGTTTTAGCTTAGTTTAGTCTAGTTCTCAGGTTTTTAAGTTTTCTAGGAAATTCGGGTTTTGCGCTTGTTTTGTTCGGTTTTGCAGATCTTTAGGCAAACAAGCATGGACGGGATGGAGCTTATAGGACTATGGTGAAGTTTGAGGAAGCTTATAGTGATAAAAGTGAAGATTAGAAGAGCTAAGATCCAAGAGCTTGTGTGAAAAGAAAGCTTAAACCCGGGCTATGCATTAGCGTTGTTGTTTTGACATCTCTATCTTGCAATGCTTGGTTTGGGAGCTATAGTGCTCAGATGAAGCTCAATTTGGTATCACTGGAAAGATAATTCAAATAGATACAATTCATGTTTTTACTCCGAGTCCAAATTCCAACTCTAAGTGGGTCAAAACAGCCTCTGAAGTGTCACCTAAATGCTGAACCGAGGCAATTGCGCGGGATTGCACATTGCGCGGCCGCGCATTGGGTTAAACCGAGCAATCAGAAGTTTTTACGTGGACATCTTAGACCGACTTTTGGGCTTGACTTTTGGGCTTGGTTATATCTTATCCGAGTGTATGCTTAAAGATAGATCTTTTGAGGGTTATTTGGAAGATATATATAAACCTTATGTTAGATTATTTTTGGAGGATAACTTTGATCAAACTTTGGAGGCTAGGGTTTTTCTCTTTGTAGGCAGACTTTGAAACCTTTGTAAGTTTGATTTCAATTTAATTATGCATTGCTAATTTCCCTTGTGTTTGGCTAGTTATTGAAGTCATGATTTTTATATAGTTGTGAGGTTTGATTGATTCTCAACAAACTTAAATAGAGTTTATTCCCTGTGCTTAATTGAATCTAAACTAGGGTTTTGTTAGATTGATCACCTAATAGAATTTCTAGTAATAACTAAATCTAATTAATTACCGGTTGGAGTTAATTTGATCAAGAGTATACTTTAATCAATTTAGTACCAGTTGGACAAGTCGATTAAAGAAGGGAATAAATTCACAAGTCACTTAGATGTCTGGTTGCTCTAAGTGTTTGTTTCTATTGATAACTTGAATCGTCATGTTGTTATTTAATACAATCTAGAAGGTCTTCTAGGTTGTTATTTAATTAGGGTTGTTAGACTGGTAGTTCTATCAACTAAATATGAAGTTTGGGTTTTTATCCTTAGTAGGATCATTATCCACAATAGATTATTCAAATGAGAAGAGAATCAATGATCAACAAATCAATATCATGATGGATTTAACTAGTTGAACACGTTTGTTTCTCATATATTTAAATCATCCTTGCATTCATATTTATTCTATTCTTGCATAGTAGCTTAGATAATCATTGATAAAACCCCCCTTTGGTTACTTGGCATACAAGTAATAACACAAATACAAGAGTCTCTGTGGGATCGAACCTTGCTTACCGCTCTACTGAGTTGGTTAAGTTAGGTTTCTTTGATAGGTATAAACGACCACGAAAAATACCTCATCAAATTTGGCGTCGTTGTCGGGGACTCGTCGTTGTTTGTTTTTTTACTTTTGTGCTATTCTTGGTGTTGTGAACCTATCTTACGGTTCATAACATCCGGGCTACTAATCTATGGCTTTGTTCGATTGTAGACAGCTGCAGGATGAACACTTCCATGACTATTTTTCAAGATTTCAAGACCATGTGTTTGAACTTGGTGATTGGGGATTACAATACAATGATAGAGATGTAAACATGGGAGTTATCCATGGTATGAATTTTCAGACAAGAGGATTGGCTGACTACATGAGCAATGAGAGGCTTTTATACATGGGATCTGAGGAATGCTGGGATTTCTTATGTTTCATGAGCCATCAAAGCTTTCTGGTTGAGTCATCTTCTCAACCATCCCAGCCGGTTGATAAGTCTCTTGAGGATATAATCAGTGATATCTCAAAAGGGGTGGATGCTATAATCATGGAGCACTGTGAGTCATGTTCTTCAAGTTTTCATTCCACAATCTCATGTCCTTTTGAATTGTGTGAAAGGAGTGGTGGAATCACATTGGAGTCAAACAATCATGAGTCAGACACTCAGATTCAAGTTGAGGAGAAATCTACTACACTTGATGTGAGTTATGAAGATGAATTTGATGCCCAACATGAATTTACACCTATAAGGCAGGCTGAGCAGATCATCACAGAGCCAAATGAAGTTTGTGCTGGCATAGAGATTCTTACAGAGCCTAGGAAGCCTGAATCATCTTCACTCATGTGGAGTAAAATGCTTGAGGGTTTTACGGTTTTGGAAGAAGACTCTATTGTCAACCAAGATGACTTCTTTGCTGATGAAGTAGATAGCCATGAGGGAGAAAATCAATATGATATACCTGTTAAGGTTCCCGTTGTCATGGTGCACCCGATGTTAGGTCTTGACATTCCATGCTTCAGTTTCCCCACCTTCTCACATCAGGAGCTTATGGAGTTCCAAGATGAGGAGCCAAGTCTACAGCACAAGGTGGAAGATGGAGAATCTATGGAGTTCATCATCTTGGAGAAAAGTGGTATTGCTGACAAGTGCTTTGATTCATACTGTAAGTATTTTCTAAAACCACCACTTGTGCAGAATTTCTTTGAACAAATGCCATCTCATGAAAATTGGGCACACATGTTTAATAAGTTAAAACGATCTTTGAAAGTTATATTATGCATCTTTAATTTATCATGGTGTTACTTATGTTTTTCTGAGATGTGTGCACAGGGGTTTGATAGGTTATTAAGGGCATTGATAATGTCTAATCTTATCAAATCATGCTAAATGTCAAGCTAATGACATTAAACAAGCGCTTCTTGGGAGGCAACCCAAGGCTTAGAGTAGTTTTGTTTTTCAGTTTTAATCTTTTGCTTTCTAGTTAGTTTTTGGTGTGTGTCAGATACCCTAGGTCCGAAGATTGATAACCCAAAGAAGCCTTCACCACCACCGTCAGATTACCATCATTACCCGGATCACTAGAGTTTTGTGAGTTTTTCTCTTTCCTTTACTTTTTACTATACTTTGGGGACAAAGTATGTTTTCAGCATGGGGGAAGGGAATTACTTGTTTGCATTCATATAGTTGCATTAGTTTAGGTCATATTTAAAATTTTTGCATGCATTGATTGAAATTCCTGGAAAATGAAAAAAAATCAGAAAATTCATAGAAATACAAAAAATATTGCATTTAGGTTCTTATTTCCCCATTGTTTAATTCCTCTTGTGTTTCTAAGTTGAGTATGAATTCTAACCCATGATTTGCATGATTTACTGAAGTTGATATGATATAAGCATGATCATTGATTGATTACCTTGACTATAGGATGGAGCATGTATTTAGCTTAAGTATTTGATTCATTCTGAAGTTCTAGACAAAAATTTGCCTTGTGAGATATTTTTGGCCTTTCATGATTATAACTGTTCTCTACATTCTTGAGTGTATCACCATGATTATCTAGCTCTAGAACTTGCATTAATACTCTTTTTCAAGGCTGCTTTATATGATTGAATGCATGACATTAAAATGATTGAGGCAATGTTTCTTATAAGCCTATTATTTTGCTGCCTACCTTACAAGATCAATGTTCTTGACACCCCTATTTCTTTTAACCTTTAAGCCTGTTTTTATTAGCTCCACAAAATGATTCCTAGCCTAATAAGCTTGACCCATCCGGGATTTAGGACTTTAGGTTGTGTTTTTGTTTTGTGTGAGTTATATACAAGTATGGGGGAGTTGGAAGAAAAGGTGGAAAAAGAGGAAATAAAACTCTTGTGTGAGCAAAGTGAAAAAAATGAAGATGAAAAGTTTGTGCAAAGCAAAAAGAAAAAGTTCAGTTTAATTGTTAGTAGTCTTCATTAGTATGAAAGAAAGAGTTGAAGAAGAGGCAAAGAAAAAAAGAAAAAAAGAAAAAAGAAACAAAGAGTTTAAATGTGTGTATGGAGTTGAAGAAGAAAAGAGTTTGGGAGAAGTAAGAAAAGAAAGTGTTGAGTTGGGTTTAGGATTAGTCTTTTATCCCGGATTTAGCACCACAAGCCAAAAATTTATCCCTTCCAAATCTCTCTTTACCTTGGCCCCATTACAACCTTTAAAAAGACCTCTTGATTTTTGTTATGTGTTTGATCCCCAGCGGTGGAGATTTAGAACTCTGATGCAAGCTTATGGTAGTCTAGTTTTCATGGCTGATTTTGAGTGAAACAGATACCCTTAAACACTTGAGAGTTTGAGTACAAACACATTTACCTGGGTGAGGTCTAGAATGAATGAATGATCTTTGCTCTTTGCTTGTTGGAATGCATGCTAGGAAGTCTTGGTCGAGTTTTGATTATATGTTGAAATGCTTGTTTGATTATGAGATGGATGTATGATTGCATTTTTGTGGTGTGTTTTGGATTTATGACTTGCTTGAGGACAAGCAAGGGTTAAGCATGGGGGAATTTGATAGCTTGCATTTAGGTAGTGTTTAGTGTTGAAAGGGTTTCCAATTTATAGTCAAGACCCCACAGAGTACAGGGAGGTCAGGTTCGTCCACGGGAATTAGAAGAATCTATGTCTATCTACTGATCCTAATAAAAGAAAACAAAACAAAGCAAAACACTCAAACAGGTGCTCGGCACCGACCCACAACAGGTCGTAACCGACCAACAACTCAACACAAACGCAGGAGAAAAACAAGGGAGACAGGAGCTTGGCACCGACCTGACAGTGGTCGTAACCGACCTATCCGGGTAAGAGAAAACTCCGAGAAACCAAATTAAAGAAGATCTAGAGCAAAGGATTCACCACAACAAGTTTATGCATGCAAACATGAATCAAAATCAACCGTAAATAATCCCATGAATGACTTTCGTCATGATAAATCAAGTAAAAATTTTAACTTTCATAAAGATCTAGACTTGCAACCCTACTTGTTTCCTAAAGGTTTAACTTTCGTTTCAACCAAATATAATCCAAATTCACAACTAAATCTTTCGATTCACTCATAAACATGAACATGCTTTGACTTTCATCAAGGAATTGATAGAAAACAAGAGGATAATAGATAGAGATTAAAAGAAATGGTTCATTCAAATATTCATGCTTTAATCATGCACAACTCGTCGGGTTTCACTCCAACCCTAGAAAATAGACTACTCACGATCCATGAAACAATCAACATTCATAAACGAAAGAGAAGACATGATTCAAATCCAAACAAACTTCAATTAAAAAGAAAACTTACAAACTTAAGCAAACCTCCAAGTCTCTCTAATTGTCCAAGAGCTTGGAATCAAAGTAACCTAGAAAACCAAACTTGCAACTTGTTCCGTTCTCCACAAATAACCCTAAAAACGTCTCTCCCAAAAGTTTCCCCCGTTGAAATAAAACCCTAGAGATCCTTATATAGTGGTAGAAATAAATCTATAAGGAAACTAAAATCTATCTTAAAAAGGCCCATAAATAAAACAATTACTAAACCAAACTTAAGGCGCAAGTAAAAATTCCGCAACACACGGAATGGGTCGTCACCGACCATATGTGGGTCGTCACTGACCCCTGGCTGCACTTGATTTCTTCATTTCTTGCTCAAAACTTGCTCCAATGCTTGGCCTTCCTTCATTATTCCTTCTTCAATCTCTCTTGGCCTTCTAAGACGTCTTTAGCTCCTTCTTTAAGCACTTTGATCTTGAAATCTTCACTCTTAAATCATCAAACCTTCAAATGCACCGACTCTTGCTCTTCTATCAACATCACCACCAAACCACTTCTAACACCACCTCCTAGAAAGCTTGAAAAACCGAGATATCTCCTCCTCAACGCTTCAAAGACCTACAAAAACAATAAATACACACAAACGACTCCAACTCTCTAAAGAGAGTCGGAGTTACACACAAAACAAACATAGTGGACCTAGAATGACTCAATTTAGCTCGGAAACTACCCTTAAAAACTAAATAAAAAGTGCTACATCATTTAGGCTGCATATTTATGTTTATTTTGCATGGTTTTAGCTTAGTTTAGTCTAGATCTCATGTTTTTAGGTTTTCTAGGAAATTCGAGTTTTGCGCTTGTTTTGTTCGGTTTTGCAGATCTATAGGCAAACAAGTATGGACGGGATGGATCTTAGAGGACTATGGTGAAGTTTGAGGAAGCTTAGAGTGATAAAAGTGAAGATTAGAAGAGCTAAGATCCAAGAGCTTGTGTGAAAAGAAAGCTAAACCCAGGCTATGCATTAGCGTTGTTGTTTTGATACCTCTATCTTGCAATGCTTTGTTTGGGGGCTATAGTTCTCGGATAAGGCTCAATTTGGTATAATTGGAAAGCTAATTCAAAGAGATACAATTCATGTTTTTACTCCGAGTCCAAATTCCAACTCTACGTGGGTCAAAACAGCCTCTGAAGTGTCACCTAAATGCTGAACTGAGGCAATTGCGCAGGATTGCACATTGCGCGGCCGCGCATTGGGTTAAACCGAGCAATCGAGAGTTTTTACGCGGACATCTTAGACCAACTTTTGGGCTTGGTTATATCTTATCCGAGTGTATGCTTAAAGATAGATCTTTTGAGGGTTATTTGGAAGACATATATAAACCTTATGTTAGATTATTTTTGGAGGATAACTTTGATCAAACTTTGGAGGCTAGGGTTTTTCTCTTTGGAGGCAGACTTTGAAACCTTTGTAAGTTTGATTTCAATTTAATTATGCATTGGTAATTTCCCTTGTGTTTGGCTAGTTATTGAAGTTATGATTTGTGAGATTTGATTGATTCTCAACAAACTTGAATAGGGTTTATTCTTTGTGCTTAATTGAATCTAAACTAGGGTTTTGTTAGATTGATCACCTAATAGAATTTCTAGTTATAACTGAATCTGATTAATTACCGGTTGGAGTTAATTTGATCAAGAGTATACTTTAATCAATTTAGTTCCGGTTGGACAAGTTGATTAAAGAAGGGAATAAATTCACAAGTCACTTAGATGTCTGGTTGCTCTAAGTGTTTGTTTCTATTGATAACTTGAATCGTCATGTTGTTATTTAGTTGAATCTAGAAGGTCTTCTAGGTTGTTATTTAATTAGGGTTGTTAGACTGGTAGTTCTATCAACTAAATATGAAGTTTGGGTTTTAATCCTTAGTAGGATCATTATCCACAATAGATTATTCAAATGAGAAGAGAATCAATGATCAACAAATCAATATCATGATGGATTTAACTAGTTGAACACGTTTGTTTCTCATATATTTAAATCATCCTTGCATTCATATTTATTTCTATTCTTGCATAGTAGCTTTGATAATCATTCATAAAAAAAAAAAACTCTTTGGTTACTTGGCATACAAGTAATAACACAAATACAAGAGTATCTATGGGATTGACCATTGCTTACCGCTCTACTGAGTTGGTTAAGTTAGGTTTCTTTGATAGGTATAAACGACCACGAAAAATACCTCATCACCCGGTTACCATTCCAAAGAAGCTCCATCGAGCCTTCAGTCTGACATTTCATATACTATCCACTAAATGAGAATTGAGAAGGCAAATGGGCAAGCGTTAGCGTTTCTTTCAAGAGGTTCCATCGTACCCGGTCATAAGCTTTAGCAAGATCTATTTTAATCATCATAGATCTCACGCTGCTTCTTGTACCCGTCATTTAATGGAGAGCTTCTTGAACCACCACAACATTATCCATGAGTTGTCTCCCCGGAATAAAACTGGCCTGCGTAGGAGCCACTAGATGTTGAAGAGCTAGTTTCAATCTATTAACAATGACTTTCGTGGCTAGTTTAAAAACAACATTTAGAAGCGAGATGGGCCTATAGTGAGCAGGTATAGTTGGACCATCAATTTTAGCAATAAGGGAGATAAAAGCATTAGATAATTCAGAAGGAAGAACACCATGATTGAGCAGTTGAAGCACCGTATCAATTGTTTTAGGACCGACAACAGCCCAATTTTGTTGAAAGAAACTCGCCGGAAAACCGTGTGGCCCCGAAGACATTACAGTTCCAAACATTCAGCTCTCTCGTGAGAGACTTCAAGGAACCCAACATAAAAATGAACTCGCTTCTAAATGTTGTCGCACATTGAAACCTCTTTTTATATACTACAAGGTAAAAAAAATTCGAAAATTGAACTCCTAATTTTTTTACGTTTTTAAAATTATTTTCTTTTTTTAAAAAATCTTTAAAAATATTAAATATGACAGTTCAATTTTTATATATTACAAGTTCATTTTTATACACTAGAAGTTCAATTTTTTATGTTAGAAGTTCTATTTTCAGTATTGTATGAGTTCATCTTTCATATTCTACGAGTTCATTTTTTATCTATGATAAGTTCAATTTTTATGTGCTTTGAGTTCCTTTGTTATATAATTTGATTTTCACAAAACTAAAAAAAAAAAAAAGCAAACAAAATAAAAATATGAAAATTATCAAAAACTAAAAAATCTTGACCATTCAATACATAATAAAGGAGTTAAAGGAGTAAATCTAATGGTTAAGATTAATCCTCATTATAAGCCTAGTCCTTATCACAAGAGTGGTCATCACAGAAACTATGGCCTATATATATAGTATTAGGTTATATAGATACCCCTTCTTAGAGTGCATACATATATAGTGACTTAATCCAGAGCGTTACATCCAATTAATTAGAATAAATAGATCAGATTAATTAGTAATTGTGATAGGTAAATGCAACACACGGGATTAGAGCTACTTACCGTATATTGAAACCTCTTTTTATATACTACAAGGTAAAAAAAAATTCGAAAATTGAACTCCTAATTTTTTTACGTTTTTAAAATTATTTTCTTTTTTTAAAAAAGCTTTAAAAATATTAAATATGACAGTTCAATTTTTATATATTACAAGTTCATTTTTATACACTAGAAGGTCAATTTTTTATGTTAGAAGTTCAATTTTCAATATTGTATGAGTTCAATTTTCATATTCTACGAGTTCATTTTTTATCTATGATAAGTTCAATTTTTATGTGCTTTGAGTTCATTTGTTATATAATTCGATTTTCACAAAACTAAAAAAAAAATCAAACAAAATAAAAATATCAAAAATATCAAAAACTAAAAAATCTTGACCATTCAATACATAATAAATGAGTTAAAGGAGTAAATCCAATGGTTAAGATTAATCCTCATTATAAGCCTAGTCCTTATCACAAGAGTGGTCATCCCAAAAACTATGGCCTATATATAGTATTAGGTTATATAGATACCCCTTCTTAGAGTGCATACATATATAGTGACTTAATCTAGAGTGTTACATCCAATTAATTAGAATAAATAGATCAGATTAATTAGTAATTGTGATGGGTAAATGCAACACACGGGATTAGAGTTACTTACCGTAAATATATGATACTGAAAGATTTTTGATTTTTATTCCTATAAAATACATTAACAGCTTCTCTCTCTTAAGATACATGAATGAGAGACAATTATTCAGTTTCCGATATTGCGAAACTGTTCTTCCCTTAGTAAAATCGTCCTTTCTCCGGATATTTTCTTGTGGCTTTCGGTTTGAGCTTCATCTACTTGGGTAATATCCAGCATCTTCTCCTTCCTTAGATTCGGCTTCTCTCCATCGGAGTATCAACATAGATCCAATATTTTTTAATGCAATCGTTTTAATTTTTAACTTCAACCTGTTTCAAATTTGATTTAGGGTTTTTTATATGACTAATTATTTTCCTATTGATTCTTGTTTGCAGTTAATTGAAGTTGGATTGGAGATTACATAGTTTAATGGAAACTTAAAAGAAGTCCGAAAATTGTAAAAGATAAAATCCATACTCGATTTGTAAGTGTGTGTATTTCTAAATTTGAGCAATTGTTTGCATCGTATACTAAATTTCATCAACATTTGTGTTTGATCTAATATATATACATGATGTAGTATGTATGTTTTCATGATCTACATTGATAATATGTGTGTAGTTTTAACATGTGTACATTCTCGTCAACATGTATTCATGGTTTAATGTATATATATTCAAGAGAATGTTAGGACGTATTCTTGATAAATTATTAAATAACTAGCGTCTATGGTATATAGACATGCACCATTTATCTTATATACATGATGTATATTAATGTGTATACATGTTATATTGTTTGCATGTATATTAATGTGTATACATGTTATATTGTTTGCAACAACCTTTGTACATGATTTAATGTGTCAGTATACATTATGTATTGTGCAGGAACCTTCAACAAAGTGCATGAATATTATCTCCTACATGAGAGATAACTCAATATTTATTGTGCAGACATACATGAAGACGAATATTTTAGATTATAAGACTGATGAAGACTTATTTAATGGGACAGACTGTCATAAACATACATAAAAAAAACCAGTCCTTATTCATGAATGTAGCTTACTATATTCAAGATTGTAATATGGTATATACATGAATAAAATATGGTATATTCATGCCTTTTTGTAGGTTGTATTAATGAATTTCCATGATACGGTGACTGAAGATGGACAAGAGAGAGAATATAGAGTGAGAAGCTCTGAAATTCCCGGAAAAGCCAGTCCCGTCTCCCAGCCTCTGTTCATCCAAACCGATAAATCAAAATTTCCAGTACAATCGAAACCGAAACCCGCCTCATCCTCACACAAATCTTAAATTGAATATACAAATCGCTTGTATCTGCCTAAATCTCTGTATCTCAGCCCAAAAATCAAATAAAAATTGGACAGCAACGAAACCTAGAAACAAATCTCTCTCCCAAAAGTACAATACCTACCCAAAACAATTTGTAGGAGATGATGATGATCTTTCTGACTCAATCACTATTCAAGTCGGGTTTTCAAGAGCCAAAACCGGCAAGAGAAGGTCTAAGAGGAAGAGGAAGAAGGGCGTACGTGGAGATTTTTGGATGGAGGCCAGGGATTCGGGTCAGGCTCGTCCGGATTTTCGGGGCTTCTCAACCGGTAACCTCTCAATATCCATCTCTAATATTTCCCCTTTCTTCATGGTCTGTATATTGAAAGGTAACTTTTCCCCTCCCACCCACCACTACTACTCCCCAGAACTTTCAATCCATTTCGCTGCTCTGAGCTTTTCCCTCAAAAAAACCATGGATCCCAACCCAAAAACTTTCAAGCAAGTGTTGCTTGATGAGGGTTCTCCCTCAAACCCGGTGCCAAAGAATGATGACAATGGAAAACAATGCAATGTGACCTCATCAAAGGCTGAGGAAGCCGATGAGGTCATAGGAGCATTGCTCCCGTCTGAATCTGAAGATGAAACTTCTGAGGAGTATTCAAGTGATGATGAAAATGGAAGAGAAATGGCAAAAGAAGACTTTCTGAAAGAGCTAGAAAAAGTTAGAAAAGATGTGCTGAGATTCAAGGAATGTTTTCTTCTTGGAGCGGTGTTAGATGCCCAAATTGACACACAACGCCTCAAACACAAGCTAAGTATCGCTGATTGGAAAAGCCTCAAAGGAGAATTTGAGATCGCAGACAGGGCAAATGGCTGGCTGGAATTCCAATTTGTGGGAGCCAAGCAAAGAAATTATGTTTGGGACCGCCGACCCTACCATGTGTTTGGACACCTTCTTGTTTTGATGCCGTGGCAGCCAAGCTTTGATGCCAACTCCACCATCATCCAGAGAGTCGACATCTGGGTTCGAATCCTCTTTCTTCCTACTGAATACATGACTCCTATAGCTATTAAGGCCATTATCCAGTACAATAAGATAGGAAAATTTATCAAGCTTGATGCTGTTTCAGAAGCAAGAAAGTTGGTCAAGTTTGCTCGAGTTTGTGTCAATATCAAGGTTAATGAATGCCTCAAAGGCTATGTTGTGGTGCCGGACTACTACAAAGCAGAAAAAAGATATACTCTCTGGTATGAAGGAATCTCCAAAGGCTGTAGACATTGTGGGGAAGAAAGCCATGAGTTTGAGGATTGCCCATTACGAACAACCGCTCCTTGGTCTACTAACATTACAGTGGAAACAAACACACCGAAGCCAGCTGACACCTCTTCCATGACCGGCAATGAGAAGCAGAAAAATGAGGAGGAGCAGGGCTGGAAAATAGCACAAGAACGCAAGGGAAAGAAGCTGATGGTTACTGGGAAATCAAAGAAGGAAAAGAAAAACCATCACATAAGCTCTTCAAGGGGTATTATCATCAAAGAGCCCACCATGAATAACATGAACAAAGAAGTCCAGAATCCGCTTGAAGAAGCCACTGCCCACGCAAAGAAGAGTGAGAACATATCTTCTGAAACCCCCAAAGGCTGCATCAAAGCGAGCACTAATCAACAAATGTTGGAGAAAGAGGTGATCATTGTACAAGGAAAAGAAACCCCCCCAGCTAGGCGTGAAGAAAAAGCCCCTAATGCAAGCTCCATCATTGAATCTGATAATCAAGGTATGTTCCATGAGGCAACTATACATACTTGCTTTCCTTTACAAAATGATATGTTTGGAATGGATGAGACTTTGATCAATTTCTGCGGCCCTGATCTCTTGAGCGAGTCTCTATGTGGAAATGGGGGTTACTCTTTGTTTGATATAGTTAAGGATTTTCTTCCCCCTCCTAAACATCATGCTTGTGTCATAGATTTGGAAAAGGTTGAACCATCAGAGCACTCCAACTATAGGAGTCTCACTTCTGGTGGTTCTATGGTTAATAAGATGGGTCAAATGACGGTTCAAAGGGACGACATGTCGGTTTCTGACTCGGGAAAAAGGAGAAATGATGACCTCGATGACGACACTGCCTCCTCCTCGATGAAGAGGACCAAGAAAGATTTCTAAATGATGCAAAGCCTAACTAAGATCAGTTTTTGGCCAAAGTGCGGCGTTTATGAAATACCAATCTATCCCTTTTGGAAATCTAAGTTTGTAGTAGATCCTAGAATAAAATCAACCGTGATATGTAAGGCACTTAGCCCAGAAACTGATGACTATCTTTGGTTTGTATGGCTCACTAAAGACCGTTTAGGTCCCTACCACTTATGTAATCGCCTGTTAAGGCTATGCTTATGGTGTAATATATTATGCGCACGTGTAGTGCTTATGCTCTATATTGAAAAGACTACACCAATCAACATAATTAATTGCCAATATTTAATAACACACACTGGAAAGTACCAGCCTACTAAATTTGAATGCCTAGGAAATAAAGAATCAAAGTATAATTATACACAATTGAAAATACGTCTCCATAAAAATATTAAAGCCAACAACCGAATGCTGTTGAGATGGGCCGTAAATCTCGCCATCAACCAGGCCCAAGATATCACGCCAAAGCAGCACTTAATACTCAAAACCTCACATAATCGAAATTTATGTATAACCGCAATTCTCGTGATATCATATAACACCTTAACGGAAAATTGGCGACAAAAGCCAAAGCAAATGAAAAATAGTTTTTTATGAAAATCTGTAGCTGGAATTGTAGAGGTATCGGTCGTCCGACAATTTGGACCGATATAGATTTCCTATGTAAACGAGAAAAAATTCAAATTATAGCCCTCTTAGAAATAAAGACGGAAATAGAACCAAAAGAATATTCCTGGCGCAAAGCCGGTTTTGACAATATCTTATTCTTACCGTCAACCGGGAGAGCCGGAGGACTATGTGTTTTGTGGAAAGAACATCAACTTCTCAATAACAGCATTGAGGTAGACTTTCGAGATGATAGATTTGTAAGTTTCCGATACAAGGAATATAACACTCTGAAAGAACTCCACATAATTATAGCATATGCCCCACCTCGCGCAGCTGATAAAGAACAATTCTGGACATCAATCCAAAACTATATACAACATCTCACAATACCCTATATGATCATTGGAGACTTGAATGAAATACAAAACGTTAATGAAAAACTAGGAGGAGAATATCCACTTCTATCAAGATTCTCGAGACTAACAAATCTTATGACAAGGTTTGGCCTTATAGATATCCCGAATAAAGGCAATAGATACACATGGAGAAAAAATAACACTGAAATAAATAATATCTATGAGAAATTGGATAGAGTCTTGGTCAAGGACCAAATACTACATTGGTACCCAAATCTAATTACGACAAACCATGCTTTCACGACATCTGATCACTGTCCAATCTCTATCGAACTGGAAACTACACAACCTGTAAAACCAGCACCCTTCAAATTTGAAAAAATGTGGACAAAACGCAAAGATTTCACCAACCTTGTGAGACAGGTTTGGAGAAGTGATTATATTGGTTCGAATATGTACAATCTGATTAAAAAACAAGAACTCTTAAAACGCAAAGCAAAAGAATGGAACAAAACTACTTTTGGTAACATTTTTAGACAAACAACAAACATAGAAAAAGAGCTTTTAAATATTCAAAGTGACTTAACATCTAACCCAACGCATCAACTTATCCAAAAACAAAATCGTCTACTAGCAAAACGCAATAAACTTCTTATGTTTCAAAAAGATTATTGGAGCCAACGAGCAAAATGCAGACATATCAAACTCAATGACGCCAACACTAAATATTTCCATCGCCGGGCATCGGGCAGAAGAGCAATCAAAATTATTAGACATCTCCAAAACAATGCAGGTGTACCGATTGTAGGAGAAGAAAATATACGAAAAGAAATTAATGACGAATTCATGAAAAGAGCAAAGAAGAATAGGATAGTGCGGCCAATCCCAAATGAATACCTCCGGCTAATCACAAAAGACATAAGCGAGGAAGACAACATAGAATTAACAAAAAATGTATGCAATGACGAAATCAAAAAAGCGGTCTTTGCTTTGGGCAAGGACAAATCCCCTGGTCCAGATGGAATGACAGCAGAATTTTACCAAAAATACTGGCATATTGTAGGCGATTCTGTCACCAAGGCTGTAAAAAGCTTTTTCATTTCTGGAAAGCTCTTAAAACAAATCAATCATACCTTTATAACACTGATCCCAAAGTGTGAAAATCCTAACAATGCAAAACAGTTCAGGCCTATTAGTCTATGCTCTACGAATTACAAAATCATTTCTAAAATACTTACAGAACGTCTCAAAAAGAAGATAGGAAAACTGATTCACCCTCTTCAGGGAGCCTTCATAGAAAATAGGGCAATACAAGACAATATTCTCATTGCACATGAAATCTTTCATAGCTTCCAATGCAGGAAAGGAACTGAAGGTTGGATAGCAATAAAACTAGATATGGAAAAAGCCTTTGATCGTGTAGACTGGAGCTATCTGATCACAATAATGCGAAAATTTGGTTTATGTGAAAAATTTATAAACTGGATACATGAATGCATAACGACGACTACAATGTAAATACTAATAAACAATAGTCCGACGGATCCTTTTAAACCTGAACAAGGCATCCGACAAGGCGATCCACTCTCTCCCTTCCTATTTATCCTTGGAGCAGAAATCCTAGCAAGAAAATTAAACATTGAAAGTAGGAAAATCAAGCCACAAATTGGATTTCCTATAACGCAAAGGGGAATTAGAGTCCCATTCTTATCATTTGCGGATGACATACTAATATTCGCCAAGGCCACTAATGCACCCTGTATAAAACTAAAACAGATAATTGAAGACTACTGCTCCTTCTCCGGTCAACAGGTAAACTATTCAAAATCAGCCATCCAACTTACTCCGAAAGTACCAATACAACGAAAACAACAACTTCAAGGAATTTTAGGCATCCAAAACAACTCAAATATTGAAAATTATTTAGGTTGCCCCATAATTAAAGGACGGGTTACCCAATCCACTTTTGCTAAAACCATCGAAACATCGAACTCACAGCTTGCTAGTTGGAAAGCTAATACAATTTCACAAGAGGGTCGTGCAACACTAATAAAAGCTAATCTATCGTCAAAGCCAATATACCTTATGCAAAGCTTCACGCTCCCAGAATCCATAACGACAAATCTAGATAAAATAAATAGAAACTTTCTGTGGAATAAAGGAACCACTCATAAACTGCTTATTGGATGGAATAAGGTGTGCAGGAAAAGGAATGACGGCGGCCTTGGAATTAGAAAAACTAAAGACATGAACCAAGCCCTTCAAATGAAACTACTATGGAAAATTATGGCAGAACCTGAAAACATCTGGGTCCAAATAGTAAATGACAAATACCTATGTGGCACCCATGTTCTTAATCACATCCCAAAGTCTAACTGCTCATGGCAGTGGAGAAATTTAATGAAACTTAGAGAAACCTTCTATGAGGGACTCATATGGCAAGTAGGCAATGGCAAAACCATTAGATTCTGGAAAGACCCATGGATACAAAATGGAGTACTGCAAAATATGGTTAGTACCCATACTAACACAAACTTAAACGAGACAGTAGACAACTATATCACTCAAGGAAAATGGAATATTGTAAAGCTCCGAAATGTCTTACCCGAAATTTACGTCACAAAAATCCGCAATATCATCATCCCCAACAATGACATACACGATCGATTATACTGGTGGCCAAGTGCTAATGGTTGGTTCACCACGGAGTCTGCTCTGAAAATCATCACAAAACAACGCCCCTCAGAAACAAGTGACTGGAAATGGATTTGGTCCTTACAAATATTACCATAAGTTAAGAATTTTATTTGGAGACTATGTCTAGATGGTCTACCAACAAAAACCAGACTCGCGAGGAACAGGATCCCTGTTACACAAGAATGTCTCTTTTGTTCGCATAGTAATGAAGAAGCGGTCCATCTCTTCCTCCACTGCCCATATACAAAAGAAATAATGTTACGCATCCAACCTAATTATGATTCCGTCATTAGGGGAATAGACAATGATCATGACAAAATGAAAGAGATTGTATTCAAATTACATAAAAAACTAGACAAAAAAGTCCTAGGAAAAATATTTACAGCATGGTGGACAATTTGGTTCAACAAAAACAAACTCATCTTTGATGAGCAAAACTTTATTCATGATCTCCACAATTTCAACATCAACCTATGGAAATCTTGGGATAATGCCCAACGCAATGAACTAGAAAACAATTAAGATCAACTTCCATCAAGAAATAGATCACCTAGGAGCTGGAAAAAACCAACGCATGGTTGGTTTAAACTCAATGCGGATGCCTCCAAGACGCGTGAAGGGAAAACGACCATTGGTTTTATTCTGAGAAACAGTAGAGGAGACGTATATAGACTCGGGTCAGAACGGTTACAAAATACAACTATTTTACGCGCCGAAACAATAGCGTTATATAAAGGACTACAACTGGCAACCCAACTTGGAATAAAAAAACTGGATCTAGAAAGTGACAACATCACACTAATTCAAGCACTAAGACATGAAAGAACTTGCCCATGGGAAATTGAAATGCTTGTTACAGATCTCCAACTGATTTGCACATCATTGGATACGATCAAATTCTCCCACATAAATAGAAGTGGAAATAAGGTAGCAGACAAAATTGCAAAGCTCGCACACCACTATACCAGTGCGTCCATAATTAACCACCCAGAGCTTAATGCTCTCATCCTCCGGGATGCCTCTGGTATTGGATAACTTATCCCTCTATCAAAATCTTACCTGATCAAAAAAAAAAAAATGAATTTCCATGATATTCTTTATTACATAGAATACATTCATGAAATTAGTTGTTCATATTCATTGTTCTTATATAGTATATTCACAATATTTTTATTGGTTATATCATGATTGTTTATTTATTACATTCATAAAATTCGATTGGAACCTAGTTGTTATAGCATTTTTCAAAAAAAGGTCAAACGTTGGAAGGTTTTGAACAAGAGCAAAGTCGAGAAGAATAGATCTAGTGAAATGAAGAGAGGTCTTGAACTAGGGAAATCACTTTTCAACCTCACACACTCATGGATCTAGAAAGAGACACTAAGTCAGTCGCACAGGTTTCCAAAGAAGAAGAGAACAAGCTTAACCCTAGCGATTCAAACCTCAAATACATTGGAAGCACATATCCAAATCACCAAAGGCTCTGATACCAATTATTGGGACCTAGATCTACTAGATTTCACTTCGATTGTTCGAAAAGAGTTTGAAACATTTGAAAAATAAACGCAAAAGGAAAACAAGAGGTTTGTTGACGCAATTCGGATGTAAATCCTACTCTATGGAACCTCAAGAGGGGAGACTTATCCAATCCACTAGGCACTAGAGGCCATAACCACATACACTGTTACAAGAAAGCACACACAAATGGAAAAGGCCAGAGACAAGATAAAGAACAAGAGAAAAACACAAAGTAACAAGAACAGAGAGTGGAACAAGTGAGATCACACAAGCTCACTCCACAAAGGCCTCGATCTCCCTTGTCTCTCTTTTTCTCTCTTTCCCCTTTCTTTCTTTGATGGTCTCATTGTCTCTCTGGAAGCTTAGTGGAATCGTCAGGCTTGAGCTTGAGAGCATCTAACCTTAGCAAACCAGAGCGCCGTAGAGAGGTGAGCAAGACGAGGCTCTAGGTTTTTTTTTTTCTTAAGCTTATATAGGAACCCCAAAGCATAAGACAACGTTGTTTGCTTCCAAAGGCATCTCCTTAACTCAAACACTGTGTTTGGATTAATGACCTCATCGGGTTGGATTAGAAGCGAGGAGGCCCAAATACACAAATATGTCCAACAAGACATCAAGCAGGCCCATGCCTTAAGTCACACAAGGAATCGACCGAATATAACATGGCATCATGCACAAGAGACATGCTTTACCATGGTCAGGTCAAACGGCTCAAGTCATGGGCCATGGTTTAGAATGGGTGGTTCAATGGCATGTCAAGCACAAGCCAAGTTTCCCTATCCTAACCTCTACCTACCTATATGTGTATCCCTTGTACTACAATGTGATTATGTTTACAAATTAAAACTTAGGTTTAAAAACATTACATAAACAAATTTATCAAAGAAGTGGTAACTGCTAATATATATGCAAACTCTCCAAAATTTAATTAGCAAGCCTACAAGAATCATTATCGCTCTTGTAGTCTCCACAAGATGTTTGTATTTTCTTTCTACCCTACCATTTTGCTCAAGGGTATAATAAGGTAATGTTCGATTATGTATTATCCTATTTTATGCAAACAGTCCTTAAAAAATTATCAACACATCCAAAAACTTGTTCCTTACACCCTAACAAAAAAAGTCCAAGTCCCTCGTGAGTGATTATCGACTATTACAAGGAATATTATGCACCATAATGAGCTATAGTACGATATGGACCCAAAAGTCCATATGTATCATTTCAAAAATTCTAGAAGCATGAAAAGTAATTTTAGGAAAAGGCATTTGTGCATCTTTGCTAGAACAGAATTAAGCATTAGACTAAAATTGATCAAAATCAAAGTCATTACAGTCATGTAAATGTCTCAACTTGGAAATGGACACATGTCCTAAACGAACATGTAGGATCTTAAAATTTCTCTTCTTATTACAAACTTTAGACTTTATTATAGTTAATCTCTAGTTATCTTTACATAGAGTAAAAATACATCCTCGTCTTTGTAGCATCACTTGTCTATCAACTTGCATTTTCAACTTGCTTCCCTTTTTCTTGAAGAAATGACCTTCTTACTCAAAATGTCTTATAGTTTAAAATCATATGTTCCACAGAAAAACATGCAATATGTGCTTGACAATAACCTTAAAACATAAATCAAATTGTGCTTGAATGTTCGCAAGAGCATCACATTTGTCATACCAAATCACAAGATAATTTGAATCTCCCAAATGCCTCTATTAATTGTACATTGTGACACCTCGATTTTGAGGGTGTTACAAATAGTTTTTCTTACGGTTCTTACCATATATCTATAAATTATTTGATTTTTCAAGTGCTATGATTACAAAGACAAAGAAAAGGGAAAACATAATTTTTTTTCTCTTCTAGCCTATGTAAGACTCAAACAAATATTGTGCAAAGAATATATTACTCTTACTTTTGAGCTAATAAGCTTTAAAAGTGATTTTGCACAAATATCGCACAAAACCAAGATTATATATCTTTTGGCAAACTAAATCATCAATTTTCTAAGGAGACAAATTATTTTATAAATGATAGATGTGTTATTCAATTCTATAGCAACTTGTATTGAAACTTGTTGTGCACCTCATAAAATTCAAATAAAAAAAAGAAATAAATAATGAATGATTTGATTGCTTGCATTGCATCATATCCTAAAACAATTACGCTTTGAATCATCAAAAGCATAAAAAACACAAACAAAGCATTGTTAATCTATAAAATTGCATAGTTAAATATGTAGTTCATGAAAATAAAAGTAAGTTCATTAGAAACACAAGTGAAGGTGCATAAAAGTCAACACACATTATTTCAAAACACAACTCAATGAAATTGAATTATAAAGAACAACAAAAGTAACAACTCAATGAAACAAAAGCATGGCCAAATTCAGAGAATGAAAGATGCTCAAGGTGTACTAACCTAGAAAGCGCTAAACGACCTGATATTCCAACAAATCGATCAATAGTTTAGCACTAGTCCTGAATCGTGTGCCGGCCTAATCATAACACATGTGGAAGATTGCTTGAAAGCTAATTGGAGGAAACCGAATTGTGAAGCCCGCAAGTGGCATGTGAAACTGGGAGTCATTAAAAGCAAGGTAATTTCTAGGGATGCCTAGACAACTTTTTGTAAGTCCTTTATCAATGAATGAATTATGTTTCATTAAAAAAAACATGACCAAATGCATGCAATTCGATGTAACAAACTCCCATATTTAGAAAACCCTAAAGGTGATATTAAACCATTTGAAAGCATATAAATACCGTAATCCATGAAAAGAGAAAGTAAATTAGGGCTAAAAACAAGAAGAAAAATGAGCCAAATTAATAGAACCTAGAGGCAATAAAGATGTTGAACTAGTGATTGAAATAAGCATATAAGTCAATGTGTCCAAATGTAGAAAAAGGGCATTGTAGCACGTGCTATAATCAAACATGTACAAACATGAAAGCACCTAAAGACCTATCGATTTAAAAAAAAAAGTGCATCCCATAATATCTATTGATTTTCCAAATCCAACACCTTCATTTGTCTACATTTTATACCATTAGATATGTCGTCATTTGATCCAACTCTTAACATTAGGCTCGTTGCTAAAAACTATTTCAATTCTAATTTTAATCGAAACTAGGCATTAATTCAAACTTATGACATTCACAACAATAGCTAGCCATGAATTTTCTCTCATAATTTAAAGGTGGAGTACATTGTGACTTTTGTAAGGTTGCTTGATCAGAATTGTTACATGTAACCATGAGATATATGGAGTGCACATGAGAGATAGGGAGGCTTTTTCTATCCACCTCTTCCTTAAAATGAAGATGAACCATTATTTGAACAGATTATCAAACCCACACAAACATCACACCAACCCATTATATAAATCTTCATGCCCACCTAAGATTTTCTTACAAGAAGCAAATCCTAAGTGTTCCCAGATTAAATGCCCAAGTAAATGTAAATCATTCCTTATTCTATTCAAATGTTCCCGAAAGACAACATGTCTTTATTCCTCCTTTGTTGCAATTTTTAAGTTCCTCATTTGCTTTCTTCCACCTCACAATAAATGTTCAATGACCTACCAAAAGAAGTGAAGATAACTTTTGGGTAACACTATTGAAAGTAGTACACAAAGAGAGACCATGAGAAAAATAATAATGATGGAAGAAAAAAATTGTTGATGAGCCTTCGGCCATCTAGTCAAGCGGTTATGCCTCTAAGGGTCGGGTAGTACATAAAAGTCTCTAATTTGATTATCATGGGAAGTGCCCTTCAAAAAAATTGATGATCAAGATAATAGCCCCAATGCATGCAGATGAAAGTTATGATATAAGATCATGGATTCTCTTATCCATGATAATCTAGGCTGACAATGGAATCAACTATGAGTTTGTAACTTAAGTTGAATCCTTTGGGCTTAAAAGAAAATGGTTTTTGTGCAACAATAAGTGAATAAATTAGAATTCAAGATGAAAAAAGGAGTATAAGCATACAAACATGTAGCACATATTGAAGCTAATGAACAAGAAAATCTCAACCCCTATAGATAGGATGGATCGATCCCCTCCTCTAAATCAACTATCAAGTTCTAGCCAATCAATGAGCATACAGAAAGAGATAAACTAGTTATTCAAGATATCATACCTATTTGTATTCCGAATTGTGCAAGAGACATGATCATTGTTTTACTGAACTCCATAGTCACAAGACCTTTCTCCCTATAATCACATACAATGTAATGTCTAATCTCTTTATGCATAGTTATTGAGTGTTGCACAATATTTTTGAGATGCTTATATTACTTTTGTTATCACATAGAATGGTGGGAAAAAAACCAAGAATAGTACCATAATTAGTTTGTTGTTATAATGTATTCGACCTTCATTATTGAGTGTTGCACAATATTTTTGAGTTTCTTTGGAACAGTGAGAACAGGAAAGCCATTGCTGCCAACCTCTACAATGCATGGAGAAACCAAGACCGCGCTCCCCAATGGTGTCGTCTCATCTGGAACAACAGGTGCGTACCTCGCTGCGCTTTCATCACCTGGTTTGCTGGTCTGAAGTGTGCTCCCACAGCAGCTGCCCTCCATAGGATTGGGGTTGTTGCATCCAATAGCTGCCCCTTCTACCCAAATGAAGTTGAGACAACCAACCACAGATGGTTCACTTGCCCTTTCTCGCAAGCTGTCATTTACGAAGTTATGCATTGGACTGACTCCAATTGCAGAAGCAGCACCATCCTAGAATGGCTTGACAATTTTTCCTAAAGCGGATCTAAACACAGTCTGTATACTTCAAGGTCAGAATTTCTACATTCACTTCTATTGTCTACATGATCTGGAAATCAAGAAATCAGAAGATTTTTTAAGGGTCTACCATGAGCCCCGACACTTGCGCCAAAGAAGGCTATCAACATGACTTGCTTACGCACCAGAGGCAAGCTTAAACTAAAATCAAGTAAGGAAAAAAGATGGGTTGAGAAACTTGGACTGCTATAAATTGTCATCTATTGGGCCTTTACTGATGTTTAGTACGCGATCTCCTGTGTGAATTCAGACCTTTGTAATATGTTGTTTAACCTACTGTTTTTGCTTGACTGATAGTTGTTCCTCTAGTCTCTGACTTTGTGTAACCGTCTGTGAACTATGATCTTGGTGATCATGTAATTTTGTGGGCATATCCCTTTGGAAATTTAATTACCATTTCAAAAAAAAAATTATCACACAGCCATGGATTCTTGCCCAAAATTTAAAGGTTTTGTAATTATCACTTTTGTAAGATTGGTAAAAATTAATATTACAATTAACTATCCTTTCATAATAGAATATATATATATATAAAGGGTTATTTACATGAGAAATAAGGAGGTTTTTTCTATGCACCTCTTCTTTAAAATGAAGATGAACCACTATTTGAACGGAAAAATATTTACCCAAGTAAATGTGGATTATCAAACCACCTAATCATGACCCCAAGCCATTATATAAATATTCATGTTGCCCCACCTTTGACTTTTCAACAAGAAGCATATTTCAAAATATATGTATAAATAAATAAAAAATGCCGCTGGAAATAATTAGATTTGGACGATGGTGTCCTTTGGCCAATGTCCTAGCGGCGGCATTTGTTGTCTTCGTGGTGTTCCTTGGTGGAGTTTTCGGAGCCGATAACAAAGAAAACTTTAATAAGTATTTTAATATATTGTACGGCCATCACCATGTAAAAACTACGAATGGAGGAGCAACCATGGAGTTTGACATGGACAAGGCAACAGGTTTTTTTCTTAATTTAATTGCAATAATTTTTATTAATGTGATTTCATATACTCATTTCATGTCTTCATTTATAAAGAAATTTTTTAATGTTTTTTATATTGTCCTTGTTGGTTTTACGCATAATTTTTTTTTAAAAAATCCAATAATCTATGTATATATATAAAAGACGCAAGGAATAAGGCCTCCACGTTGCGCCACCTAGGATTTTCCTACGTGTCGTTCCCACGTTAAGCCACCTAGGATTTCGCCACATAGAATTTTTTATTTTTAAAATTTATATATGTTGATATTATTTTAGGATAATATAGAAATAGGATAAATTAATCTAGAAAATTCTATCTAAAATAAATATATTATCTATTATATTAGGAATTAGGATAGATCCAAAAAGATTTTATCTAAAATTAAAATAAATTATAGAACATTAGATACGGAGTATATATTAAGAAAGATATATTTATTTAATTTTTCCAATTAAATTTCTATCAATTTATATGAAGAAAAAAAATTCGAATTTTATTTATAATTAAAGAAAATTATTTTATCTATATTTATAATGTTTAAAAATAAAAAAATAGGTAATATCTATAATCTATGTATATATATAAAAGACGCAAGGAATAAGGCCTCCACGTTGCGCCACCTAGGATTTTCCTACGTGTCCTTCCCACGTTAAGCCACCTAGGATTTCGCCACATAGGATTTTTTATTTTTGAAATTTATATATGTTGATATTATTTTAGGATAATATAGAAATAGGATAAATTAATCTAGAAAATTCTATCTAAAATAAATATATTATCTATTATATTAGGAATTAGGATAGATCCAAAAAGATTTTATCTAAAATTAAAATAAATTATAGAACATTAGATACGGAGTATATATTAAGAAAGATATATTTATTTAATTTTTCCAATTAAATTTCTATCAATTTATATGAAGAAAAAAATTCGAATTTTATTTATAATTAAAGAAAATTATTTTATCTTTATTTTTTATCTATTTATGTAAAAGATTTATCATAAATAAAATTTTGATAAAAAATAGAATTTTAAATCTAGATAATTACTTACCTCAATTGAACTTTGTTCAAAAAAAATTAAGTTATCTTTTCTTTAATTTTTTTTGAATTACTTATGTAACTATAAATGATTTTATCATCATTAAAAATTCATTATTTATTAATATTTTTCATCGTTTCTTTGTAAGTATATTTTTAATTTTATTCAAATTTTTTTAAGAATTGAATTTGACAAAAAATTACAAGAATTTAGATTATTTTTACCTTTTACATTTTTTGTAAAATATTTTTAAAATTAAATGATTCGAATTCAAATAATTCTTATTTATATTTTTTCATAAATAAGTTATCAATAAGCCATCAAAAAAATTATAGTGAACTCACCTTAATAATTTTGGCCCCGTTTCACATGACAGTTGTAAAATTTATATAATTTTTTTCCTAATAAATAATTTTTTTATATTAAATTAAAATCATATTTATTAAATAAATTAAGTATTAAATTCATATAGTCGTGCACGGCACGACAGGTATAACTAGTTTGTATAAAAATTTTGATGGCTTAGAGTAAATTTAGACTCTCACCCCACCATCTGTTCCTACAAATAAGCCTAATAGATTGAGAGCGTATTTATACTTACTAAACAATTTTAAGTTGTATGACAAAAAAAATTAAAAATCTACCATCATAGCATTAATATTAACACGACTCTTTTAATTTTGACACAGGATCTGGGTTTAGATCTAAAGTTGATTATATTTCTGGATCATTTGAAATGAGGATTAAATTACCAACCTTGAAAGATTCAAAAGGTGTAATTACTACTTATTATGTAAGTTTATAATCATCACTCATAACTTTATTATTATAATATTCTAATTCAGGCTTATGAACTAATATAATCCAAACCGATTTTATATGATTGTTGTTTGTGTGATGATTTTCAGCTGACTTCCCTTGAAAAGAATCACACCGAAGTTGATTTAGAGTTCATTAATGGAAAGCTCTTGCAAACAAATTTCTACATAAACGACGTCGGTGGTAGAGAACAAAGAATTGATTTGTGGTTTGATCCCTCGGCAGATTTCCATTCATATAAAATCATTTGAAATCCAACCTTTGTAGGGTAAGTATATTAACAAAACGTCTATATTTTCAAGGGGTCAAGCCAGTAGTAAGGGGTAAGGTTTTTGGATTTGGATCAAGTTTTCAAGGATATACTTCACGATAGAACTCCACCTTTGGAGACGGTTTTAAAAAATTGTCTAAACTTAAAAAGTTGAGGCAATTAGTCCCAATTATAGGATGGGTTATTATCAGTTTATCACTAGCTTAAATATCATTAAGTACGAGATATTTATTATGAACAAACACGTGATATCACTTTTGGCTTGTCAAGGTTGATTATTGTAACATCAACATTAAATGTGACATTGTTTGTTCTTTAGGCACGTGAGATATCATCTCCGATGGTATTTAAGCTACATATCACAAGTTGCAACCCACTCAATAATTGGGATATTTACCATAAATTTTGAAAGTACATGCTATATTTCCCAATCATGCCCTAATTGGGTGTTATTTTCTACATTTTTCATTAAATTTGAGTTATTGGGTTAAATTACAGAATATACGTGGACAAGATTCCCATCAGGGTATTTAAGAGAAAACCAGGGGAAGCTTTCTTGGAAAAGCCTCAATTTCTAATGGGCACTTTGTGGAATGCACCGGATTGGGCGGGAAATGTGGACTGGACCAAGGCACCCTTCAGAGCCTACTATGCCAGCCCATTTTGGATTGATGGGTGCCACAAGGGTGCTAACCCCGACTGTATCAAGAATAGTTGGTTTGATAAAATACAAGGCTTAAACCCGCAAGAACAAGCAGCTTATGCCCAGTACAAGAAGTATGTCAACTACGATTACTGCACCGACAAAAATAGGAAGCCACCAATTCCTAATGATTGTTAGCTCTAGACGATACCAATAAAAATATAGTAAAATCAAACTAGCTTTATGTAATATAATAGTATTTTATTTTATAAAATAATACTTAATTTTATGGTTTCCGTATTCTCTGCTTTTTGTTTTGACAGGGAACAGTTAACACACTTGATTTCCTTTGAAGGGAACATCCACGTATATCATTACGATTCCTTTTCAACATATATTTCTCTTGAAATACTTAGATAAAACACATTTGCTCCCAATCGTGTTTGTCATTATAAAAACTAATAGAGAGAATCGTTGTTCCAGTGTTTTAGAACATAAGTTCCTAACTAAAGGGTATCCAACGGGTTGACTCGACTATTAGAATTGTAAAACCACTTGATTGATTTATTAACATAATGATTAGATACATATATAGGGAGACAAAGACTTGTTCTCCAAGGCATAAGCTAGAAAGATATACATAAAGATTTATAGAATATTCTTTTCAAAACTCTATTTTATAGAACAAACTTATCCTCTAATAGAAGATTGCACTAATACCACACACAAACCTGCAAGATGATGGGCGAGGGGTGACTAGCAACTTGGAACGAACAGAACAAAATGCTCGACCGGTAAGAGCTTTGGTGAACACATCAACAACTTGATCAGCATCGGAAACATGCTGGACTATGAGGTCCTTGGAATGAACTTTTTCCTAAACGAAATTGATACGCTACAATTTATTGGAGATAATTAGATTATATTTAGATAATATTATATATGATCTTATCTTTTATGTTAGGCAAGATATTTCCATATTATTTTCTATCCTTTAGAGAAAGATATGCCTTGGAGTCCAAGGATATTATCATATGTATCTTTATATATTGGAGATTTCTCCATCAATAATAAGCAATCAATAAACCAGAAATTAATTAGTTTTGCCCTAATTCTTCCCTATCCAGTCTTCACTCTTTATCCTCGGCTTTGGACATTCACGTTCGAAGTTCTTCTTCACAATCAATCTGTTTCTTCTTCTTCTTCTATTCCCTCAAATTCATCATTGTTTCACTTAATTCGATACGGTAAACCAAATATTATTGTATCAATTGGTACTTTCATTCATGAACGTCCATGAAGCGTTATCTAATGGAGTTATTAAATCAAATTCTGTATGTCAAGATTCATGAGGAAATCTACCCAGTTTCTAGCACGTATTGGAGCAAGTATTTTCGGTATTCGGAATTATAGAGGATATTGAAAGATTAAGCCCGGACACAAGGTTTCATTCGAGAATTTGTTTCAAGAATAGCAAATCCGCCATGGATGCTTTCAACTCTCTTAACGGAAGGTGTTGAAGTTTAGCGAGCAAGCCTACGTAATCTTCGTAGTGATGCGGGTCAAAACGACGTTGCATATCCGCAATGAACGCAGCCCACGTGCCCCCACAATTGTTTTGTCGTTGATAACGAAACCAATCGGAAGCCGGGTGATCGATAAGCATTCCTACCAAATGAAGCGATCATGATCTGACGTTTGAAAATAATCGAAATAAGCTTGAACCTTAAAAATCCAACATGTTGGATCCAAACCATTGAAGCCGGGCGCATCGACCCGAATTTTAGGGTTTGGGGCGTGGGGCGGTGGATCGCGAACAACGACGCGATGCTCAAACGGTGGCACCGATGGATCGCAAATGACAGGCGGCTGCTGGTGTGGTGGGTTCGGCGGCCGGATCTCGCGCAAGGGCGGCACGCCTGGTGGATTCGGCAGAATCGGCGGTTGGCCAACTTCAAGCTGATCCGCAGTCGCGTTATCCCGCGTGCCTAATAGGTCGAAAATCTGATCGATCCGTTGAGTCAACCGATCCGTCCTCCGGCGTTCAATCTCCAGATCACGACGCCCTTTTTGAACTTCTTCTGTTAACTTCACGAACATCTCACGAATCTCAGCAAGCGCTGCGATCGTAGTATTACCCGAACTTTCGGAATCAGAAGGCATGATCGAGTTCGGGTGAAAGCACCAGTTGATACGATAGTATTTAGATTATAGAAGAAGAGATTGATTATAGGAGAAGGAGAATTAGATGAGGCACTAGAACGATAGAATGAGAAGTTTGATAGACGAGAGAAGGAGAAGATTAGAAAGAGAGAATTAGGGTTTTGGGGATAATTAATTTCTTCATTGATTGCTTTCCTCATTAACAAGATACAATATATAGCTAAATTATAAACCCTAACCCTAATCCTAATCCTAATCCTAACAGTTCAATAAAGGCGTCCTGGGAAAGAATCGTAAAGATAGCCCGAGAAGAGAATTATAAAATTTTGTTTAAAAGTATAAAATTAATTAATTTTAATCACTAAAACGCGCCGGAAGTCGACGCTCACGAATAGGCCTCGTTACCGAGGCTGCCGACCCGTTATCGTGCGTATCAGAAATGAATATCAAGGTGAATATGCTTTGACTTATCTGTAATAGCGGGATTATTGGCAAGAAAAGTGGCAGACAAATTATCACACAGAAGCACTAGGACGTCTCCAACAGGAAAGCGAATTTTAGTGAGCAATTGCATAAGCCAAACGAGTTCAACAGTTGTGAACAGAATAGCACGATATTTAGCCTCTATGCTGGAGCGAGCAACCACTTTTTGTTTGCGACTGGACCAACTAATAAGATTTCCCCCATGAAATATAGCAAAACCAAGTTGAGACCGAAGATCAACAGGATTCGATGCCCATACAAAATCAGAATAAGCAACAATCATAGAGTTGGGAGATGCTTGGACCGCAAGACCATGGTCGAGAGTTCCCTTTAGATAGTGCAGAATGCGCTTGACATCACGCCAATAAGACTACATGGGACGATGCATGTGTTGACAGGCACGATTGACAACGAAACTGGTCTCAGGACACATAATTGTGGCGTACTATAAGCTGCCTACAACAAGACGATACGCTATGGGATTATCAAGTGGGTTATCGAACACAATAGGCTATTTTTAAGGAGCTGGCGTCCGCGGGAGAGATTTTTTCCCTCTCTTTTTTTTATTCCCTTCCATAATTCCTTAAGTTTCATAAGTTTGATCCTATAGAATCTGACCAATTTTTTCATTGAGCGGGGGTACGAAATAAATCAAATTTTTTTTCATTTTTCGATCAAAAGTACTATGTGAAATCCTCGGCTTTTCCTCTTCCTCTATTTCTATCCTATAGGTACAGCGTTTAGTTTAAATCAATAGAGAACTCTCTGTAGGAATCGATATTATTACATTCCATACAATTCCTTCCCGAAATCTACCAAGGAAAATTCCGAAATGGATACAAAATTGACGGGTTAATGTGAGCTTATCCATGTGGTAATGCACTCTTCGAATAGGAATCCATTTTCCAAAAGATCCTAGCTTTTGTGCTATGGTGGGTCTTCGAGATCCTTTCGATGACCTATGTTGTGTTGAAGGAATATCTATATGATCCGACCGCTTGCGTAAAGCCGGCGGTAGCAACAGAGTCGAGGATAGTATACAGAAAAGTCAGTGACTTTCTATTATATTCGTTTTTTTCTATTAGATTAATAAGAATGGAAATTTTTGGATTCAATTGTCAACTCTCTTAGAAACACATACATAATTCTTTTCTTAGAAACACATATAGGATTCGCCCCTTTTTGTTTACCGATCTAATCCAGATTTTTGATAAAGGGGTATTGTTCATCATCCCCCTTGAGCAGCCGCCACTCACCTCACCGTTCACTCCCATTTTTTTTCGTTGTTTATAAGAGTGGGCTGGTTGCAGGGACAGACCTAGAGGTGGGCAGGGGCAGGCCCCAGCCCACCCTAAAAAATTAAAAATAAATAAAAGTAGGGTAAATTTAATTTTAAAAAATAAAAAAATGTAAATTTAGAAGTAAATTAGTTAAATTAAGGTTATTTAGCCCACCCAGAAAAAATGGGTGAAATTTAGCCCACGCTAAATTCAAATCCTGGGTCCGTCCCTGGCTGGTTGTAGTTCAATGTTCGATCGATTTTTGGTTCGAATTCAGGGATGATGTTGGTTTTACGGTAGGAGAACAATCAATTTATGTGGGCTAAACCCCTTGTTTTGTCTATTTCAATTTAATATGTACGTTACTTTGGATGATTGTTTCTGAGATGCCATTAAAGTTCATGGCAAACTTGCAATCCAAATTCTTTTCAGTTTGGTAGCCAAAGAGAGAGAGAAAAAGGAATATATAAATTTGAATATGTAATATGCAGTTGGTTGCTGGAATAGAATGTCAGCTCAAGATTATTCCTTGCTAACAGAGAAAGGCACGAGTTTGCTTTGCTAGCAAGATTGGGATCGTGTGGGCTAAATACGAGATTAATTGGGAGAGTCTTCTGAGCAATCACGTATCAAATAGCTCTAGAGGTGACAAATAAAACTGAAGTAAAATCAAACTAAAACTTTTGTAAATTTCAATTGTAGTTCTTGTATATGTAATTATGCATTGTGCAAAATTGTATCAGTTCTAATAGTTGTATCAATTCAAACTGTAATTCTTGTATAGGTAATTATGCATTCTCCTGTATTATATATTTGGCAACGTTATGAACAGAAAATAAATTATTGAACTTGAACATGTTTGAATAAGCAGTAAGCTATTTCAATATCCATCTCTTTACAAATATATAGGCAGATTTTTGTTCTAGTATACTCGAAATCTGATCAGTTTGCTTAGATTAAGTACAAGTAATAGCTGTTCACAGGTAAAACATTATCTCTGCCTCCTATACATGTTACGCCATTATTGTGTTATGTTCAAGGTGAAAATTCCAGCCCTTTTATCAACTCTGTGCAATCAAAAATAGCACAAGGAAGATTTAGAGGAGAGAGACAGAGAAATTTTCAGTACAAGCTGAGGGCAACAAGAGTTCACCTGGGCTTAAAATGCAGCAACTGATCAGCATAACTGTTATCAAGCTGAAGTAGAAGCCATTTGCTATGAAGATTTAGTTGTCAGGTCAAAAGTTTAGGCTGTATTGTTTAGTCTTTGGGAAGCAGCAGCGGCAGACTTTCGACTCCTCAGCCAGCAGCTTGTTCCTTGCTGTTTTAAATCAACCAATACCAGAACTTAATAGATTATGCATCAAGTGATTCTAATAAGAACATAGTGTTTCATCAATAAGTTAGAAATAAATATAAATGAATAAATAAAACATAGTACCCCCTTTCCCTTTATATCAATTGAGTTCCTATATCAATTTTGGTGCATTCTAACTAAATTCAGTTATTATTGTCACATAGCTGAATTTCAATTTTTCTTGGGTCTATCGGGCATAACCCCCTTTCCCTTGGGCAAGGGTACCCTCATTTTGACCCCCCCAGATTCCACTGTAGCGGAGCCTCACTGGATCAATAATGATGATGATGAATAATAAAACATAGTGAAGGGAAATTTTGGGACTATTCCATTTGACACGAGTCAAATATCACCAAGGAATTTACATGTTTTCATGGGATATGATATGAATCCTATCAGCTGCACCTGAATCTACAACCTTTTTCGCTTGTTAATCATGTCAAACACAGATATAGGCTTACACTGTTATACATCATCTAACCTGCAGACACCGGGGTGGCTACATAATATTGAGTTTATACTAAGCACATTTGTTCATCCAAAAAACACCAATAACATTTAAAAATAAAAACTTAAACTGCAGATAGGGTGACAATTTTAGGGCAAGAATTAACGGAAAATGTGGAAAATGGTATGACATTGTACCGGAAAAAAAATACAGTTGGACTGAACAGCTAGGTTTTGAAATGGGCACCTCATCCTGAGTGGCAAGCTATTATTTCTTTGGAAGAAACAAATAGAATATTTCTATTTCTAGGCCTACTCAAAGTACCATACTATGCATTTTATATGAGAAAGATTGGAACTTACATTCAGACTTTCTTCCTTCAAACATTCTAGTGATTGAGCAAGTTCAACCTGTTTTGATGCGGTGGCGAACAAGGCCTGTAAAAATTAAGGTAGTTATAAACTACGAAAATTTGTATGATCAATGAAGATACTAATATTTTGTTTCAATTGATTACCTTTTTTGTCTTCTGTAAATCATATTCGATTGATTTAATTCGACTCAAGGATTCAGAAATCATGTCCTCCTTGTCTGGAGGGATCCTTGTAGGTTTGTTAACGAGATCTGTGACCATAGCTTCTAAAAGTTGAATCCTTTGCCAACATGGGCGAAGTTTATCTTCTTCAGTTTTTTCAGTTTTTGTATACTGACTCGCCATTTTTTGGTGCTGCTTCAACAGTTTCTCTTCATGTCTTACCCGAAAGATTTTCCCCAAGATGCGAAATAGAGTATATACACAAGCCAAGAGTTTTACAGCAACACTTGTTGCTGAACTTCCCACCACAAAGATGAATTTATGTGACAATCGGTCAGTATTTTCATGTGCGTCACCTGGTCAGAAGTCAGAACATCACATTAGGTTCTGAGCAATGTTTCCAGTTGAGCACCTCCTTCTAGCACTTAACAATACAGTAAGAATAAATTCAGGCATGCAAGCATAATGCAAAGCCTTTATGATAAGATACAATATATCTTGTTGCAACTTACATGCTGAATGAGCATCTTCAACTGCAGCTCGAGTGACTTGATCATTCTGCCCACCGGGAGATGATGATTCTCCCCTCCTCTGACATAGATAAGAATGAAAAGAAAAATCAAAATCATGGTCATTGAAATCTATGATGGGATGCAAAAGTATTAGATTTCAAAAGAAGCAAATTCACATAAAAGAGCTGATATTGCTGCTATAGTGCTATTTATAAGTAAATTATAATTCCCAGCAGAGCTAGCATATCGTCAAAAGACTCGCCCTCCAGATAACATACCTCATTAGCAAGAGAGACTTGTTGCATTGTTTCAGGCAAGACTTGCCCCGTGTTTGGGGCCAACTCAAGATAGAACGACCCGCTCCTTGAAGGCTTCATAGAAATTACAATTCAACTGTAAGAACACACATCACCCTGAAAGGAAATATCAAATTACAGCTTCATTTGATTTGTACCTTTGAAGCAAGTAGCTTTTCCCTTAAGTCTTCAAAATCAGAACTAGTCGTTCTCTTGAAAATCATTGTTTGTTGAACATGCACCAACTGCAAGATACTAATAATGTAAAATATCTGGCATAACCTAAAACAGAGTTGCAACTCAGGGATTCAAACTGCTGATTGAAGAGAAATGATCAGAGCATATACTTTCATTATTTTCGGATCATTCCATGGTCCCTTCTCATATCTAAGGCACCCACCCTCCCCTGGACATGAACAAGATCCACCTAGAAAATCTGGCAATTGTCTGCACATGAGTTGAGAAATTATGAATTGAGTTCTTTAAAATAAAAACAGCAATACTTTTGATCAAAACAATAAGGAATACAAGCATACCCTTCATCTATAACTTCCAGCAACTTGTGATGAAACTTGTTGCCTAAAACCTGCAAGAATAGAACATCACCAATTTAAGTAATTATCAGACGCCTTAAAAATAAAACATCCATGACCTTACATGTATCTTTGAGGTAGTGCGTGGATCAAGAAAGCCTTTAGCTGTGTTCCATAGGAGCTTGAATCCACTACCAGCATTAACAATAAACATCTGATGCAATGTCTGCATGGAAAGAAGTTATCACATATTATAGCAATCAGCATTAATGCCAAACACAGTTTCTATCTTTCAAATTACTAAAGCAACCATTTCACCTCAGGGTAGTTGTCACCGTCAATTTTTTGCATGCGCATGACAAGATCATGAGCAACCTTTCCAAAGCTCATCCAATTCTGCATCATATATAATGTAACAAGAGGTTATATGATTGTGCTACAAGAGTCTGTTCTTAAATATTGTAAGGGGTAGACCAGTACCAGTCCATGGACATCCAAAATTGTAATGGTCGAATCAATATGCCTCTTTGCAGCAATGGAGCAAGCAGGGAACTTTTCAGCAAAAGCCTTTTCAAAACCCTGAATATGGTACTTCAAAAATCGATCTATGGAAGTGACATGCATAAGCTTACTAGGTTCAACTTTGCCAAGGCGTTCAATATAAATAGGTCGTCCATCCTTATCTACACCATGATAGCCATGGGGATAGTAACGTCGAACATCTTCATATTCATCATACTTGAAATCCTGAGGATATTACAGTATCATTGATAACAAGCATACAAATTAATAACTACAGCCACCTAGGATTAAAAAAATATCAGTTAGAAGAGGGCACTTAGTACCTCATCTTGTATTCAAGATGAAAAACACAACAATAGGCGATGAAAGTGAAAACAAATTTATGTCACTGTGCTGCATCACTTGTAATGTTGTATACAAAAAAATAATTATAATAAAAAATCCTAGAAACATGGATCATTAACAAACAAACCATGGGTCCATGACCTTGTGCATCTACCATATACAAGCATATGATTATTTATGCTAAGCTTTTTCTGTGCAATGAGAACTCTACTCCCATATAAAAGTATAATGTAAATGTCCCAAGGACACAGATTGAAAATCCTATCGTAATTTACTTGAGAATTGAATTATAAGACAAGCCCTATAGTCAAGGCATAGGATCATTTATGCTAAGCTTTTTCTGTGCAATGAGAAATCTATTCGCATATAAAAGTATAACGTAAATGTACCAAGGACATAGATTGAAAATCCAATAGTAATTCCCTTGAGAATTGAATTATAAGACAAGCCCTATGGTCAAGGCAGTTGATAGTGTTAATATCTACCTGGATAATAGTGTCCACACCATTTTCTCTCCTCCATTTAATCATTTCTTCCCACATGTGAAAAGTTTTATCAAGATCAAATCTTCTTGCCTTCAGAAATCTGCAAGGGAAAAAATTGCACACCTGTTTCTTAAAATACCCTCGTATATCATAATTTAGACTCAACTTACAACTTAGAGCAATAATAGAAAAAGGAATGGCCTTTCCCACAAAAGATGATAACTAGTTATCCCCAAAAGGGTGACTACTTTTACAATGTAATGATCAAAACCAGAAAGATGCTACAAGCTTAAATAAGACTATGAACAACATGCTAATTGCTGAGATCAAGGTTGCACTGTTTCTAATATGCCACATTCCTTAATCAGCATATAGCAGCTCTGAAACTGCTAATTCATTTGGGCATTTGTGAGTCAATATATGACTGTTCTCCACATCCATATGAGTAGCAATTGCCATTACTCTCAAAGTGCAAGAAATAGAATAAACAGAATACCAACAAATATAGAGATCATGTAAGGGTAACCAGCACCAGAGAGCAAGTTTCTTTTGATTTTGTTCTTAAGCAGTCCTACCTATGATTCTTCATGATATCAGCAGAAATGGGGACAAATCCTCAAGAAATTGTCACCATACCCATTAGCATGTTACTACTCCAGTACACAATAGCATCATGCATAACAATCTCACATGTGAACAACTGATTCATTCAACTTAAGCTTAAGCAACACACTGTATACTCACCTCAGCATTGTGTGATAATCATCATGACTTGGGGGCAGCAGATCTCTTTCAACCAAAATCTGGCGAAATGCATTCACAGCATCCTCCTCCTCCGCATTTCGTATATCTTCCAATTCGAGAGCTGCGAACTGACAATGGGCAACTTGCCTGCAGCGCTTCCTGATACCGTGAGTCAATTTTGTAGAGGCATTCACTGCCTTTTTCCTGAAAGTCTTGATCCGTGTCCTGCGAGGCTCATCCTCTGAAGTCTCAATATCCGATTTCCTTCCTCTGTCATCCTCTTGACAAGCATGTATCTCTCCTAAAGAAACATTTTTTCCACCCAATTAGAACTTGAAAAGAGCGATTTAAAGGAAACCCTAGAAAAGCATACATCTTTTTTTGTTTGTTTGAGATTAAGAGCCATGAGTTGAACGCTCTGCGATCGAGCTGGTAATTTTGAATTACCTGGCATTGCTGGCTATGGTGAACAATGGAGACGCTAGTGTGTCTTCCTTCAGATTAAATCCAGTAGAGCCCAGCCAAAAAGGAAATTCCACAGATCTGAAACCAATCACAAAACGAATTTCCCGTCATACAAAAATGGAATGGATCTAATCAGCTCAAACTGACGAAACCTAATCAAAACAAGATTCCACCCACCACGACGATAAAGAAAAGCAGCAAGACGGAATGAAAAAGAGTGCCAAAAGAGGAAGAATCAACCACGAAACAAAAGCATAAGCAACTACACAACTAGAAAAAGTCGACATTGCTCAAAAAAAGAGAGAAAGCCGAGAAGCATCCAAGAAGCAGTCTCATTTCTTTGTCCAATCTCCATGAATTCTTTTGTAATTATTGCGCAATAACGCAAAAAGCAGACCAAACAGAGAAGCAAAAGGAATCGGCACAGACCTGGAAGAAGAAGAAAGGCGGCAGAGAGTTGGAATTAAACGCGGGAATCATCAATTCATTCTGAAGACCTAATCAGCTGATCACCGAAAAAGCATCATCAATTCATCATCGCTCTGAAAAAGGTTCAGTGCAGAATTGGTAGGAATATAGATTCGACGAAATAGAAACTCTGTTGGAAGGTGTGAACAGTGTGAATGTGAAAGGTGAGAGGTAGCTTTCAAGCAACGGGGCGTCGCTATCAGAGATTCAGAGAACGCAGGAAGAGCGGAGGAGAGAAGGGGTGGGGGATTTGAGCAGCAAACGGGGCCGTCAAGTCGGTAACGGAAACGGCGGTGAATTTACGCAGTCACGCGGACTGCGTGATCAGATCGCTTTATTGTACTGCCGTTTGTTAACGGCGGGGAATGAGGGGAGGCGTTGGCCGCCGAATCGGCATTTATTGAATTTTATTTGTTTTCCTTTTCTTGGGATTTTTATTCTTTGTAGAGTCGTAGTACGAGTAATTGCCTGCCTATTTGGGTTTGATTTTTCGATGTTTATAGGGGCGCTGGCTCATTGGTGTTTTTGCTCGATGGTTCGATCAAAAAAATTTATTGAATTTGTAAATTTTTATAAGTAATATAAAGTGCATGTATAATAATTAATTAATGATTAATTAGGGTAATAAAACTTTTTTAAGTCTTAATTAAATATTTATGAAAAATCTAAGAGCGGAATCCTTTATATTTGTTACATGTTTCATTTTTTTATGTTTCTTGAATTTATAAATGTACATAAATTTATAAAAATAGAATCATTATTACTATATACTAAAATTAATGTTAAAATAATACAGTATCTAAAAATATCCCACATTAAATCACATCATCCATCTTTTTCAAATAAATTTAATTAATTAAAATTTAATTAAATTTAATTAAAAAAATTAATAATTAAATCACGTCATCTATTTTTTTCAAATAATTATTCAGCCTTAACCATTGGTAAGTGGTCAACCGTCAACATTGACCATGTTGACTGGTCAATAATCAAGTTAAAAATGATCATTAACTATAATCGGATGTAATAAGGTGCATGTATGTTAATTTGAAAATAGGTGACTTATATATTATGCTCCTCGCTTATTATCATAAGACTCCTCTTTATTTATAAATTGTTCCCGTGTTAGTTATAAATTATAATGTATAAGTGAAGCGTTTAATTTGAAGTTGTTTATTTTCTATTTTGCATTTCATATGCTGTATAACTTTGGAATTATTAGATTAATTAGCATGTGTGATGTGTGTCTACATCGGGATATAAAGTATTCAAAATGTGGTCAAAGGCAAATACCAATTCGATAATATATTGTCATTTAGTCAGAATGCTTATACATGTCAACTTAAAACACAAAACTATTCAAAAATTGGTTCATACTAATATGATGTTTGTCAAAGGCAAAAGCAATTCGACAATATATTGTCATTGTCATTTAGTCAGAATACTTACATATCAACCTATAATACAAACTATCAATTCAAAAACCATATATCCTGACTAGATATTATATACATAAAGACCAAATTAATGGTTATTTGGCATGTATCGTTTGTATTATAAGATATTCTTATCTTTGCCGAAAATCAGAAATAATCATATTTATAGCATTTAAGTTATATGCTTGATCAATTGCGGTCCAAGTTATATGCTTGATCAAGTTAAACGATCCATATATCCCCAAAGTAGAATAACATATTTATAGAATCGTATAAAATCTTAAATATATTTGCATGAAAGCAGGATAAGCTTCTACTGATGAGTATAGTGTTTTTGTTTTTTTTGTTTTTTTTGTTTTTTTTTGGGTCATGTCATATGACTCGTAGTTCAATTTAATCAGTCAATGTAGTTCTAAGTTCGAACTAGTCTCTTTATACACTTTGCTAGGATGATGAATTTATCGTCCAAAATTTAACAAATTTAAAATTATATTACCACTAGATATTATTATTGATTATAGTTATTTTTTTAGTAGTCTCATTTCACAACAACTAGCTTGAAAATCATTACACCATATTATAACCTATTGACTAGGAAATAATGAAAATATGCTTGGTACCTTATAATTTAAAATATTTAAATCTTATGAGAATATTTAGGCTCTAGATAATGCAACTTTATTAATATATGATGATAATTGTTGGGACGGTGTTGGAACCTCTGGTTCTAAACAACGGAAGAACGATACTATTCTCCAGTTTTGATAATGACAAACATCATATGGGAACTAATGTGCTTTGTCCAAGTATTTCTAAGGAACACATGTACAGCAAAGACAAGTTCCCATGCTACGGGAACGCCCATAAGTGGATAAGAAACGCAAGCATACACGATGAAAAGTTCCTCTCAAGGAACTCTGAAGAAGACAATTCCCATCACATGGGAACTCACATGTGAAGCCAAAGACCGCTCAGCGCAAATCGCGGGATCCTGTCTTGGACAGAATGAAGGAACAGTTAAGTTGACCTAGTTCAAATCGAAGTCACATGTGAAGATTGTACACTTGGGCTGCAAGCAAAGGGCATTTCGGACAACACGAAAGATACGATTGAAGCCCAAGTACAACCGAGTATAAAGTCAAATGAATAGCGCTAGGTTTAAGCACTTCTTCCAAAACTCACACATACTCCCAGTGAAAGAAAGAAAGAAGAAGAGAAGTCCCCGGCGACGAGTGTCCGATCTCGGCGACGGTGAAGCTAAAGTTCCCAAGAGCAAGGGAACCTAAGTGTCAAGGTGCAAGGTTTGACTTTCTTGTTTTAGTTGAGTTGTTCGCTTAGGAACTCAGTTGAGAAGATTCATTAGTGTTGCTAGAGTTAGGAAGAGCTCGTAGGAACATAGAAGTTTGAATCTGGTTGTATGTAACTAAGGAACAAGCAATAAAATAAGTAAGTCATTCAAAATCCTCCAAGCGGAGGTAGAGGTTTACCCACACAACTAGTTGGTTGTCGTGGGGTTCCTCTATAAGGGAACTGTGTTCTTTCTGCCTTTTAAAACTTGCCATATTGTTTCTTCCGCTGCCTTGAATACAGGTTAACAACTAGTTCTCAAGCTCTCGCTAACCGGTTACGATCCAACAATAATGATGATTTATCATAAATGTAAAACCGGAACAATATATATGTTAATAAGTTGAATTTTCTATGTTTTAAAAAAAATGAACGTTTTATTTCGTTCATGTTAACCGTAAGATTTTTATAAGAAAATACCAAGCTATAATTGTTACAAATTACCACAAGATTATTATTATTATTATTTGGTTAAGCCACAAGATTATTAATTAAGTTTACCAAAACACATTTATGAAAGTTCGTGAGCTAAGGTTGTGCATATGTAAACACACATGGACATAATGTTTTAAAAATCGTTAGGCGGACCTTATGCAGAGAGGAGTTGCCTGCTAGCGTTTAGACAACATAAATAAATGTTTATGTGAATTTAGACAAGTGTTTAAGCAGGCTCGAAAGCTATGTAGGTTATGAGATCTTCTAGCGCCTGCCTAGGCAAGGTCTAAACGGGACCCAGACGAGATTTTTAGAGCATTACATGCACGTATAAGCCTAGTAATATATCCAGTGAGTTCCATCCTAAAATCAATATATCGATAATAGAAAAATAATCCACCAACCTTATATATTAGGTTTTCTTAACTCAACTTTTACTTGTGAGAAAATTATATTCCAACACGGTTCCATCCTACGATCTGATCTGCATACCTTAATTGTCCTATATTCAAATTTCAATTTTGATAACATTGCATCTTTTACATTTGCTGTCATTCTGGACGTTCTGACAAAGGAGATTCAATGAGAGGTATTGTGGTGTAAGCTATTCGTCGATGATATTGTGTTGGTAGATGAGTCGAGGGAGGGAGTAAACAGAAAGTTGAAGACTTGGAGAGAGAAGCTAGAGACAGAGGATTTTAGGTTAAGTCGGTCAAAGACAGAATATGTGGAGTTTAAATTCAGCTAGGGAGTAGAGACAGAAGAGAAAGTACGCTTGGGAGGAGATCGCTGACATAGCTAAAAGGAGATGTTCAAGTATCTAAGATCAGTTGTGCAGAGTGACGAAAGCGTTGAAGAGGATATTAGACACAGAATTCAGCGGGATTGGCAGAAGTGGAGGGGCGCGTCTGGAGTGCTTTGCGACAAAAAGGTACCTTTAAAACTAAAAGGCAAGTACTATAAAATCGTGATTCGACCAGCGATTCTGTATGGGGCGGAGTGTTGGCCAACCACAAAGGCACAAGTGCAGAGGTTGATGGTAGCAGAAATGAGAACGTTGAGGTGGATGTGTGGACACACGAGACTAGACAAGATCAGAAATGAGGCGATTCGGAGTATGATAGGAGTCGCCAATTTAGGGGGAAAAGCTCTGAGAGTCGAGGCTCAGATGGTTCGGGCACATACAAAGAAGATCGCCGGATGCCCCGGTTCGGAGGATTGAAAGTCTGATCTCGGGTGAGTTTCGCAAGGAAAGAGGGATACCTAAGAAGAGTTGAAAGAAGTCATAAAGCAAGACCTCATAGCTCTTGCAGTTTCAGAAGAGGTGGTCATGAACACGGACCGGTGGCGTGAGAAGATTATAGTGGTGGAGCGATAGAAGGAAGTCCTACAAGGAAGACCTGTCGTTAGGGAGTACCCTTTCCCCTGTTTTGCTTTTAGTTTTACTTGCATCTCCTTTTTGGTTTGAGTACGTTTTTTTCTTCGTTTTTTACTCCCTCCCCTTTCCCCTCGTCTTTATCTGGTGTTTTCTCCCGTTTTTAGCGTTGCATTCGCCAAAAATACCTTCTCGACTTTCCGTCCAGAGTAAGGGTGCGTACATCTCGACCTTTCAGATCCCGCTCATACCGGAATCCATCTGGATAATTGTTGTTGTTGTTCCTTTAACTAAACATGATGAAAAGAAAAATCCTATAGCATGCCTTACCAAAGCAAAACTCATCAAGTGGGCAACCATAACCATGGACACGCTTATAATGAGGTCTAGTTTACTACGTACTATTACTCTCTTTAATTAGTTAGCTCACACGAAAGTAGTGGCATACTGGCATGGGGTGGGGGCCATTGTCCATATTGACGTGACCCACCAAATTAACAAGAAGCAATTCAACCACCATATATATATATAAATTAAGCATGCATCGATCGAGGTGGCCATATGCAAAGATGCCTTGTTGGGTCACCCTCCACACCCGCATGTGTGGGCGTTGCGTGTTGCCATTATTATTGTTACGACTTTTCTAACGGTGGACACTGTCGATACATATTATGCTATGCATTTCTCTATAGTTACATGACGTTTTTCAAAGTGGACGCCCAAATTCAATGGCCTTAGCTAGCTAGCTATTAAGTTGACATAATATATATACTATTGTACGTGGTTTCCATAGAGTTAGGTCGACTTTAGAGGTCATTCACTGATGCAACCAAATTAATTGGTGACCATCACAAGCATTTGCACTCCATTTCTTTCTTTGGGTATGGCGTCTTCTTCATACATTTATGCTCCTTTTAATGGTCATTCGTGTACGTGGACAGTGTCGTCAACTACTCGTCATTCATGTATCTTTTTATGAGCCCAACAACTAGAGTTATGTTAGGAAAAGAGCTTAGAGAATCAACACAAAAACAACAATATTTACCCAGTGGAACTTCCCTTACGGAAAATCTGGGGGGTCAAGATGGGGCACCCCTGGCTTAAAGCAACGGGTGAGCGACCAAAAGACCCAACGAGACCATAGAGCACAAGAGAAAAACCCGACAAGCAAAAGCAAAGACGAAGCAAAAACAAAACGAAAACGAAAACCGAAAAGTAAAACGAAACCAAGCGCCAAAGCCGCAAAGCCCCTGAGGATCGGTCTGATCAGGTGGTTGGATGTCCACTACCCGAATCTCCTTCATCTAGTTATCCCTGCACGCTGCAAGAACTGTTGAAAACTTAAAATCCCCAAGTAACTGACATCCTATCTTATACAATTCTTTCAAAGAATAACACAAAAAGGAACCAAATATTTCAGGAGTATGATTTTAGTTAACTTATGTTCTCGTCATTCATATGTATCTTTTTTTTTTTAGATTTATGATGTAATCGGAGGAAAATGATGAAAAGAAATTATCAAATAGAATATATACCAACTCAACTTGATAAAAAAAAAAAGTTAAGTTCTACCAACACCTTTAAAAAATGCGAGTGTTTTTTATAACTTTTTTGAATATATGCATAAAGTGACATAAGGGTTGAAGGATGCCCCATGAATTTTGTAAAAAATTTATTTCCGTTGTTAATCATAATAGTCAAACTAAAAAAATGCAAATTTAATACTCACTCTATTCAAAAATACATGTTTTAAGATTTGTCTTTCAAATTAAAAAGTTATATGGTTCGACTTAAACACCCATAATCTTGTGAAGATTTTTATTTTCTATTCTCTTCTATATTTTTATAATTTTTTTAATTAATGAGGATAATATCAGAAACAATATGAAAACATATGTTTAATAATAAATATTATTTAATAAGAAAATCAGTTTAAAACCCACGGATGTAGTATAAATTTAGTCATTTAGATATGAGTTTCTTTTCCATTAAAACAACGATCTCGATTAGACCTGTCAATCGGGTCGGGTCGGGTGGGCTCGGGTTCGGGTTAAATCGGATTCGGCTTCGTTTTGGGTCACGGGTCAATCAGGTCGGGTTGCAGCGGGTTTTCGGTCGGTTCGAGTTGACTAGCGAGCCTAAAATATCAATTTTTTAATGATTTTTAAAATCAATTTTTAATTAAATAATAATATTTAATTATAATATATTATTTTTATTTATTTTAATAAGAAAATATATTATAATTTTCAAAATAAATTTCAAAAATTCTGTAAATATACTAAATCGGTCAACCCAACGGGTTTCGGGTTTCAACCCAACGGGTTTCGGGTTCTATCGAGTTCGGTTGATTTCGGGTTTCGGATTCAAATTTTCGAATCTTGACCCTAAAATTATCGGGCGATTCAGATCAGGTTAGCAGATTCAATCAACTTTTGACAGTTCTAATCTCGATACAAGACGTTAATTGTCCGAATTTTATCTAATGTCATTTGTCAACTTATATATGTGCTCATTGAAAGTCGATAGAATGTCATTTTTTTTTAATCTTTTGCCTACTTTTCCATAAAGCATATCTACGAATCTTATCTAAACTTTTATGGGGTGGAAGTTTATATTTGGCGTTTGACAATGATCTAGCAACGTTGTAATTAACTTTGAATAATCTTATCAAAAAAAAAAATTAACTTTGAATAATCAATTTAGCAACATAAACCAAATTAAGCAATGTTTGGTCAAGCTACGTACTTAGACTATTCTAGATCTAAGTGTCACCTTACATTATTATTATCATATTATGTGTGGTGTTGGCATCTTTTGATAAGTCAATTATGAGACCAGATAATTCTATTTACTTTCAGAAAAGTCGAAGATGGATGAAGTGTTGTTTAGGAGCTTTAAAACACTTTTTTATGAGAAAGACTTCTATATGCACCTGGCTAAGTAATTAATTTAAAATATATTTATAGCCAGTATACTTTGCAAGTTTTGAATTTCAACTTTGGTTTTTCAGAAAAATCAAACTTCAATTCTACCACAATTTTTGAACTTTTACTACATCAAACTAAACTTTTTTTAGTGAAATATGTCATGTCACTTTTTTGAGCTTCACACCTTGTGATCACACCCTAAAAAAAAGCTCTTCAATGTAATGGCCCAAGATCATGGGTCATGGCCCAATATTTGAACTCCCATACCAATTCTGTTCTATTGTTTTTTATTTTGTGATTTTTTATGATCTTTGCATTCTTTTTAGGGAAAACGAAAACTATCTTATTAAAACACAAGCTCAAATTTAAGCTATATTGCATTTTTCAAGCCGTAATATAGTTATGATAATTAATTGGAATGAGAAGACTTTTAAATAATTTTGTGTCTGGATTTTTTAAATAACTCTGTGTCTGGATTTGAAAATGCCTAACCCGTTGATGTGAAATTCAATGATTAGGAGATTTTTACATGTATAATAGAATGTCGATTTTTATACTTGTCATTTAGATATTAATCGAATTATATACAACAACATGTTACATGTGTAACTTAAGCGTTCTTAGATTTTGGCCCCAATCAATGGTGGTCCTGAAATTCTAGACTACAAGTATAGATTATTTTAATGTTTATCAAGATAAATAAAGCATGTGCCCTAAGAAAATGTCATTGCACCCTTTCAAAGAAAAATTATGCAGGTATTGGCAATGCTAATCCTATTCTTAAAAAGAAATTTTGATGGCTTCAGATGAAGATGTGTGTTTAATTTGGGTGACCAGAGGTTGCTAGATAAGCAAGCTGAATGCTGTATGCTTCTTTGAGCTCATTTAACACCTCTGCAATTGTAGGCCTTAGAGAAGCCTCCCTTTCAACACATCTTGATGCCAACAAAGCTGCTCTTTTCATGCTTTCCATGTCATATCTCCCCTTTATGCTCTCATCCACTATCTCAAATGCCCCTGCCTGCAAGAATGGCTTCGCCTGCCCCCATTTCAATGAAATTAATACGTGAAGGAATACCAAGAAAAACATACATGATAGTCACTGTTCTAAAAATCCCGCCTAGGCACTGGAAGGCCCAAACCCGTCTAGCCTTCCAGGCCAAACTAGATCACTGACTGCATAGCGTTTTTTAGAGCATTGATGGTAGTGCGCATCCTCATGCTCATTGGCTTTTATAAATTGCCTTTGAGATCAATTTAATCCCTATATCAATTTTGGTGCATTCTAACTAAATTCAGTCATTATTGTCACATAGCTGAATTTCAGTTTTTCTTGGGTGTATCGGGCGTACCCCCTTTCCCTTGTTAGGCAGGGGTACCCCCATCTTGACCCCCCAGATTCTGCTGTAGCGGAGCCTCACTGGGTCAATGATGATGACGATGATGATGGTAGTAGCATAATTGTGATTGGAATTTCGCAGCTTACCCATAAAACCAAATTGAATGTATCTGGAGCTCCAGAGTGAGTTAATGGCTCTCTTCCACAGATAAGCTCCAAAAGAACTACACCAAAGCTGTAGATGTCGCTTTTCTCGGTTAGCTGTTGGGTGGTGTAATATCTGTGCAGTGAGAAAGTATTTAGGATGAGACTGTAGAAACCAAATTTGTTCCTCTTGCATTTAATAAGCTCAAACTTACTCAGGATCAAGATATCCAGCAGTGCCCTTGACAACAGTGGTGACATGGGTGGCGTCAGCTTTGGTTATCTGCTTACAGAGGCCAAAGTCACACATTTTTGCATTCATCTGGTTGTCAAGGAGTATGTTGCTGCACTTCACATCACGGTGTATTATTCGTGGCTCGCTCCCATTGTGTAAGTAGTCCAATCCTGCATATAAGTTGTTTCATTAGAGATCTATCTATGTTGTAGAATCATGCAAAGCTGTTGATTTCCATTATGACTTACCCTTTGCAGCATCTACAGCAATTTTTAACCTCCTAACCCAACTTAATGTGAACTTTTTGCTGTTTGTACCTGAAGATATATAGAAGAATAAGATGAAATATGTAAGAAATCTAATACTTAGTAAGATTATCTTATTGAAGTAAAATTACGAATCTTTTACCATATAGGTTGTCAGCAAGTGATCCTCCTGGTAGATACTCATAAACCAATATCTGCTGCTTTGCTTCCTGACAGAATCCTTCCAAGGATACTAGATTTTGATGTCGAAACTTTGACAACAAGCATACCTGCCCACAGGTTGTAATTCAACATGTTAAGATCTTCACAGACACAAAATTTACCACTTCAATCAATGTAGGTAAAAAGAAGGCCAAGACTGAACCTCATTTATAAAAGAATCTGCTCCTAGCTGAGTTCTATCAAATCGCACTTTAACTGCAACTGTCTTCCCATCTGAGAGCTTCCCACGATAAACTGGTCCAAAACTCCCACGCCCTATAACTTCCTTAAAGTTGTTTGTTGCTGCCTTTATTTCTTTGTAGGAAAGGACCCTTGCTGATGAATTCCAGTTTCTCATCTCATGAAATGTCCCTAAACCATGTAAGTATAATTTTTACTTGACCAAAAAAAAAAATGTAAGTATAATTTTTACAAAAAAAAAAACCTTATGATTTGATCTAAATATCTTTCTCTAATTGAAAAATCTTACTACTTGTCGCATATGAATCTTCATTTGTCTTTATCATTGTGTATAAGAACACTAGCATAAACCCCAAGGCAATAAAAAATAGTACTCCTGCTATTGCAGCGAGTATAAGTGCAATATGCTTTTTGCCCAGCTTTCTTCCTTTTGTTCATAATGGCGACTTGTGGTTCCTCAATTGGTCCATTTGCTGGCATTCTACCACAAAATGATTTGGAGAAGAAAAGGCACAAGTTTCCTGATCCACTGTCCAGCACAAATTTTGTTCAAATGCTGTATATTACTAGCTTGTAGGCAAAAAAAAAAAAAACACTAGAACAAAACTTAGGTCTACTTACCTCACTACCAAGCTTTCTTTATTCAAAGATTGTGGAAGAGGCCCATGCAGTTTGTTGTTTTCCAAATTCCTGAGAAGGATAATCAGTGTGTTATACAATTAAAAGAAACACTAGAAATCACAAATCTTTACTGATTATAAACTTTAAAGAGCTTATGTTTACAGAAAATGAAGGTCTTTCAGGGTTCCCAAGCTTTCTGGAACAGTTCCTTCCAAGCTGTTATTCTGCAAGTCCCTTCAGAAAACAGATGGCAACTCTTGGAGTTGAGCATAACCTTACAAAGATACATATGTAAGTTTATGAAAATAAGTCTGTAAGAAAATATTCATCTGACTTACAAGACTTGGAGATTGACCAAGTTATCCAGATCATATCCAAATGATGTAATATTGTTGAAACTCAAGTTCCTGCAACCATCCATATGATCAGTTTCCTGTTTATAAGCATTTACGTAGCAAAGACTACGGACTTAGAAATTAAGGTACAAATAGATAATTACAATTTTTCAAGATGCAACAGGCTGCCCAAATTCTCCAACTCTCCTTCTAATGATGTGTTATGTAAATCACTGTGTATCACAAAAGTCATAATAAGTACTAAATTGTATATCTGTAAGTAGAATTCTGACTTCTTAGTGAAGAGCTTACAGTTTTTTCAGATCCAGCAAGTCACCAAATGTGGGACTGATTGATCTCAAGTTCATATTGGAAAGCTCTCTACAAACAGTAATGATAAGCCAAGATTAGTAGAATTCAGATATCAGAAGAAATGAGGCTCAGCATGAAATCTGTCATTTACAATGATCTGACTAGGCTTCCTTCACATAGAACATGATTCCACGGCTTTGGTGAGCATGGATCATCCTGCCATCCCAAGTCCAAGCCAGTGTATTGTTGAATTACTTGCAATGCTGAAACTGCAATGGGGAAAAAAAAGCATTATATAAGGCAATCAGGAAATTAACAGGAAAATTTGAGGACATGAGAATGTGAAACAAGGTAGGGATAATATCACCTGTTGTTGATGAAGTTTCTGGAGGAACATCAATAATCTCGTATACTTCAATTGCATTGACTTGAGTATAGGAGCTCACATTTTGAAAAGTGATGTTCAACTTACTTATTCTCTGTTGCATTAGGTAGAGAACGTTTACTCCTGAGTTATTTACTGTGTAATTTGACTGGACCAGCTCGCCATTGATCAGGACGTTGAAAGATGGGGATCTTCGAAGAACTCCAGCGAAATAAAGAACAATGTAGTAGTCTCCAATATTATCAAGCTCTAGATTGTAAGTCAAACTCTTCTTTCTTAAGGACACTCTTGCGGTTTGAAGAATATCAATAGGAGGGAGCTCGTTTGCTGATGAAGCATTCGAAAAGAGGCGTGTACTAAATGCATATGATGAGGTCTTTGATGGACTGAAATTTCCATCTGAGTTCCATATTCTATCATATGGGTCTACCGGGTACCTATTTAAATTCAAGAATGAATTTGAATTAATGAGTAATCTTCAAAGCAAAAATTGTGCATATAAACTGAGAAGGAAGGAAGATAATCACCTTACTGAACCATTGTTGAAGCCACAGTTGATTCTATAACAATTTCTGAGCAGCTTATTGTTTGTTAAACCATCAATCCCACTTTTATAAGCATCTTTAGGAAGAGGTCTAACTTCAATGGAGGAAACCACAGGGTAACCTGCATTTGGAATGGAATGGAAACAAATTGGAAAAGTGTTCTCCTTGTTATCATTATCATTTTTTCTAACTGGCCACACAAATTCTTCTGTCCAGGGATCAGACTTGTTGAGGTTCACATCACTAGCCATGGCAGTTCCAAGAGAGACGGAAAAAGCTGGAGGGCGCCTCAGGTTATCATAGTTTTGGTACACAAACTGAGCCCTTACTAAAACTGATGTTGAAAATGATGATTTTGGTAAAGGCAGATGGTAGCAGTTTCGTCCGCCTGTGTTGGAGAAGAACCGAATAGGCAAACTAGAAGACGACGCGCTGTCAATGGAGTTGATAGTTGTGGTGTTTCCTGTTGTAATGTAGTTGCTGTCTGGAGTCCATTTTATGTTGTGTGAATCTACATAGCCTTCAGCTCCACCACATGATAAGCTCAAGAAGCCTGTTCAAAGGAAGAAGAAAGATCAATGCAAATTCTAAAATAGTAGGAAATAGAATTTTGATCTTTGCAGCTGAAAAAAAAAATGGTCTATACCGTCTTGTTCACTAAGAACAGCGCGTGGAAACCTAAAGAGAAGGGAGAATCCGAGCCAAAGACATATTTGGAATCCCATAAGTACAATGTTTGATATGATCCTTAAACTTTACTTGCACTGGCAGAAGATAAATATGGTGCTGGTTTATAAAACAGTTCCTAGAGGTGGTTGTAGTGGAGATGAAAAAACTGGATGGTGGAGGTAGGAGTAAAAGAAGAAGTGATGATCATGGTGTTACATGCGGATTTGATTATGTGTCAGTAATGTACTTTGAACATTCAGCAAGAAAGATTGATTATAGTAAGGTGCTTTTTTTGTCTTAATTTTACTATAATGGCCAACTTGTAAGTTAAATGGTAACCTGAAGTCTAAGGGCTGAAAGTGAAAAGTGAAAACAGTAAGATTTGTCTTCTCTACTGCTTACTTTCATGGATGAGGCTTAGCTTTCAAGTTATAGGAACTTACTGCTTGTGATCATTTCTAGTTAGCTTGAGAACGAAGAGTGCAATTAATTGATTGTGGAAAATAGTTAGAAGCTTCATATTGCTGTGTTAATAATTATTAACCATCACTCTTTTAAATATACATCCATAAATGGTATAAAGTGGTCATTATAGGTTGGAAAACTGGATTCAGCATCAATATATTCATGATTATTGCTTGTTTTGAAAGCAAAGATGCATCTTTGTAATCTTTTTGAGGCTAATACTTTTGAACATTTTATAAACCCAAGATTTTTTTCACCCCATTTACCTCATTTAAACAGCAGCCCAAACATGGGAGGATATCAAACATTAGTCTTAAACCCGAGTCGAGAGAAGTCTATTGTATCAACCTAGTTCGACATTGAACGAATCATGCCACTCTTCAATATGTAACAAAATGGTTCATGTCACTCAATCTGACAAAACAGAGAAACACAATCAATCTATGCTAACTTTAGTCTATGAACCGTATTAATGCAAGGATAAGAGTAAATAAAGCTCGCAACATAATCTGCAAGATTCTGCATAAACAAGCAGGGTTTCATCCGACCAGAAACACAGGCAGAATTTTTTAAGTTAATGGAAGAAGATATAAATTTGTGCCAACAGAAACAAATTCAAAAGAACTTCAGATGTATATAAAAGCAGATGAACACCAGCTTAGCAGAATATATTGATCCTTCAAAACTGCAAATAAAGAAAAAGGGTTGGTAGAACAAGAAAGGAAATAACAATACTTGATACCCAAATGAAACTCTAAAGTTGTCTACACTCCTCAACAAAACTGTAACACAATATCTAGGTGGAGTTAATATTTGACAGCAGTCAAAACATCCAACTGGGAGCCAAGCTTCTCTTCTGCTGCCGCAACAGCCTTAACCCTGAGCTTTGTCAGTTGCTTCCTTCTCTCATAGACAACCTGAGCTCTCTCCTTCCTCTTGGTCTCAAGCTCCTGCATTCAACAATTATAATCAGCAATTGACAAGAACAAACTATAACAGCTAAGATACTAATAATAATGCAAAAGAACTCAAATCTACTGAACAGTGAAATGAGATGGAAATTGTTTAAATGTACATATATGACAATCAAATGTATAACACAAAGGAATCAAGTTCGAATAATCATTCAATCAATCCAATTTATAATGTCAGGATTATCAATGCTTATTTTCAAATTAGCAAGATTAACCAAGATAAAAGGAAGTATGAATTTGAATAGAGAGAAGTAATTTAATGACCTTAATAGTCTCATAATGGTTCCAGCCAACTTCGCTTGATAGCCTGCCAAGTAAGCAGTATCTGTGTCCCTTCTGCAGCCTCAGAACCCTGCAGTTCAAATGCAAAATATATGGTTAACATAGTGCAGAATGAAAGGAGGTTAAAATTAAGCAAAATGATAAACTTACTTTAGTGCATCGGGAACAACCATCCTCTTTATCTTGTCATATGGTGGAGGAACTCCCTCAAACACCTTCAGCCTTGCCAAGGCAGCAGCTCCTCTCTTTGTCTTGTGGGGAATCATCCTGAATTAAGAGAGCAATCATCATTAACAACGTGCTTGTTCAACAACAATTAAAAAATAATATCTGTTCTGTGATCAATGATATGGACTTATAATGATACAAGTCCATTCATTTCTAATTAGAAAAAACAAGTCTTAGACAAGCAAAAGTTGCATTTCACTGATCAACAAATAGAGTTAAAACTTTCAAGCAATGCATAAGTTTCAAGTAATGCAGTCCATTTAAGTTATAAAGAATACTGAACTAACACGGGATTCAGCAATAAACAATAGAATTATTCAGTTTGACAACTTAGCAACGAAGTCTATTTACATATCTAGTGAACAGGATTTAAAGATTAAAAATGAAGATTTAGCTTGCATTAACAATATTTCCACAAACATGGAGCAACTCAAGATGCAGCAACATCTTCACTAATCAATAAACTATTTATGAATCAGCATAATGAATGCTGAACGAAATCACTACCCAAGAAGCTGCATTTCAGTATAACTCAACAACAAGCATTGATCACAAAATGCATTTTTCATGCTAAAAGGATTAATCATTTGCACTTCCAATGATGCTAATCGATATGTCAACCAATTCAAAAAATCTACTACAAGCATCTTGACTACAATGAAGTAGAATGATTTGAGAACTAGCAAACTGAACTAGAACAGGAATCAACAAAAAAAACATCAAATTTGTCAACACATTCATAATATGGAGCAAATCAAGAATCAAAATGGGCGATACGCCAATCAACACATCCTATTATTTCTCTTACTGGGAAAAGAATAGAAATGAAATGCAAACCTAAGTCACTACTCAAGAAGCTGAATGTCAGTAATACTCATCGACAAAGTTGATCTCAAAATGCAGCAGCCACCAAAAACGCAAATCAAACAGCATAGAATGGAAGCAAGATAGCAATATTAATACCCTCTGACGGTACGCCAGAAGATCTTAGCAGGCGCACGGAAGTGAATGGGGCCATGGGAAGGCTTTGTGTTCATCCGCTTCCTGAGAAACCGGAGGTACTTCATCTTCTGGCGAACGAGACCGCCGGAGAGAGCGATCTCCTCGCAACGAACCACCACGACGCGCTGGCCAGTCAGGAGCTCCTTGGCGACGATGGAAGCCAATCGGCCGAGCATGTGATGCCTAGCATCAATAACAACCCTGCGTGCCATCAATCCAGATCCCGACACCATTTTTGCTGCTCTTCAGTTTCCCTCTTCTCTTCTTCCTGTGAGATGGTTTGCCGTCTAGGGTTTACAGAGGATCGGCTCGCGTATCATATATACGAGTGTTGGGCTGGTTAACACCAGCTTGGGTACTGAAGAAGCGTTTATGAAATATGATGGGCTTTGAAGGATTGGCCCACAGGTTTATTAGACCCATTTTTAAGATTTGGGCTTTAGAAGTAAGAGACACATGAAACATACTTTAACTTGGACAAAATACATCGATAGACACCTGAACTTGTACGATTTTGTCAATCAGTCCCATGTACTTTAAAATATTTAAATCATAACTATAACCTAAAGCGGAGGTAAATAAATTATTAAACGACACATGTCACTTTTATATTGGACCACACCACCCTTTTATTTTTAAAAATATTTTTTTATTTTGGGATATGATAAATTCTTATCCATATTTATAGAATATAGGATAGAAAATCTCATTATTAAACGATCTTTTATTTTTGGATATGATAGATAGGAAGATGGTTCGGATATTTTTTTATGCTATCATATAAATTCTAGCTAGAATATTACTATAAAACAGTATATTACTAGCAATCTCCTTGCCAATTTGGTCCAATCATTTGTTACCTTATGTGAAAAGATCTTGATTAGTTATATGATAATTGTCTTATCTTTTTAAGCATTTATGTAATTATTTTTCTTGGATAATAAATATATTTGAAAATATTTTATTATTAATTTTTTTATCTAATAAAAACCCGTACAAGGTACGGGAATACATACTAGTAAACACCTAAACTTAACTAATTATGTGCAAATAAACATTTCATGCTCACATGGCATGGCGAGTGAACACCAATTGACAATTTAACGAGTTGACATGGATTTTTTTTTAATTTTTAATTTTTCCCTTTTTTCTTCTATCTTCTTTTCTTTTTTTCCTTCTTTTTTTTTTGGCCAAATGGTGGTAAATAACACAAACTTTCACTTTGTGGTGTACAATAGCACCAACTATCAAAAACAAATATAATCACTAACTTTAAGGGTGTTTAATGGCATTAATTTTGAAAAAATAAAAAATATTCACCAAAAGATGGTGTAGAGCTGTCAAAAGCTCACCCGACTCGCAAACCCGACCTGAACCGCCGGAAAATTTAGGCTCAAGATCTGAAAATTTGAACTCGAAACCCGAAATAAATTGAACTCGATAGACCCGAAACGCGTTGGGTTGAAACTTGAAAACCCATTGGGTTGACCCGATTTGTTATATTTTCATAATATATAATATATTTTGAAAATTATAATATATTTTATTATTAAAATATATAAAAATAATATATTATTTAAAATTATTTTTAAATTAAATAATATTTTAATAATTGTAAAAAAAAATCGATTTTCTTGACTTGTTGGGTCGACCCAACCCACCTAAAAACCCGCAACGATCCGACCCGATTTGACGCGTGACCAATTACGACCCGAACTCGAAATGGTCGAACTCAGACCCAACTTAACTGACCCGTTTGAAAGGGTGATTGACGTCGAAATGGGACCGTGACATGATCCGAGTTAAGTTCGAACCGAGTCTAAGAATATCTTAGCTGATAAACGCCACCATTTTTTCAATTGGTGGGTATTTTTTATTTTTTCAAAAAATTGGTGTCACTCAACACCACTACCCTTAAAGTTGGTGATTATATTTGTTTTTTTTAAGTTGGTGCTATTAAACACCACAAAGTAAAAGTTTGTGTTATTTACAACAATTTGGCCTCTTTTTTTCTTTTCTTCATTTTTGGATCTAGGACCGACGGACTCGGGAGAAAGAATTCGACTTCTTCACCACCGGCACAAAAAACCTGAACCAGAGAGTCATGATGGAACGACGAACTCGGACTTCTTCATAGTTGGCACAGCAAAACTAGAACGAGAGAGCCAGGACAGAACGATGATCCCGGGGGCGCTGGTTTGAACCAGATCTAGTCGAGGAGGAGGAAGAGCGGTTCTAGTCATTCCGTCCTCATTTTGGTCTATTTGGATCTGGTATGGCCGTTCCGTCCTGATTCTAGATTTGGATCTGGTTCTTTTCTAGGGTTGTTCATGATGCGACCTTGTGTCCGATTGGATTCATGAACACCATGAATCTTCGTTTGGAGCGTGTATTGGGTCTCAAGGGCGTAGCGGGAGACTGAATGATGTGAGCTCCAACGTTATGGAACTCGAAGATGCTCGATCCAACGTGATGGAATGAGAAAAAGGCGAGACTCAACGTGATGAGTGTGCGAAGATCAACCAATGTGATGCCTAATCGAATTGGATTTGAGAACTTTGAATGAAATCGAACAAGGTGACACAAGACCAAAATAAAGGAGATAACCTCGACTTTCAATTCAAATCTATAATATGCAAAACCCTAGAAAAGAAGTCTTGATTCCTTTAAATAGAGGAGGCAACAAAAACTAGGGGTGGGCATCGATCCAAGACCAGACCGGGACCGAATTCCCCAAAAAATTGGACCGAGGATCGAACCAGATAATCTCGATCAGGTCCGGTCTCGCTCCCGGTCCGATCCAGGTTTGGACCGGGCTATTCTTTTTTCAATAAATACATTTTTAAAATAAAAAAGTTTTTATTTATTTATTAAAAACATTATTTTTTATAAAAAATACATAATTTTGATACAAAATAATTTATTTTGCCTCTAATAAAAAACCGGTCCGGACCAAGGACCGACTTCTAATTTTTTGTGGACCGAGGACCAGACCAGATACCCCTCGGTTCGGTCAAGACCAAAAATCTGGTCCGAAACGGATTTTGCCCAACCCTAACTAAAACCCTAGATAATAAAATGGCGAGCCTAGGGGTTCGTGTGCAAACGAGGCCAATAAAAGGCCTTTCATAAATATAAAACTATAATTAGAAATGTTCAACAATGGAAAGAATGCAAGAAAAGGCAATAAAAGATAGAAGTCCTTGGTCGTCGACACCGGAGTGTCATGACAAGGCCCTCTTGGTGCGGCGTCAGCAAGGGTGTGGCACCGTAAGACACGGCGTTGGCGGGGAACCGGGCTGGTGCGCGAAAAGGAAAGCTCTCAAGAACCTCAAGTTGCGATGCAAGGGTGCACCAAAAGAAAGGCTCGCGACACGTCTGGCGAGTCCAAGGTGGATGGTGATGATGGTGAGACTTGAGGTTCCTCGCTGGTGTGGGCCAAGGCGAGCAACGTGACGTGTGTGAGCACGGTGACACCAAAGACTATGTCGCGGTTGTGATGGCACGGGCACGGGCACGAGTGACCAGTCTGTCCGAGCGCAAGGTGAATGTGTCGTCCTTTTGTTTGGCATCCAAGGTCGAGGTCGCATCAATTCATCAGTTGAACAAATTTGTAGACTTCGACGAGGCGGGGAAGATGTGCCACTTGTTCGGTCTTGATTCTCACTCCGGTTCTTTCGTAGGGTTGTTTATTAGGGTTATTTGGCGCTTATGGTCATGAATTTGATCCCCATGGATCAGATATTGAGGTTGAAGTAGTAGTCTGTCCATTTTGATAGCTGGTGTCATAATCATGGGAGACGGTTGGGGAATTCCAATATGGAATGAAAACCCAAAGTCTCCATGAAAATTATTAGGGATGCTCACAGGTTGGGTTGGGTCGACCCGCGACCCGAAATTGCGGGTTGCGGATCGACCCACGACCCGCAAAAATTTCACTTTTGACCTGCGACGGGTGGGGACGCGGGTCGACCTGCTTGACCCGTTTGACTAAGTCAATTGGGTCAAAAATGATATTTATACCTAATAAAATTATTTTTTAACCTAAAAACATGTATTTGTTTTTAAAAAAAACCCGTCAGGTTTGCGGGTCGAAGTATAAACCCTACGATTTTTTTATAAAAAATTATTTTATACATTAATAAAATTATATAAATATATATATTTAAAAAATATTACAGGTCGCGGGTCGACCCGCGTTCCGCGCGGGTTTACCAGGCCCGACTCGCGACCCGCAAAATGAAAAAATTCGACCCGCGACCCGACCCGAATGGGTCGCGAGTCGGGTGAACACCCCTAAAAATTATTGTTGTAGATGCTACTCGCTACCTTTGTTGATGATTCCTCCATTAATGTGAGATTGTAAGACCTTAAAGTTTTCTGATCTAGTTGGGTGAGAATTGGGGGAAAAAGGAAAGAAGAGGCCTAAAATGAAAAAAAAATCGTATTTATATTTTTTTATTAAAATTTAATAAAAATAATAAAAATATCTAGTTGGGGCTTATTTTGCAAAAACTCTGGGCTTATTTGGTGCTTATGTGTCACAAAATAGGATTATGTGGCGCTTAGATGGAAAATTTTAGGGCCACATAAGTGCGCTTTAATTTCACAAAAATAAGGTGTGTCAAGTTGAACAAAATCTGTCAAGTGTAGGTGTTTACTAGTATGTATTCTCGTACCTTGTACGGGTTTTTTAAATAAAATAATAATAATAAATATATTTTCAAATAAATATAATTTCCGAGAAAAATAATCATGTAAATGCTTAAATATAAATTTTGAATAAATATTTAAAATCATAACTATAACCTAAAGCGGAGGTAAATAAATTATTAAACGACACATGTCACTTTTATATTGGACCACACCACCCTTTTATTTTTAAAAATATTTTTTTATTTTGGGATATTATAAATTCTTATCTATATTTATAGAATATAGGATAGAAAATCTCATTATTAAACGATCTTTTATTTTAGGATATGATAGATAGGAAGATGGTTAGGATATTTTTTTATGCTATCATATAAATTCTAGCTAGAATATTACTATAAAACAGTATATTACTAGCAATCTCCTTGCCAATTTGGTCCAATCATTTGTTACCTTATGTGAAAAGATCTTGATTAGTTATATGATAATTGTCTTATCTTTTTAAGCATTTATGTAATTATTTTTCTCGGATAATAAATATATTTAAAAATATTTTATTATTAATTTTTTTATCTAATAAAAACCCGTACAAGGTACGGGAATACATACTAGTCAATACACTATAAAAGTTGTTTGTAAAACGATTCCATCTAAAAATAAAATAAATATTCTAGAATTCGTATGATAGCATACAAAATATCCTAATGATCTTCCTATGTATCATATCCAAAAATAAATAATTGTTTAATAATGAAATTTTATATCCTATATTCTAAAAACATGATAAGAATTTATCATAGTCAAAACTAAAAGAATAGTTTTAAAAAAAAAGGTGATGTGGTCCAATATAAAAGTGACATGTGTCGTTTAATAAATTTTTTAACATCCGCTTTAGGTTATAGTTATGAATTGAACATTTAAAAGTACAAGGGGTTGGTTGATAAAAACGTACAAGTTCAGGTGTCTATCGATGTATTTTGTCTTTTAACTTGCAGTGTACAATTTTAGTCATACAAGGAAGGTGTATCATGTATGTGTAGTTCTGCTATAAGATTTACACGAGATTTTATATTTGTCTATTAAAATCATCAAGATACGACTAGTGTAAGACACATAACATGTACGAGTGATAAACAAATCAAAATACATTTCTTATACCAAAAAATATGAGTGTGAATATGTAAAAGCGTTGAAAGAATGCTAAACATACACAATTGTGTAGACCATAATGATTCCAACATATTTACGTAAGTAGGTTGATATTTCAATTGCTATGTTAAACACTTAAGTAAAGAATAAAGTAAATAAAGTAAATAATGTAATAAATGTTGAGTCTGAATTTTCCATTTCATGTCATAAAAATATATTTAATTATTAATATGGCACATGTGATATGTACAAACAAAGAATCGAAAGAAGTAGGATTTAAAGATGAGAAGAACACCATAAACCTATGACAATCATAAATCATTAGGTTAGAAGAAATAGTAGTACTTAATGTCACTTAGGGAAATTGTGAAATCAAAAAAATAAATGGATTAATCGAAATGAGTTTAATTAAATAAGTATATTTATGTAAAAATGGGCATCAAATGTTTTGGAACACTTCTTTATTTTTCAACATTAATGACAACCCAATAGCCTTTTAGAGGGAATTTTAAGCGGGCAATCCAGACCATAAAGAAGTAGCATTCTATCAAGGGGTGTAACCTTTGGTTGGCTAACCACACGGCCTGTATGCTCGTATCTGTTTCCACCCAAGGCAGATAGACATAGTATGTTTTGTGGGAATCAGACACAACATTATTGGTCTCACAAATTGTCTTTCCATTCTTATCCAAAATCAACACTTTCTACCTTTCCATTCCAGTAATTCGAGATAAGGCAACATAGAACTTGTCATAGGTGAATATAGCTTAGGAAGTTACAAGCCTACACGAGATAATGATTATCCTTTACTCTTATTTGTTATCATCCTGAAGCAAACAATGATAGGAAGCTAGCGATGTTCAAACTTGAAGGGTAAGGTGGTATATGATGAACTTAGAAGCATTAGAAAAATGGGAACTATTTGACTAATATTATGACCACTGATAATTTTTCCTTCAAGCTTGCGAGTAGGGGTGTCAATCGAGCGGGTCGGGTCGGGTTTGGGTCGGGTCAATTCGGTTTCGGGTAAGTTCGGATTCGGGTCAAATTCGGATATTTTGAAAATCGGGTCAAATTGGGTTGGATCATTTCGGGTTGGGTCACCCAATTAATCGGGCAAAGTCGGGTTTCAGGTCAATTTTGGTCGGGTCATTCGGTTTTCGGTCCAACTTGATTTCGGATAAGCCTGGTTTCGGGTTTAGTTAGTTTCGGATTTAGTCGGATTTCGGGTGTTTCGGGTGTTTCGGGTGATTCGGGTTTCAAGTTTTTCGGATTTTGGATGAATTGGATTTCGACTTTGATCGACTTTCTGGTTAATCTGATTTCGAGTAAGCGGATTTTGATTCAGACCATATAGTGAATGATGATTTTTCGTAGTTTAAATACTCTAGGGTCTAAATATTTAATGTAACATTTAAATTAAAAACATAATTATACTAAATATTCACTATCATTAATATTTTAAAACATAATGAAATTTTTGGATGCTTTCGGGCCAGGTAACTTCGGATTTTCGGATGGTTTCGGGTCGGGTAACTTCAGATTTTCGGATGACTTCGGGTCGGGTAGCATCGGATATCGGGTTGCATCAGGCTTAGTCCATTCGGGTATAATCGGGTTTGGGTTAATCTCGAGTTCGGGTTTTTCAAATTCGGGTCAAATCTGTTTGGGTCAAACATGTCTCGGGTATAAAACTTTTTATCTTTTTCTCGGGTCGGGTTGGGTTCGGAGTCGGGCGGGTTTCTCGGGTCGGATCAAATTTTGATAGCCCTACTTGCGAGTGCCCAATTTAGTAATAATTAATCTAGTATCATTGCAAAGGCACGAAGCTTGGTCTATATTGCTTCAACACCAAAAGATCTAATGTTTGGTAGCATATCAGATGAATATAGGAATGCATCATTTTTATCAGCCTTATAAATGTTATCTACATTGTAATAAGCTTTCTCTTCTCTTGATACTTTAGAGAGTAAATAGTCATTCATTTCATCTACTAAATCATGAATAGGTGACAAAATAGCTCTCTCTTGGAAGTAAAGGGGGTATGTAAAATATTGCAGCAAAGAAGGGTATATAGCATCAACAATAGATACAAGACGGTCATTGGTATCTATTATCAGTGGCGGAGCGGGGTGGGGGCCTCTGGGGGCCGGTGACCCCACTGAGCGCCGGATAGTCGACGGAAATAGCGAAGAGTCGATCCTTCACAAGGTCGATGCCCCCACTAGATTTCGATCGGAATATCGCCATAGTTGTCTGCTGTAGATCTAAAAGGTTGAAGATGATAACTTTTTTAATTAAAGGCCTAAAACGACGGCGTTTTTCTTTCGTTTAAAAATATGGGCAAAACAACGTTGTTTTGTTAAGTTTTTTATAAACAAAATTGAAAAGAAAACTAATTTTATTCTAAACGATGTCGTTTAAAGATAGGGCCAAAAGTTGCCTCCGTTTCTTTCTCCTATTCTACCGTCAAATATCGTCTGCCATTGAAATTTGAAGAATCAATTTAACTCCATCTCATTTCCAGCGCCTTAGCCCGACCGAATTCTACTCCGCAGCCTCCACTCCTAACCACGAGTCCGCCGCTCTATTGTAAGCTTTTATAAATTCTGGACTTAAATATTAAAAGTTCGATAATTTTAGGGTTTGTAATCTAATTGAGTTCGTTACTTAATTGAATTCAATTCGTGAATTTGATTTTCATAATGATTTGATTGAATTTATTTAGTTCAATTGATACTTTAGGGTTTCAATTTTGAAGATTATTATGTAAATTTTGTAATTTTAATTACTTTCTCCATTGATTTGTTAAATTGACTGGCTTATACATTAGATATTGAATGTAGTTTATTCATAATTGAATGGACTTTGAATTTACCCAATTACATTCAACTTAATTTTGTGCCCCCATTGTTCAAAACCTCTGGCTCCGCCACTATCTATTATTAATACCTCTTTTAGGAATTATATAGTTGTTTCTCCATCATTGGGCCCTTTAATAGGGTCATCACGAACATGAAGAATCCATTTTGTAAAATTTTTTAATTCATGAGAATTAGAGGTAGAGGTTCCTTGTTGTAGCTGCATATTTTTAGTGAGCTTTAAACCCAATCGCTAAGTAGCACAATTAAAGCACAATTAAAAATTATCAAGGTGATTCAAGTATTTGAAACATTAGATATTAGAGTAATTAATTGATTGAAGAATGAAATATTGTCAAGGATATATGAGTTCTTTACCTGACAATAAAGTTGTAATATAATGATATATATAAATATATATTATTTTAAATATAAAAATAAATAATATTACGTTAGAGTTGAAACAAAACATATTTTAAAAAGCTTTTAACTTAAAATTAAATAATAGTTAATTTAGGGTAAAGTTTCTAGCATAGGAGATTTGAGGGTAAAAAATAAATTTTTTATAAAATATAAACCGACAGCTCGATGCGGGTCGAATTTTGAAGTTTAAGAGTTATTTGGTATGTTTTAATTAGTCAGTAATTTGTTTAGTTTTCTTATAACTTTTCAAATCAGGAATTATAAATAAAAACAAAATATTTTATATTTTATATTTTACTTTTTACTTTTTTTAAAGTCTTTTTACGTATGTAGAATGATATAAATTGAGTATGAACATATGACCATAAAACATGAACATGCAATACTAATATGTGAAAGTATTTACTTATATAATATGTGAACATGTGTAAAATTTTCTGAAGTTAAAAGGTGGTTATATGTGAAATGTGAACATGTGTATAAAATATGTGAATTGAATATACAATGTCAAGCATCATGTTTTTGGCAAAAACAAGCGAAAAGTTAAAGCAAATATTTTTTATTTTTTCATCAAATTTTTTAAGCCTTTTAAAGCATGTATGATGATTTAATCGAACATGAACGTATGGCCATAAACATGAACATACAATACTAATATGTGAATATACTTTCAATATATGTGAACGTGTTATAAAATCTCTTAATTGCTAAGGTAAAAATATGTGAACATATTTTATAATAGTGTGAACATATGCATAAAATATGTAAACATAACATAAAAAGTCAAATGTTGTGACTTTGATAAAAACAAGCGAAACAAATTATTTTTTTTTAAAAATTATCTTTTTAAAAATTTTAAATTTTTCGTCAAAATTATCATTTTGCCCTTATCTCTTTTAATCTTAGCCATCCATTTCTCAATCCAAGAGTCCTCATTTATTTCTAGTTTTCATGATATGTCTTATTTTCATGTGAATCAACCTCATTAAAATATTTGGTTTTCTTAATTTTCCTTCACTTTTTTCAATCCTTTTTATTTCCATTTTACTTTTTATAATCAAACAAGTCCTAAGTTTTTAATGTCAATTATTCTATTATTGATGGGCGACCTATATCATAATATAAACGACATAATGTCTAGAATAAGAGGAGATAAGATAGCTTTTATGATTCCAAGAGCACTCTCGATGAAGATTCCTAACTATAGAATTTTTGTTATCGATGGTTATAAAATGTAGACTAAGCCATAAGAGATTGATTAATTATACGTAATAATAATAATTAAGTGATAAACATTCACTCCTATTGGATGATAAGTAAATGTGCTTAAGTCCAACTAACATTTGTTGTGACATAAAACTAATTTAATCTAGACCATTTGGGGTCATAGAAACTAGGGCTACACTAAACTAACATTCTCTATTGTGTTTCACTAGATCTACTTGAACCTTGAACTTAAACTATTTGTTTCTCTCAAGCTCAACTCCTAAGAATCTAATGAGAATAGTCTCTTATCATTCTAAAATCTCATTGGGTATTCCCTTTTTGTTTCTGATTACCTTTTGCAACTAGTCGTGCCCTAAGCTTAAAATTTGAATTATTCTTTTATTGATGGATGACATATATCATAAAATAAAAACACAATCTTTAAGATAAGAATAGATAACATAGCCTTTTTAGATTCCATGAGCATTCTCGAGATAGACTCCAACTACTTTCAATGTGATGTTTAGATTTTAATGCACCATATGCTTAAAATGTCAATTATTCATTTATTCTATTATTGATGGATGACCTATATCAAAATATAAAAAACACAATCTCTAAAATAAGAATAGATAATATGAAGTATAGCTTTTTAGATTCTAAGAGCATTCTTGATGTAGACCCAACTATTTTTCTTTTAATTGTGCAATATAGATTTTAATGCGCTAAATTTTTTAAACAGATTATTTTTTGTTATCGATGGTGCTAAAACTAATTGAGACACACATATGACATTGGTTTTAATATTCAAGTTTCATATCACAAGAATTATGAAGTATCAATTGAGATCTAAACCGATCAACTAAGACATATAAGAGGATGATTATTTATGGGTAATCATGATTAAGTATATATGGGATGGTTCAAGAGAAATGACTCTTTTAGAGAAATGGGGGAATGAATATGAGGCATTAGATGGGGGTAATTTAATGATGAGATTTGAGGTTCCATTATATTTTAATTAGGGAGAGATTTATCTAATTGAAATTAAAAAGGAAGGTTCGAAATTTAAGGAGGCTGAATTAAAAAAAAGTCCACAAAAATCAAAAGTGATTTGCACAATTATAAATCACGTGATTTTCAAATTCAAAAGTATTTTCAAAATTAAATAGGCTGATTTTGTTCCTAAAATTAAGGAGATTTGCAATTTGTAACTACGTAATTTTTAGATTCAAATGTGATTTCCAAAATTAAATAAGCTTATTTTTTTCTAAACACATATATTATCGAATACGCTGGTTTATATTTAGAACATAATAGGTTATATACTCGAATATGTTTAACACATTATTCAATATGTCATTGTATTCTTAATGTGATAATTTTATTGAATATGTGAGTTTACATATTGAACATACTATGTTTTGTGATTGAATATCCATATCACATTCTCAAATATGTTGTTGTAGTACTAATGTGATAATTTAACTGAATCTCTCATTTTACATATTGAACATACTAGGTTCTATACTCGAATATGCATAACACATTCTCGAATATGTCGTTATATCAATAAGTATGTTCGATTTAGTTATTATGTAAGGCTTTTATTATTTATATTCAAATTTATTCTCATATATGTTCAAGTTAGTTGTAATAGTAATGTGATTACATATTGAACATACTAGGATGTTTACATAAATATGCATATCACATTCTCGAATATGTCGTTGAAGTAATAATATGATTATAGGTTCTATTAAATATTGAACAAACCAATATGCGGAAACGAAAATACATAACATATTCTCGAATATGTCGTTGTATGATACCCATGTTTATAGCTGAATTTGTTCGATTAAATATTACTCCATCCGTTTCAAAATAGTTGTTCTTAAAGCCATTTTTTTTGTTTCAAAATACTTGTTCATGTAACTTTTTTTCATTTATACCCCTATCTATACCCCACATTACACATATTTCAAAATACTTGTTGAAGTCAATTATAGATAACTGAGAAAAAATAAAGTGTACTTATAGGGGTAATTTGGGAAAAAAATTCCTTAATAGGTGTGCAATTTTGTCTAACATCAACTATTTTGAAACGGAGGGAGTAAGAGTTTGGTTCAAATGAAACACACTGAAAAATGAAATAATTGCACTTTTCCTAGTTCGTAGTGCACTTTTCCTACTTCAGAGTGCACTTTTCGTACTTTGTAGTGCACTTTTCGTATTTTTTATAATACACTTTTCGGATTGCACTTTTCCTAGTTAGTAGTGTATTTTTCCTAGTTAGTAGTGCACTTTTCATTTTTCAGGATAACAATTTGTTTCATTTGAACCAAACTCTAAATATTAAACATACTAATATGTGTAACTGAATATACATAATATATTTTCGAATATGTTGTTGTATGAGACATGTTTATAATTGATATTCCCGGATCTCCTAGTTTCATCCCTTTGAACTTCATCAATTTCCCTTCAATCATGGTCCGACTTCGTGGATGGCTCCATCGTCGGGATCACACAAGTAGTAAAACTCTTGTCAACACCAAACCAAACAATTTCAACGTCAAATTCTTCATATACGAAACCCTCATTTTCTACTACATACAAGTAACAAAGTTGATATAGAACATATAATCTTAATCAAGCAATTGCACAACAAAACTGGTATAAACACGTACAAATTAAAAGAAGAAGAATACATGGAGGTCGAATTGAATTGAACATAAAACTTACATTCTCTCATTCATGATTAGGTGGTTAAATGCGATATTATTAAAAATAAGGGTGGTTAATTGCAAAAAAAAATAAGGAGAGGTTAAATGCAACAATAATAAAATAATGGGTAGTCAAATGCAATTTTCCTTTTAAAATAAACAAGCAAAACAACGTTATTTTGTTTAATGGGGAAAAAATTGTGGCTCTATCATTCGCCCACTTCTCTCACTTGTACATATCACACAAACTAAAGTCAATGACACCCAATTCCAAGAGTATTTCTATGCTTAGTATTCCACTAAATTAGTAAATTGTAAGTTTTATCTTGTTTTGACTAGTGGCCACAATGTGACCGTATTTATAATTATGATTTTTATTAGATTTTAGTTTAATGGCCCAAATTAAGTGGATTTAGATTAATGGAGTATATTGATTTATTTAATATAATAGTTGTTGAATTGTGGTTATTTTTTGCTTAATTAGTTATATTAAATTTATAGAGTTTGAACTTTGTAAGTAAATTTTGATAACTTTGGATTCTTTTTTTGATTTAATTAATTGAATATTTTATAAGATATATTTGTTTATATCATACGGATATATGGGAAAATGACTTCTAGTAATACGAAGTATTTACTTTGAACCAATAATAATACGAACTTTAAAAATCATCATCAATAATACAAACTATTATCATATTAACCTTAAATAATACGAAGTTGAAAAATGACTTGTAATAATATCAAGTATCCGCTTTGAACCAATAATAATATGAACTATTACCAAGTATCTATTTTTTTCTGGTAACCATGAGTGAAGCATACTAGAAGTTAATGACATGTTGCGGGAGGCAGCAGATACAGTTAGGCTACACAGCCTACACTTAGGAGGCGGCGAGGATGGAGAGGGGGCGAGGTTGTCGGATGTGGTGCGCAATCTTGCAACTCTCAAAGAATTTAGTTTCAAGAGATAATTAAGAGGTGAGAGAGAGAATAGAGCTAATGAAGACGACATGTGAAGAGAAGTTGGAGATGATGATGCTTGAGAGGAAAGAGCTGACACATGTTAATTGAAGTGTTAATTAGGGAAAAAAAATGGTGTCAATTAATTTGATGTCATGTCATAATTTCAAGTACCACAACATAAGTTTCACGACAACTAATTGTCGTACTATTTTAATTTAATAACATGATAGTTAATATTATTATTGGTTCAAAGCGGATATTTGGTATTACTACGAGCCACTTTCCAAGTTCGTATTATTTTCAGTTAATATGGTAATAGTTCGTATTGTTGATAGTGATTTTTAAAGTTCATGTTACTATTGGTTCAAAGTTAATACCCAATTCAAAGAGTCTTTCTATTCCTTAGTATAGTATTCCACTAAATTAGTAAATTGTAAGTTTATCTTGTTTTGACTAGTGGCCACGATTTGACCGTATATATAATTATGATTTTTATTAGATTTTAGTTTAATGGCCCAAACTAAGTGGTTGTAGATTAATAGAGTATATTGATTTATTTAATAGAATATTTGTTGAATTGTGGTTATTTTTTGCTTAATTAATTAAATTAAATTTATAGAGTTTGAACTTTGTAAGTAAATTTTGATAACTTTGGATTCGTTTTTTTGATTTAATTAATTGAATATTTTATAAGATATATTTGTTTATATTACGAGCCACTTTTCAAGTTCGTATTATTTTTGGTTAATATGGTAATAGTTCGTATTGTTGATAGTGATTTTTAAAATTCATATTATTATAGGTTTAAAGTTGATGAGTTTGGTTCAAATGAAACAAACTCTTATCCTAAAACGAACTCTTATCCTAAAACGAATGCACTTTTTGTAGTTAGTAGTGCACTTTTCATACTTCAAAGTGCACTTTTTCGCATTTGTACTTTTCGTAGTTTTTAGTGCACTTTTCAAAAAAAATTAGTGCACTTTTTCGTAATGCACTTTTTGTATTTTTCAATGCACTTTTATATGAAAAGTGCATTACTAACTATGAAAAGTGCATTCGTTTTAAGATAAGAGTTCGTTTTAGGATAAGAGTTCGTTTTAGGATAAGAGTTTGTTTCATTTGAACCAAACTCTAAAGTTAATACTTTATATTATTATAAGTCATTTTTCCTAGATTAAATTTGATAGTTAATTTAGTTTGATACTTTGATTAATTTGATGAATTAAACATTTTAGAGGGAAATTTGTTTTATTTGAATTTGAAATATGGATAAATTTGTGGTTAAGTTATTTTTCTTTTAGGGTTTGAGTTTTTAATGATAACATATTTAACCTATGTCCTTAGAATATAAATTATAAAACCGATAAATAAGGATATAATAACATATTAAATTTGTGAGCTGTGACCCCTCTATCAAAAAGTTCTGGCTCCGCCATTGCGGATAGATATCCTTACAATTTTGGTATCTCATTTTTAATGTTGAAATAATTATTTATTTAGGCAAAAATCTTAAACATGGACTTTTAACTAATAAAGTATCAAATACCCCGTTATGGATCCCTAAGGTGAAAAGGCAAATTTGTCACGAAAAGGAATTTGGAATAAAAATGTCATCTTTAGTAAAGTTAGTTAACCAGGCATTAGGGTAGTGAGATGATCGAGAGAATTGATTACATAATAGCCTTTTTTCAAATTACGGTCTAGATTTTGAGTTGTGAGAATCTGTTGAAATGCTTTGTCCTCATCGATCTATGCCACCAAAACTTATTCTTATAAATGGAGAAGAGCCTTGGCCTTTCTTCATAAATCATCAACATTTATAAAATCAGATTTCCATTGCGTAACAACATCTAAAGAAGCTAGCTAAGACACCATGGCCATGCTGCTGAGTTCACAAGTGTACCGTCCTTCACAGGTACGGTGATGATGATCAACCTTCAATATATATACACAATTTTTTATTCCTTAATAATCAGTTACTACTAATATATACATATATTCAATATAAAAATATATACACTAGTCGTACATGTACATATATGTATAATAATAAGTTACTACTAATATATATATGCAAAACTTGATCATTGACATACTTATTATGGGTGAATGATCATCATCATCATTGACCTAGTGAGGCTTCGCTATAGCGGGATCTGGGGGGTTAAGATGGGGTACCCCTTTCTAAGGAAAAGGGGTTACATTCGATAGACCCAAGAAAAACTGAAATTCAACTATGTGACAATAATAACTGAATTTAGTTAGAATGCATCAAAATTGATCTAGGAACTAAATTCATCGGTTAACACACTCTAATGACAAAGCGTCCGTTCACGGAGGTTGTTGTAGTAGGAGTACTTGCTTGTACTTTTTTTCGTCGAGATTTTTGTGGTCTTCTTTGAATATCGATCGATCTTATTTCAGGTAGCAGGAACCAAGAATCCAACCTTGTTGAAAACGGGGACGCAACCTAACAGATTCGATCGCATAGAGTTCAATCTCTCTACCGATGACTACTTGGATTTGCTCCGGCATATCCGTAGCATAGTTCAAAATCCAGGATGGTACTCTCACAACCGCCCCGTCCTCTCGGGGCGAACGGGCGTGGCACCCCCAGACTGGCTCGACATCGTACTCTCAACAAACACCGGCCAGAACATCACTCTCAGGATCCGTCAAGATGACCTCTACTTAGTGGGCTACCAAATGCAGAGCAGCCCGTCACAGTGTGGTCAGTGGCTCGAGTTCGGAACACAAGGCTCGAGTACTCAACTCATTCCAGGATCCACCTTCCTCGGTTTCGAGGGGAGCTACACAGCTCTCGAAAATGCCGGCGGCAGATTAATACAAGGAATGACGGTGAGTCGACAACAGGTCATCGCTGCAGTAAACGAGCTCGCTTCGACAACCAACCCGAGCAATAGGGCCCGAGATTTGGCTCTAATGATCATGGTTATATGCGAGGCCACCCGATTTGAGGAGATATCTAGTAGGTTCTCTACCGTGATGCAGAGTGGAAGCACCGGCACTGTGACCATCGAGGATTGGATGCTAAGGCTGTTTAGGGCCTGGGGTGATCTGTCGGGAAGGTTGCTTAATGCTGATGCCTATGGTGGTGATCAATACTTTCGTCTTCCAACTGATAGCCCTCTGAGGCAGATGATACAGAACGCCTTGGACGCTGCGAGCTATGTCGCTCTCTTACTTGGACCATTGAAAATCAACCCCCCTAGTCGTGGACTTGGAGCATCCGCCAAGAGTGTCGCAGGGGGAATAGATGTGCCTAGAGGGCAGCCGATGATGGACGTGTTATCAATCCAAATCTATAACTATTCAGGTGATCGTTTCTTTGGTTTGACTATTTCAGAACAGATATATGTAACCTCATGGTATGGGTATTAACCCAGTATGTTCTATCTTAAAACCAATTAACAATAGGAAAAGTAACCTAAGTAGTTACATACTAGATATGTTTAGTCCCAACTTTCAGATGTAGGAAATAATTCCTTTTTTTTGTTGAAATGTAGGAAAGAATTCTCAACAATGGGTACAGTGCATTATTTACCTACTATAACTAAGCCAGTGAGACTTTAATTAACTTGTCAGGTAGTCTTTCGGGTACAATAACGGTGACAGACGGTTTAGGGCCACAAACCCTCTTCAGTGGGTCACAGTATGTTCAATCAGGAGGCACTTTGACCTTGGGGCTCCTCAGCCGAGCCATCTCGGCATGGGAGTCTATTTCAATTAACTGCAACTTCACAACACCTTGTTGCTCTGGGTCTGATTTGTGGAACATTTTCCAGACAAAAGACGACTACACAGATAACAACAACAATGGTATTCGAAGTCTTCGTCTTGCTAAGCATGGCACTACATCATCAAAAAGCAAAGATGCTACGGACCTCCAAGTTTGGGTATATTATGGTTTATTCCGAGAAGCATGGCAAATCAGATGGGAGGTGAAGATAGTCAATGGCGACGGGTACAATCCGATGAACGTTTACGGGTCAGTGAACGTTTCGTATTCTGTTGGGGGATACAGCTTCAATGTCAATCTGTTTTCAAGGTCGTCCGATGACAACGTGACTGTGTACGTTGGAGGATGTGTCAAACCATTGTTGAGGAACGCGATGGCCCTGCCACTGGATGTGAACGTGAACGTTGATGTAAACTTGTGGGATTACATTCGCGTGCTTCCAGACCGATGTATTGCCCAAGGGCGAGCATCGACGACCTTCGGATCACAAGATGCGGCCAAAGCTAAAAACGCGGGTGGTCATATCCTCAAGCTCGCGGGTAATGGTAATTACGCCGTTGAGATCACTGCCTACTATAGTCGGATGTCTGCAGACTAATAATCAATCAGCAGAGTAGCTTCGATCATCTTCGACTATGACTACAACTACATACTTACTTAAGAAGTCATCTAATGTATTATGTATGGGGGTCAAGAATAAAAATGCTATTATGTATAATTATATATGTGACGTACGCAGTGGTACGCTAGCTTCCAAGTATGAATAAAGACAATTATATAGTTTTTAAAGTTAATTTGCATGAACAAAATCTTGAAATTGAGTTATATTTACTGCTTGTTAGTATGTGTTGGTTTTGTAACGAGGAAGAAGACACGAAATATGAGAGGAAGAATTCAGGAGACACGACACTTTCTTCTTGATTAAAATGCATGTTGAACAATATAAGCTGAAAACTAAGCTAAACTAACTCCACTAATCCACGTCTAACATAACCTCATGCCTAAGTTAGTAGATGATAATTGCAACAAACTAAATAAATCACAAGCTGAATCATAGAAACAATATTGGTCTCTCGTGGATAATAGTGATTGGAACGAGTGTGTTAGAACTTAGAAGTACAGATAGAAATTGGACAACGGAAATATGCAAGAACTCAAACACGATCACTTAAAAGGAATAATGTTGACTCCTCAATGAAGTTAAAACTTACATAACAATACGTAAGTACAGGTAATTAGAAAAACGGCTTGAACTTTTTATTTTCTTAGTTTGTCGGAGCAGAAGAAATTAATTAAAACACGTACAGATTGATCACTAAATTGGTTCCTCCTCCAAGCACAATCAACATTTGGTCATGGATCGGATGGACTTATATGTATGTAGCTAGCCAGCTAGCTAGCTTGATCGAGGAGATCCTGATAGAAGTGGGCCTTGAATGCGTTCACATGGTCCACCTGCAAGCAAATGATGACCAAAGCAGACCCAGGGCCTTGTTTGCCGGGCAAGATGTTGGTGACCCCATCCAAAACGGTGGGGCCGGGGCTCATATGGACGTAGTTGCCCCAGCCGAAGTCGACGGCCTGGAGGGGGAGCGTGAGCCAGCTGATGACCCCCAGCTCCGGCATGGAGAAGGACAAGTCGGCGGGGTTGCGAATGCCCCGGAACACCCCCAGGTGCGGAAGCCTCTTGAGGTCGTCGATGTCGGCCTGTATGTAATCGTTCGTCACCCTGGCTATGGCTTCTCTGATCCTCCCACACACGAACCCTAGCGGCCCACTCACCAAATCACCCGCCTCGCACCCTGCCGCCACCATCAGGACCGCGTTTCCGAAGTAGCTCATGGGGAGCGGTGGATTCACGCGTGCTCGTGCGTCCAGGGTGATGCCTAGCGCTTTTGTTTCCTTCCCATCACGGGTTATTCCCTTGGCCTGGTTCAAGCACATCCATATGTGCGCCGTCAAGACTTCGTAACGGCTGAAAGGACGTGAGCTTGCAGGAGCATTATCATTAGCGGAGCTCCTAAGCTTGTCAATCTGAGACTTGGACAAGGGAAGCGTTATCATAGACGTCTCCTTCATCGGAGGCATTCCCATCGGCGGGCCCTCTAGGGCGGGAGCTGGAGTACCATCACTATCACTATCACTGAAGCCGGCTCCCCTTGGCGGCTCCCCGGCTCTCAACAGCGTCCGGTCGTGGACGGGGGGTGTCTGCAATGGCTCACCGCGAGCTAGCCTTAAGCAACCAATTGAAATACACGTATATACATTAGTCATTAATTAGAAGAACAAACCAATTGGCGATAGAAGCAACTGAGTTATATATTATTCTAACATGCCACCGTAAGTGCAATTGGAGAAATTAGATCGGTTGACACTTGACAACACATCGGGGTGGGTCCTAAATCGAGAGAGGCCGTTAGGCAAATCGCTTTGATACCATATTAGCCCAGTGGGGTTCCATCCTAAATCAACTGGCGATAGGAGGAGTAATATGTTGAGTTATATATTATTCCAATTTACTTACAACTTTCAGATGTAGGAATGACATATTGTAACAATATTGACTTAATTAGTACGTACCTAGCCCACTCGGTTATAAAGTGATAGGAAGCCATGCCGTCGGCGATTCCGTGGTTGGTGACCAAGCCGACACAGAGGGCGCCGCAGCGGAAGCGCGTGAGCTGCACGGACACCAAAGGCAGCTCGTGGAGAGGCTTCCGCATGGCGTCCACCGACGGGATGAGGCGCTGGAACTTGTCGAAGCACGACATGTCCCCGAGGTCAGCCAGCTCGGTGCTGCACTCCGCCTCTATCAACTCCGCTCCTTGGTTCTCGCACCGGAGCTCGGCCCTCCCGCCGGGGCCCCGGTGGACCCGTCCTGCCAACGGGTAGAAGTGGAACAGCGCCTGCGCCAGCGAGTCCTTCAGGGCCTCCACGGGCTTCGACCCGGCCCATTCGTCGCTCGTAGTCGGGCCGTAGAAGTAGATGGTGGGCACGAACACCGCCGTCACCATCTGATCCCATTCCCCCAGCTTCACCGTGCCCGCCCACGCCTCACCCGCCGCTTTTACCGTCTGCGTCCCTTTGATTTTCACCTCCGCCATCTATATATCTCTATGAATATATAAATTAATTATGGTTGAGATCGAGAGAGAGAATTAATTGAGACACTTGATCCAACACCGGAGCTTCTTCGGAGTTTATATATGATGATGTATACGTATGATCCTTGCGAGTTGCGAGGAATAATAATAAGCAGCTCTACCAATATATCTGATTGTTTTTTTTCTTCTTTCAATTCGATATGATTGTTATCCGATCCCATGTTATTGCTTAGCGTTGAATTTTTTCTATCTCACTCTCGCACCTTTTTTTTTTTCTGTAATTGTTTGGTGGAATTAGTTTTTTTTTCCCACGTATCTATCACGCACCTACTTGTGTTTGGAGAATAAATTAATGGCTGGTTTGGGAAGAAGTCTCTCTTATAAACTTATTAATTAGTTATAAAACTCATATTGACAATATTTTTTCTTAAGCATTCATAAACGAACTCTTATTATAGATTGATTTATGAATTATTTGTTCATCTAGTTTACTTGTTAGATAGTGTTATAGACATATAAAAACCTCTAATTAAACAGTTTTAAAAGTTGGTAGGGTAGGTGAAGCTTAATTATAAACCAATTAATCTCAATCAATTTGTAATTTGTATTTTAATCGATCCGTTGACATAATCTCAATAATTTTGGTTATATGATCGATCTCTTTGTATATAGCTTAACGTGTATTTAATTAAGAGAGCTTCTTGTAACCCGGGGGAATCAAATTAATTAATGTGGGTAGGATTTATTATTATTTTTATTTTTTTGATAGGATTTATTAATTTTCAAATAGGATTTTAGTTTATAAATCTAGTATTCTTAACCTATGTCTTTAGGGCTTAGGGTATAGGATAGAAAAACTGTAGAGTTTTAATCAATATAAATGTATTAAACCTGTTAAAGAGAAGTGTTGTCATTAAACTTTTATATTTCAATCACCATTTTTTTAATTACACGTTTTTTTAAATGACTTTTCTGTCCATAAATAATTTATTATTTTTGTTAAGGAAAAAATACTCAAAATAATACCAACTTTTGCCTATTGAACCAAAATAATACAAACTTTTAAATTGATTAAAAAAATACCAACTTTCATTGTATTAACCAAAAATAGTACGAAGACATTTTCGGTGGAGATTTCGACAAAATATATGATGTGTCTATCAAAATTTGTTGACTAAACATTAAAATATATTGATGGTTAAGATTTTGATGTGATTATTACTCACTATCATTATATAAATTACCATTTTGCATATAAATAGTATCGATTTACGTTATATAAATTATCATTTCACCTTGTGACATCAACAAAAGTTGGTATTTATAATGACCAATCAACATATTTCAATGGCCACGTCACATATTTTGCCAAAATTTTCACAAAAAAACACCATTATACTATTTTTAGTTAATACAATGAAAGTTTGTTTTAGTTTTAGTTAATACGATGAAAGTTGATATTATTTTTAGTCAATTTAAAAGTTCGTAATATTTTAAATCAATAGGTAAAAGTTGGTATTATTTTGAGTATTTTTTTTCTTTTGTTAATTAATGTAACTTTTATCTATAAGTATAACAAACAAAATTTCTTTATATAGTTATAATAATATTTTTATCATTTTGTAATTAATTAATACAATTTGGCCAAAAGGATGGAGGAGTCGGGAGTCGGGACCGAGGTAGAAAGAGACTATGCCCATGAGGACCTAAGGGGACCGAGATCCTTCGGAGCCTCTAAGGGAGACAACCCATGAAGAAGACGAGGTGGAAATCACGACCTGGGCGGAAGAACGAGCTTAGGAGCGGGGAATTGGCAAAATCGCAAGAGGAGGTTCATTGTTTGAAGGCAGTGTTGGAAAGTATGCAGAGGCAAAACTGTAGAACCAAACAAGCTAGCCCTAGCCGAGAACGGTATGCAGACCAGGATGCCACACATGAAGACAATTGAGGAGCATTTTGAAAAAGCAATCGTCGGGGCGGATTACTCTCTTGCTCGGTCGTTGAGATCATCAAATCATGATCACAAACAAGCTAGATTGGGTCGAAGTCTGATGCCGATCACCGAAACACGACCCACCAAGGGCGTCGTCGGAAAAAAACACAAGAGGACCAGAAGGACTCAGAGGTGCGACGTAGCCAAATCCTAATGTTTGCACTCCCAGCAAGGCAGAGCAGAATGACGTCACCGGTCCGAGCTAACGGGAAAGGTGTAAAATTAATTGTGTTCATGGATGTACGAATATACGAAAACGCACACACGCACGTTAGGGGACCTCGTCGACTAATCTGCATGGCCACTTCGTGTAGGACCTACGTCTTAGTTGCGTTCTAACGTAACTAACACCTAAGTGGGGCATTTGTGAGAGGGTAAAATTAATTGTCATAATTATTTTTGCTATTATCCGTCATAAATTAAAGGTACTTTTATTATTATGCTTTTCTATCTTTAAGTATTTTATTATAAAATTAAATATGACAGTTATTCGTTATGATGGAGGATTCTATCTTAGTCGAAAGACAGAATTTCCACTTGGATTGGGAAGCAAGAAATCGCTTGTTGGGTGTGGAGAGTATTATTGACCCACCCTTAGAGATAGAGTTTTGGACCTTCTCTCTCTATCTCTCTCCTCCATTATATATATGTCTTCACCATGTATGATGAACACCTCATATTCGTTGAGCTCACACGCAAGTCTTGTCTTTTACCTCGACATTTAATCGACAATTGCTCTTCTGACTTAGACATCGGAAATGTATTAGAGAGACTCCATCCCCTGTGTCCATTATTTTGCAGGTTCTAAGTTAAAGAGGAAGTAACATGAATCATTGTTTGAGGAGCATAAATCAAAAGTAGTGATGGGGAAATGATGAGTGCGAAAGAATACTAGCGGACACTTGATTGGTTTGTGAATTGTGGGCTTGTTGAGGGAACCCATTACTATCCACTCTCTATAAAGTATAAACATGTTTTGCTTCATCATGAATTCTCCAATACTTAATTAGCTTGTACGTGGCCACGCTGTACTTTCAGTCTGGAATACGCGTAAAAATAATGAATTAAAAAAATGGATGTTAGTGTTTGACCCAAAAAACACGCGTTTGATAGATTTTAACATATGATTTTTTTTTTGGGTCGAATTTTAACATATGATTCGATATATGTTCGAACTTAATTAAGATCTGTACGTAATTAGTATAGGAGATGATGAGACATACTAACTCGGTTTAGTTTATGATCGAGACCGATGGAATTCTGCTATACTATATATATATTAATTGATCGATGTTATAATACAAAAAATTCATAAAGTTCGATGAAATGATACGTCTTTAATACGATTTTTTTTTATGAGCCAGTGTTGCATGGTAATAATTATCTGTACGTTAATTATATCAACACCGCGCTCTAGATCATAGCTAGGCAATAGTACGTACGTTGAGCGTGCGTGGCATTATTTTCCAAGTTATTTTCCCAATAAGAAGAACAGGCCGTAGTCCTATAGGCGAGAATTAGTCAATTGAGACCGGCCTTTAAAATATCATGGAGTATATATATCTGCAGATCAAGTACATTGAAGAGGATGACACTTGATTTGTGTATGCGAATTGAATGGAACAACCTAACTGCTACAATGCGTACGCATTATCCTATATATGCGATTCACTAATTAAGGAAGCAACTGTATGTTAATTAAAAGACTGGCTCTCGTATATATGTGTTTATAATAGTATTGTTGGTAGGTAAACTGTATCCAATGATTCTATTTCTTGCCTTCTTGGTAGGTGTCCAGATACTCCGTGATATTTTATTTAAATATTGTGCAAATATTGACATCCAAACTCTTAAGATAGAGTTGATAGGGTTCGTGTTTAGGTGAAGATGGTGACTTCAAAAGGTTGGCAAATACGAACACGAACATATATGTAGACCGAAGGACCATAACTGGATATGTTAATATATGATTTAGAGACCTCTTACAAGGAAACAATTGCAAAGTTAACCGATCATCATTAGAATAACTTAAAGCGTAATTTTAAACAGATTATAACAACATATATTCCGGCCCTATTATAACGGGGCGTACGTTGACATATTGGCGAGCACAATGCAAACATCAATAATTCATTCAGCTTTAAAAAAGAATGTTTATGCATTCGACAAAAAAAATGCTAGCTTATGCATATATTGATTAATATTGTGTATATAAGTAATTGACATAAGTCACATAACTTACACGAAATTCACCTTCCAACCCATTCCAAACAGCTAGCGACTCCTAATCATCTAACAACCTAGAACAACGTCTAGATTCAATTAAACGACAGCTTTAAGTTCAAAGTATCGATAGAAACAAATACTCAACGCAAACAGCTAATCAAGTTATCTGTGGTTTATTTCCTCTACAACTGAATAGCCCGAATGGGTCTAAATAATTATAGTTTCTACTTTATCTAACCAATCCCGAACGGGACTTGATCAGATTAGTTGTATATTAATGGAGAAAGGGATCGATGTATTGTACAAACTGCAAGAAGACGAACCACAACGTGGATAAGTGTTATCACTTGATTGGATTTCCTCCTGGCTACAAGGAACACAAGAACAGGAAGCCAGAGCAAGGAAAGAAGTTCTTAGGGAATGCTAGTGGGAGTGAGTTGACCTCTAAACAGATTTCACGCCTCCTAGGACTCCTGAATTCAGAAAACAAGAAGGGAAAAGGAGTAGCTCGAGATGACTTTGCAGGGTTCGCAGGTAATTCACTTGTCTCGAACATATTTGATGAGAAAAGCACCTGGATTATAGACAGTGGCACAAGTTGCCATATGTGTGGTGACATGAGTCTGTTTGAAACCACTAGAAGGTTGATTAAGCCTTTTATTGTCACTTTGCCCACAAAGGAAACAACCATGGTTGACATGGCTGGGTCAATTCGTGTGATGCCTGAATTAGTGCTGAGGGATGTATTATATGTAGCTAATTTCAGTTGCAACTTAATATCAATGGGCAAGTTGATCAAAGATATGTCTTGTAATGTGCTATTTACTCCTACGAGGTGTATGTTACAGGATCCTTCGATGAAGACAGTTTTGGAGGTTGGTGAGAACAAGAATGATTTGTTTTTGCTCAGCACAAGGCCGCAGCAGGATGAAGTTAACAAATAACTCAGTAGCAGCTAGTAGTTCAGTAGATTTAATTAAGAAAATTGACCTCAACACTTGGCATACAAGGTTGGGTCATTTGCCTTTCTATAAGCTTAGCACTTTGCCTTTTGTTCATGGATACAAATCAGAAATTCTACCTTGTGTTATTTGTGCCAAATCAAGGCAAAGTAGACTCCCCTTTTCATCTAGCATTATAAGCTCTTCTAGTGCTTTTCAGCTTATACATGTAGACCTCTGGGGTCCTTATCACACTCAAACCTATAATGGTTATAAATATTTTATTACAATTGTTGATGATTTTACTCGATCAACTTGGATTCATCTCTTGTCAACTAAAAGCAATGCATCCAGTATTCTGAAAAGTTCTGTAGCTATGGTGGAAACTCAGTTTGGGAAGAAGCTGCAAGTGGTAAGATCAGATAATGCCCTGGAACTTGGAGGAAGCAGAGAAATGTCAGAGTACTTTGCAGAAAGAGGGATTAAACATGACACATCATGTGTAGCTACACCTCAGCAGAATGGAGTAGTGGAGAGAAAACACAAGCACATTCTTGAAATTGCAAGAGCCTTGATGTTTCAGTCCAAGTTACCAATCAGCTTTTGGGGAGAAAGTGTGTTAATGTTGAGAGGGTTTCTTGACAACAAATAAATTTATAAGTCAAGACCCGGTGAGTACAGTGGAGTCAGGATCGTTCCACATGAAGCAAGGTCGTTGGTTTATCAATCTAATAAAAATCAAATGAAATTAAACAAAACACTCACGAGATGCCTCGTTAACGACCTTGTCAGGATCGTTACCGAACCACCGAACACAAAAAATACCAATTAACGACCTAATAAAATTCTAATTAATACTCGGTACCGAAGCAAGTATTCAGCAATGAAGATTTATCAGAAATAATTCAATAAAAACAAAAATCTAGGATAAGGGACACCACAACATAGCCAAGCATAAGAATTCGTAAGAAGATAAGATCATGCCTTTAAATAGATAGAGTCATCAACTTTCATTGACTTAACAAGTAAATTAATCTATTTTCATAAACTAACTCACTCTATTGCTTGTTTTGGATCTAAAGCTTGAAACTTTCGTTTTCAAACAATATCAACCTTCAAGTTACTAACTTTCTCTTTCAATCAAGTTAAAACTCAAATTACCTCAACTCCCGTTTCGGTATTAAGCACAACAAACAATCTCAATAAAGATAAAAGGCATTCAACACACTATCTTACTCATCAAACATGCTCAACTATGCCGGGCTTAACCCCGACCCTAGAAAAATAGACTACTCACTACTCATGATTAAGAAACTAAAAACTTCAATAAAAATAAACATTGAAACAAAACTCAAACTTAAATTAATAACAAAAATATCGTCTTACAGAGATTCAGAAGGAAACCAAAACAAAAACAACCACCGAACCACAAACTCGATCAACGAAACCTCGGAAACCGTCGTTACCGACCCTCGTCACCGAATTCCGATCCGGTTCTCTCTCCTTCGGCAATCTAGCTCTAAAACTCTACTCCAAAATTAAGCCCCCCCTCTTCTATGCTAGATAGAAGGGTATTTATACTAGAAAATCCTAAAAAACTAAAAAGGCTAAAAGATAAAAACTTTCCTAAAAAGATAGAAACAATCTCTAAAAGATAGAAATAAAATCTAGAAAGATATTAAACCCTAAAATACATATTCTGATAACCCATAACGATTCTAAAAAGATACTCAACCGATACGGAAATAAATTCCCGCTCAGGATCGGTAAATAATAAAATAATACTCCGAAATCTTCTTCTTCGTGGCCTCGTTAACGACCCTTCACAGCCTCGTTAACGAGCCTGGGGTTTTGTTTTCTTCAACACTTCCTCTTGTATCTCGAGCCTTGACTTCTTAAATCTTACACTTCCCCGTCCTTCACTGTGATGCTCCAAATTTAGCTCCTTTCCTCGCTAAAACCTGCGAAATACACAAAATAGCGTAGATTCCACTCTTTTCGTAGATTTATGCAAAACTAACTAAAAACACTTAAAACTAAACCTAAACTAGACAAAATTAATCCTAATAAGCAAAGAAAACCTATCAAAAACTATACCAAAAATGCGAACATCAAAATACCCCATACTTAGACTTGCTTGTCCTCAAGCAATAAACAAGATACTAACCAAAACCAAAACAAATCACGCTTATCAAGACATAGCCATCTTCAAAAAGCAAAATCTACACATAAGAAAATTATAGCAAAAGACTATTAACATCCTCACACATATATGCACTTAAATAGACATAAAATAGTACAATCCAACCTCTCAAGGGATATAATGTGTTTCACTCAACTCTCAAGTGTTTGGGCTTATAATTTCAATCTCTCAACTCAACTTATATACAAAAACTCATAGAAATTGGAACTTATATCACCAATACTCTCCACCCAAGATTTGTCAAAACAAGCAAAGAATCATCAAGAGAACTTAGGCTCAATGAAAAACTTCAAAGAAGCTTCCATTCGGCCGGGTTGTATTGGGGCTTGGTAAAGACAATAGGGCATGGAAAATATTTGGTCATGTGGTGCTAATAATATCTGGGAATCAAAGACTCCTAAAAACTCACACATAACATCAAAAACTCTCATATAAGATAACCAAACTCACTCTCATATTATGCACACTTTATTTTCACTCACCCTTTATCATCCTAGAAAGTCTCATAATAAAAAATAAAAGAATCTCTCGATATTATCTTTAAACACAAATGCACTTCAACTTTTCCTTTCTTTCTCTTTTTTTTTTCCTTTTTTCTTTTTTTTTTCTTTTTTTCTTCGCTGCCTCGTTAACGAACCCACATCCGGGTCGTTAACGATCCACCGTATACATTTCTTCCCTTAAAACTTTATTTCGTGCATCTTTTTATCAAGAGACCTTTCTTACATATAATAACAATAAACTTCCAATCTACCCTTCCCAAATACCCTTTTAATTCAAGCAAATAGAAACTCTTTTCTTTTCAACAAAACACAAGACTTCACCTCTCCAATCTAAGTCCTAATTCCCGGATAGGGTCAAGCTTATCTTGGCTAGGGAATAATTTTTGTGGAGCTAAAAATAAAAGGTTTCAGGCCAGAATTGGTTACCAAAAGAAGGAATAATGTAAAGGTAGATAGGGGATAATAGGGCTCATAAAAATAAGTTCTCTATCATATGATCTTCACAAGTAATGACCTAAAAATCTTATAAGGGTCTCAAGAAATAGATATTCATCACAATTCCAAGAGATAATATGCATAAGGAGAGTAAATCACACAAAAAAGAAGAGGGATTTAAAAATGTTCTCCCTAAAAGGCCAAAAATTTCTCACAAGGTAGATTTTTGTTGGATTGCATCATCTATGCTATAAAGTATATGTGCTCAATTTCATCAAATGCTATTCTCTTCTAAAAACAATAATTTCAATTTTTAAGAATCCGGCTATACTTTCAAAGACATGTTTGCCAGGAATTATATGATTAAACTAGTGATTGCTATCATAGAACTTTTAAGAAGGGATATCTATCAATTCTAAACTTTTTTTGGATTTTTAGATTTTTCAATTTTTTTTTTCATTTAACAGAAGTAACAACTACATAGAACATAAAAAACACCTAGGACATAATTTTTCTACTTTCTTGCCACCCCATACTTAAAATTACAGTGTCCCCACTGTAAGAAATATAAGAAGAAGAGGGAAAAGACATAGAAAAGAAAACAAAAAATTAAAAAGAAAAAGAAAGACATAAAACTTACAAAAGTGGAAACAAGGAAAGGAAACTTCATCTTGAGCTTGAATCAACGGTTCGGTGGAGGAAAGTAGTGCTCAAAGTTCCCCATGAAGTCATACATCGTCCTCCAACGCTCAGCATCCTCTGCCTCTCTCTGACGTTGCCGCTCGTCCTCCATCGACATGCGAGCGGAATAGACGGTTTCCCATCTATCCATCCTCCGATGAATGTGATCGGTCTGAAGGTGAAGTTGCTGCATCCGTGCAGAAAGATCCTCGGCCCATGGTGGTGGTATGCTCGATCCTGCGTACTCGGGTTGAGGAGGTGGTGGGTAGTGAGGCTGGAAATGGTCTTGATACATCACCGGGTTGTAAGGCATTAAGCCATATGCATGAGGGTCGACAGGAGCTGGTGGAGGGTCGACAAGAGCTTGCGGCACCTCGTTAACGAAGTTGGTTGCCTCGTTAACAGTGTTGGGTGGTGGCTGGAAATGGTCGTTAACGACCCTGGTTGGCTCGTCGACGAAGATGTGGCCTCCTAATTCCTCCGTCTCCATGTCTTCTTCTGTAAAGTTGAGCTCCTCAGTGTCGCCCTCGGTGTCGGCTTCCTCGGTGTCATTGCCTACGACCTCGGTATCCTCTTGCTCATCTTCTTCTTCATATTCGTCCACATCGTCCCGCTCACACCGGGTGTGACATGGCCTAAGTGAGAGCTCATCCTCCGGTTTTGGATCCAATGGGTAAGGCTGGCTCGTCCACACTTCGTACCAATTCGGTACGTAGAGTAGCTCGTACATGTCGAGGGAGGGTATGACTACTTGATATCGAACCTTCACCTTGTAACCTCCTTGGGCTTGCACGAAAATCCCAGCACTATACCAATAGTTCTTGTTGAGGAGTTGAGCGTGGGCCGGTGTGTAGCGGGTGAGATCCACTCCAAGATTCTTAGCCAAGAGGCTAACCAAATTGCCACACCACACCTCCTTGGACTTGTGGGACTTCTCGATATAGTAGAGCCATTCGTACCCCAAATTCAAGGGGTCGGGCTCCTCGAAGAGGATGGTGCGGAAGCAAGCGACCTCTGTCCTTGTAGGCCGGTTCAACTCCTTCTTCGGCCAAAATGTTGCGGCGAGGACTCTCAAGATAATCCGGAAGATGGGGTTGACTATGGTTGCCCCGGATAGCGCCGCGGTGGAGGATTGAACCTCTCCGGTGATGTAGCTCCAAGTGCAGGTCACTCGGTAGTCCTTCAAGCTATAGTCTCTAGACGGGTTTGGGAGCTCCAAGATTGCATTGAACTTCGCCATGGTGAAGTCACGGTCCTCGTTACCGAGCCGGAACCGAATGCGTCCTGGTGAGATCTTCGACGAGAAGTTGGTCTCCAAGGTGGCCAAGAACTAGGATGTAAGGGCCGGATAATGTGGCAAGCTCTCTTGCTTCAATAAGTGTGCGGCCCCAAGGATGATGAAGGCGTCCTTGACATCCGTGTAGATGCCTGTAGAGACGGCGCTAGACTTCGAGAACCATCGGGTGTAATGGTCCTTCTCCAAGAAATCCCGGTAGCGCCGTACTTGGCTCTGACTGCTCAAAATCACATCGTCCACCCGGGGTGGAGAGGAGACCTGTGGTTCCTCCTCTTCTTCTGGGCTCGGGTAGCGGGTCTGCTTGAACTAGCCATGGATCCTACAAAATAATCGAAATTTTTCCAAGATAAGATCCACTCAAAAATAGTAGGTATGAGACCCCATACTTGGTCTCAAAATTAACCTCAGAATTATTCATAAACTACCCAATTGGGTTGTTCAAGAGTCTGGGCTCGGATCGATCATCTTATAAAGTGCAGGGTCGTTAACGAGCCTGGGTGGGTCGTTAACGACCCGCCGAGAGCAAAACCAGAAATTTCCGAAATTAAATCTACTTTTAATTCAGCACAAATCAAGCATGCAATCTTCCACAATTCCCTCATTGCGTAAAAGCACCCCATACTTACTCAATTACCCATCCCGAACATGCTAAAAATTTCCCGGAATTTTGACATGCAAAGTTCGAATTTTTAGATCTAGAACAAGAAAAATTCATGCTTTCTTAACTAAAGGGTTACAATAGCTAATCTATCATGAATAATCTTACCTAAAACATGAACAACTAAGCACAATCAATAATTTTTAGAACGGACTTTAAGCATGCTCATCGATCTCCCTAAAAATCATGATTCAAGATATGAAATTTAACCCTATAGATATTCAATCATGCAATTTCAAGTAAGGGTTTAGAAATCATACCGGAGAACCGAGAATTAAAAGAACAAGGGTCGGAATCGGGGCGGTTAACGAGCTCGTCGTCGGTGGGTGGCTTCCGAACTCCGGTAACGATGGCGTCTCCGGTGGTCGTTGGCGTGGGATTTCCGACTCGGTGGGAGAGAAGGGAAAGGGGTTGAGAGAGTTTTGGGTTTGAGAGTGAATGTGGGAGAGATTGTGGTAGAATTTTGGGAGGGGTAGAAGGGTTTTTATAGGAGGGGTAAGGATAGAGGGGGGTGGCGGCTAGGGTTAGAAAAATTAACTAGGATAGAATTACTTACCTGCCCCGTATTGTGACGAATCGGGTCGTCTGAACCGGGTCGTTAACGAGCCACCGTGGCCTCCTTGAGTGAATTTTCGACCCCTTTTTTCCTGAAATCTTTGTTAGCTCAAAAATCTTATTTCTATCCTATTTAAAAACTAAAAGGAAAAAAAAGAAAGCTAAGAAATAATCTAAAAAGAAAAAAAAAGAAAAAGAAAAAATTAAACTAAACTAAACCTATTCTAAAAAGCGGGTTGCCTCCCGTAAGCGCTATGTTTAACGTCGTTAGCCCGACGAGCTCTCTTGGTAGTCTCATGGTGGTTCATGTCTGGCCATGTTAAGAATCATGGTGGTTCATGCCTTACTGCCTCTGTGCACTTGAATTGCTAAATTAGGACCTTCTTCTTCTATCAGCAAGCTCGATATCCCTGGATTGTTAGTGTAGTCCGAAAGCCAAGGTGGTTTGGACTTTTCTGTAACCTCTGTAGTAGGGCTTTTGTGTATGTGAGAATCGGTGATCGACAGATGTGGCTCGGTAGGGACTGTGGTGTCGAGTTCGGGTTGAGTCAACTCTAGTTGTGCCACTCCAATCGGGTCGTTAGCTTTTTGATCTAAATTGAATTCCACCCGTTCCTCCCCTATATCAAAAGTGAGGAGTCCCTTTCGCACATCAACTCTTGCTCCTGCTGTGGCTAAGAATGGTCGCCCGAGAATTATGGGGACATGAGGGTCTCAGGCATATCAAGGACAATAAAATCATTCGGTATAAAGAATTTCCCGACTTGAATAGGATAATCGTCCACTACTCCCGTGGCCTTGACACTTGACCCATCTGCCATGTACAGATTCATGTCTACTGGTTCCAGTGGTCCCATATTGGCTTTAGACCATATTGAGAGCGGAACAAGACTAGCACTGGCACCAAGATCGCATAAAGCTTTGAACTTGTGGTTGCCTATGCCGATTGTGATTGCAAACCTCCCTGGATCTCCAAGCTTTTCTGGAAGAGCTATGGATCTGACCTCGTCCTGCAGCTCTGTAATAGATCTTTTCCTGCTAAGAATATCTTTCAAGAATTTTGTGTAAGCCGGCATTTCGCTTAGGGCCTCAGCGAATGGGATGGAAATATTAATGCCCTGGAGAATCTTAACGAAACGCTTGAACTTACTCTCAGTAGAGTCCATGAATTTCTTAGTTGGAAATGGAAGAGTTTTCACCATCCTCGGAACCAAGTTAGGCTCGAGAGGTGAGAGTACCGGGTCGACATTGGGGTCGTTCGGTGTCCTCGGCGGGTCGTTACCGACCCTGATGGGGTCGTTAACTACCCTGGGATTGAGAGGAGGACTCGGTTTAGAGAACTTACCTTGGTTAGGGTCGTTAGATACCCTCGGAGCCTCGTCATCCTGGCTTGTGGGCTCGGTACTAGCTCTCGCTGGCTCGTTAACTTGCTGGTTGGCAAGGTCCTTTTCCTCCTTCTCTTCAGCTTGAATTCTTTCCGGTAGTGTCTTCCCACTTCTGAGGTGCACCGCTACTATTTGGCCTCTAGGGTTCTCCTCGGAACGGCCCGGGAGTTGTCCTTGTGGTCTTGGAATCCGTGCAGCAAGGTCTCCTAGTTGGGAATCAACACTCCTCTTCCAAATATCGAACTCTCCCCATCTTTTATCTTGTCGGTTCAGCTTGGCTTGGACGTCATCAACCTTGTTGTTCACTCCGTTGATGCTCTCTTTAATCTCCTGAACCCATGATGGTGTCTCCTGATGGCCTGGAGGTCGATATGGTGCAGGTCGTCTATCTTGCGGGGGCCCTGTGTAATTATGATTTGTATTCTGATTGCCCCATGGTGGATAGTTGTTTGACCTGTCATTATAATTAGGCTGGTTCCTGTAGGGTCCTCTCATGTAATTCATCTCAGCTATTGTCTCAGCCGTTCTAACCTGCTCAATGTTAGTGCAAGCAGAAGTACTATGCGCAGAAGAACCACATTCTTGACATGATTAAGAGGATTTCAGAAAACTTACCTGTTTCCTCAAACGGTTGACCTCATCTTGTAAGAATTGATTTTTAACATCGGGGTCAACTTCATCTCGATTGGGCACATAGAGACGTTTTTGAGTTTGTGGAGCCTGCTGGGTTCTGTACATCGCATCGTAATTCGCCAGCTTGTCCAACAGTTCCCACGCCTCTGTCGGATTCATCTCTATAAAACTGCACGCAGTATGCGTGTTGATGCGATTCTTGGTCTCTGCGTTGATACCCTGGAAAAAGATTTCTTGCAATACATATAAAGGTTGCCCATGAGTCGGGCATTGTCTAAGAATCTCTTTAAATCTTTCCCATGTTTCAACAAATGTCTCATTAGGCAACTGGTGATAAGAGGTGATACGTTTCCTTAACTCCGTTGTCTTAGCAGGAGGGAAAAACTTTGTAAGAAATTGATCATACAAAGCTTTCCAAGTCCTGATAGACTTAGAAGGTAGGCTCTCTAACCAGTTCAGGGCCTTTCCAGTAAGTGACCATCTAAAAGCTTTTAACAGAACATATTCTAGCGAGACACCTTCAGCAGCTATGGTGTCACATAAATCAAGAAAATTTCTAATATGCTCCATAGGGCACTCAGCAGGTTTCCCTTCAAACTGAGCCCGTTTAATCAAGGATATAAATTGAGACTTGATCTCAAAAGGTTTCTCTATCGCAGGAAGCACAATAGGAGATTCTGGCACCCTCAGTTCCGAATGCATGTATTGCTTGGCATTCCTTGGATAGGCGTTTAGCTCTTCTTGCAATCGAGCCTTGTCTGCATCAGCGCTGTCCTTCTCGGCTTTCAGTGCCTCCATCTGGGTCCGGAGGATCTCTAACTCTCGAGCCATCTCTTCAGCTGTGGCCATGGCTCGGTTTTCTCGGAGTCGTCGGTGCAGGGAACGTTCGGGTTCTGAGTAATAACTGGAGCTATCAAACTGAAGCCTTCTTCGTCCTACCGGCATACACTGAGAAAACAAACAAAGAAAACAAAAATTAAAAACAAAAACGGGGTAGGGCTAGTCCCGATCCCAAAGATAAACTAGCAACTCGTTGCTTCCCCGGCAACAACGCCAATTTGTTGAGAGGGTTTCTTGACAACAAATAAATTTATAAGTCAAGACCCCGCTGAGTACAGTGGAGTCAGGATCGTTCCACAGGAAGCAAGGTCGTTGGTTTATCAATCTAATAAAAATCAAATGAAATTAAACAAAACACTCACGAGATGCCTCGTTAACGACCTTGTCAGGATCGTTACCGAACCACCGAACACAAAAAATACCAATTAACGACCTAATAAAATTCTAATTAATACTCGGTACCGAAGCAAGTATGCAGCAACGAAGATTTATCAGAAATAATTCAATAAAAACAAAAATCTAGGATAAGGGACACCACAACATAGCCAAGCATAAGAATTCGTAAGAAGATAAGATCATGCCTTTAAATAGATAGAGTCATCAACTTTCATTGACTTAACAAGTAAATTAATCTATTTTCATAAACTAACTCACTCTATTGCTTGTTTTGGATCTAAAGCTTGAAACTTTCGTTTTCAAACAATATCAACCTTCAAGTTACTAACTTTCTCTTTCAGTCAAGTTAAAACTCAAATTACCTCAACTCCCGTTTCGGTATTAAGCACAACAAACAATCTCAATAAAGATAAAAGGCATTCAACACACTATCTTACTCATCAAACATGCTCAACTATGCCGGGCTTAACCCCGACCCTAGAAAAATAGACTACTCACTACTCATGATTAAGAAACTAAAAACTTCAATAAAAATAAACATTGAAACAAAACTCAAACTTAAATTAATAACAAAAATATCGTCTTACAGAGATTCAGAAGGAAACCAAAACCAAAACCACCACCGAACCACAAACTCGATCAACGAAACCTCGGAAACCGTCGTTACCGACCCTCGTCACCGACTTCCGATCCGGTTCTCTCTCCTTCGGTCTCTCTCCAAATCTAGCTCTAAAACTCTACTCCAAAATTAAGCCCCCCCTCTTCTATGCTAGATAGAAGGGTATTTATACTAGAAAATCCTAAAAAACTAAAAAGGCTAAAAGATAAAAACTTTCCTAAAAAGATAGAAACAATCTCTAAAAGATAGAAATAAAATCTAGAAAGATATTAAACCCTAAAATACATATTCTGATAACCCATAAAGATTCTAAAAAGATACTCAACCGATACGGAAATAAATTCCCGCTCAGGATCGGTAAATAATAAAATAATACTCCGAAATCTTCTTCTTCGTGGCCTCGTTAACGACCCTTCACAGCCTCGTTAACGAGCCTGGGGTTTTGTTTTCTTCAACACTTCCTCTTGTATCTCGAGCCTTGACTTCTTAAATCTTACACTTCCCCGTCCTTCACTGTGATGCTCCAAATTTAGCTCCATTTAGCTCCTTTCCTCGCTAAAACCTGCGAAATACACAAAATAGCGTAGATTCCACTCTTTTCGTAGATTTATGCAAAACTAACTAAAAACACTTAAAACTAAACCTAAACTAGACAAAATTAATCCTAATAAGCAAAGAAAACCTATCAAAAACTATACCAAAAATGCGAACATCAGTTAACAACCACATATGTTATTAACAGGCTTCCATCAAAAATGCTCAAAGACAAGAGCCCATATGAGCTTCTACACCATAAAAGGCCAAGTTATGATCACAACAGAAACTTTGGGTGCCTTTGCTTTGCTTCCACCCTAAGGCAAGGGAGAGATAAGTTCCAGGCTAAGGCCTCACCTTGCATCTTTCTTGGTTACCCATTTGGGAAGAAGGCATACAAGCTTTACAGCCTTGAAACCAAACAAGTGTTTTCTTCACGAGATGTTGTATTCCATGAAAACATATTCCCTTTTCATGACCCTTCATTCAAAGAATACCTGCCAACCAATCCTTTTCCTACCACACCACTGCCCAGTGATGATGATTCCATGGAAGGTTCATCTCTAGTGCTTCCTGATATTGCAGATGTCAATCAAGAAGAACAAGAACCTGCACGTAGGAGATCCACCAGAGCACATGTGCCACCAGCATATCTGTCGAACTATGTATGTACTGCAGTACACGACAGTCATCATTTTTGTGGCCACACCTTGACATCCAACATCTCATTCTCTCATGACTCACAGATCTCTCACACTTATCCAGAAGCTGAACCACTCAGCTATGAACAAGCATGCAAGTTTGATGTTTGGAGAAAAGCCATGACAGATGAGTTCAGCCTTAAGTGCCAATGACACTTGGGAAGTTTTTGATATGCCAAAAGGGAAGAAAGCCATCACTTGCAAGTGGGTGTATAAGATCAAAAGAAGATCAGATGGAACTGTAGAAAGATACAAAGCTAGATTGGTTGTTCGGGTTTACACCCAAAAGGAGGGCATAGACTACACATAAACCTTCTCACCAGTTATAAAGATGACAACAGTAAGAGCCTTGATCTCAGTTGCCTTGAAGAAGAATTGGCATATATCACAATTAGATGTGAACAATGCTTTTCTACATGGAGATCTACATGAAGAGGTCTACATGAAGATACCACAAGGCCTTACAACTGAAAAAACAGATCAAGTATGTAGGATCAACAAATCCTTGTATGGCCTAAAACAAGCATCAAAACATTGGTATGCCAAGCTGTCATCTTACTTGAAGTCAAGAGGCTTCACTCAATCCATGAATGATTATTCATTGTTCTCAAAGAAGACAGAGCATTCCATAGTGTTTGTTGATGTCTATGTGGACGACATACTTTTAACTGGGAATGATGCAACATAGATTGATGAGCTGAAGACCCATCTAGACAAAGCTTTTAAGATCAAGGACCTTGGAGAACTTCAGTTTTTCTTAGGCATCGAGTTCACCAAGACTTCAAATGGTCTGCTTATGAGCCAGCAGAAGTTCATTTCTGAAATGGTGAGTGACTTCAAATGTGATGATTCCAGATATGCAATGAGTCCACTCGACCCAAGAGCAAGACTCTCTCCCGATGATGGAGAGTTGTTGGTTGATGCCCTTCCATACAGGCAATTAGTTGGGAAGCTAAATTTCCTTGTAAACTCTCGCCCTGATATTGCATACTCAATGCAACTGCTGAGTCAGTTTAACAACGCTCCAAGGGAACCACACATGAAGGCAACCTTACATGTTCTGTCTTATTTAAAAGGTAGTATATCCAAGGCTATCCAGCTGAACAACCGTGAAGACATGGAAGTGATAGCCTATTGCGATGCAGATTGGGCCACCTGCCCCCACTCTAGAAGGTCAGTGAGTTGGTTTGTCATCTTATTTGGAGGAAGTCTAGTATCATGGAAATCCAAGAAGCAACAAAGCGTATCACTGTCGTTAGTTGAGGCAGAATACGGGTCAATTAGAAGAGTCTGTGCAGAATTGGCCTGGTTAAGCAGGTTGTTCCATGAGCTTGGAATAGAAGGCATTAAGCCAATTCCAATCAAGTGTGACAATCAGGCTGCAATTTACATAGCTCGCAATCCAGTGTTCCACGAGCGCACAAAACACATCGAGCTAGATTGTCATTTTGCTCGAGAGAAATTGCTTGAAGGGCTGATCTCCTTGTCTCATGTCCCAACTACTTTGCAACTTGCGGATTGCTTTACAAAAGCAATTCCAGGATCTCATTTGAGGGTTGTGCTTCCCAAGATCGGGATGGTTGAACCACCTCCATCTTGAAGGGGGGGGTGTTGGAATCAATTTCCATTTATATGTTTTCCTCTTCTACCCCTTAACTGTTTTTGTCCTTTCCATTTACAATTGCAAGCTGCATGCATGCAGACACCACCAACAGGGCACCATGGGTGCACCCACCTAGTTGTCCTTTCCTTTTGTCTTGTAGCCTGCGTGGCATTGGTCCTCTTGTTGGGTATATATGATTGTAACAAACCCTATCAATGAATTAGAGAACAATCTTCTCCCTTTCTCTCCTTTTGAGAGCTTTGTGCCGCCTTTCATGGCTTGCTTTTCATCTTCATAGAACAAGTCAAGATCAAGAGCGCGCACACGGTAAAGTCGAGCGGGGCAACATGGAAGGGAAGCCTCCCCTTGTCGGAGTGGGACCAGGCGGCAGACGCCGCCTACGTGTTGTACAACTACTTATTCAAGCCGAAGCCGGGCCCAGTGGAAGTCACGGAGGTGCTCAAGGAGTCGCTGAGTCGGTGCTTGGTCCACTTCTACCTGATGGCGGGGCGGATCCACCGGCTGGCGGGCGGGCACCTGGAGATGAGGTGCAACGCGGAGGGGGCGACGTTGGTGGAGGCGGAGGCGAGCGGGGAGGTGGCGGAGATGGGGGACTTCCTGGACTCGAACAAGTTCAAGGACTTGATCTACGTCGTCGACTACTCGAAGCTGATGCACGAGCTGGCATTGCTGTACGCGCAGGTCACGGTGTTCGCATGCGGCGGGTTTAGCCTCGGTATCACAATGTCGCATGCCGTTACTGACGGTTTGGGCGGCCTTCACCTTACCTCCGAGTGGGATAGGTACGTAACGAGCTAGATCATCTAGCTAAAACGTACCATAAGAATTAATTAATTCAAGTTTAATTAGTGAGCACGTGAATGTTTCAAACTATGAAAGAGTGTTATCCCACGCCGGAAATTCTTATACTGCTTTTTTGTTGAAATTAACGTACGTACAGGCTGACTCGAGGTGAGGGCTTGGAGAGGACTCCGTATCTCACTCGCGAAGTGCTGAGGGCAGGAGAGCCACCGCGGGAACCAGCAGCCCATGCTAAGCATTCTGAGGAGGAGGAGAAAGGCATTGTGCAAGCGCCTCCGCCTTCTCCTATGAAAGAGAAAGAGATGACGATGGTGAATCTTGTGCTTGCCAAAGAGCAAGTTCAGAAGCTCAAGTTGGCTGCAAACGCCGCCAACGATGGTACTAACCGCCCTTATAGCCGTTATGAAGTCTTAACGGCTCACATTTGGAGGTCAGTACGTATCTATCTATAGGATTCTTAACTCGATATGTCGACGCACTACTAGCGATCGAGCTGGACCATGGGCAGATAGGGATCGTCTAGCACCTAGACGGCCTGAACTGTTGTCTAGGCGGTCCTAGACGAGTACCTAGGCGGTCTAAAAGGCTAGGCGGGCAGAGACCTTCCAACGCATAGGTGGGGCCTAAAAGTGATTTTTAGAAGAGTGTTAGCGATCTAGTTGGACTAATTTAATTTGGTTTGTTAATTTGAACATATGTGCATGCAAGGCAAGAGGGCATGATGGGGAGGCGCTGAATGGACTTGGATTCGGGATAGACTCGCGCATCCGCATCCAGCCGCCACTGCCTCCCAACTTCTGGGGCAATGCCGTGCTGATGGTGGTGGCTAAGAGCAAGGGAGACGACTTCGTCTCCAAGCCCCTAGGGTATGGGTGTAGCAGGGTGCGTTCCACCATCGGCAAGGTCACCAACGACTACATCTGGTCCGACATCGAGAAATTGAAAAGCCTCGATGACCTTGTTGGATTTAAGCTTGTTTAAAGAAGTCTCTAATAATATATATTAATATGTAAGTTCTGTAAGTGTTGTGTATGCATTAGTCGTGTGTGTAAAGTTACTAAACTGCAAGTGTGTGTCAGTTGTAACTGTCAAAATTGGAGGTTATGACTTAGTACTATAAATATGTGTATGTAGTAGTCAGAACCGTCTGTCAACTCTCTCTGTAATTGTATACAAAAGTTATCTATATACACGTTCAATAAATCAGAACAGTTGGTTCAAGTTGTTTTTGTCTTGAAACGTTTGATCTTGAATTAACATTTGGTATCAGAGCGGGAAGAGATTCATCAAGACAAAAACAAGTTTCGATGACAAAACACCAACAAAGAAAGATGAAGATTCGAGTGATGGAATACGGATTCAAGGAGAGAGAGCAATTACCTTTCAATACCCTATGTTGTCCAAAACAAATTATGCAGCATGGGCGATTAAGATGCAAATACTCATGTCGGCACAGGGCGTGTTTGAAGCAGTAGAGGAAGAAGGGTCGGTTGAAGACAAGAAGAACAAACTGGCTCTTGCTGCAATTTATCAAGCCATCAGTGAAGACATGTTATTGCAACTTGGAGCGAAGAAGTCTGCCAAGGAGGCTTGGGACACGATCAAGACTTTAAATGAAGGTGCAGATCGAATCAAAGAGGTTAGAATTCAAACCTTGCTAAGGGAATTTGAAGGTCTTAGGATGAAAGAAAATGAAACAGTGGATGATTATTCTAGCAAATTGACTATTGTTGTGAATAAACTGAGGGGTCTTGGATATAGTATGGAAGAGAGTCATGTTATAAAGAAATTTCTGAGATCTACATCCGGTAAATTCATCCAAATTACTTCTACGATAGAGGAGTTTAGTGATCTGACAAGTCATTCACAGGATCCGACAAGTTTGGTAATGGTTCGAGTATTGGAATCCGAGGAAAAGGTACCATTCTGTTTTCATGCTTGAATGGAGATCATTTGCCCTTGACTGATGTGTATTATATCCCTGAATTAAAGGCTAATATAATCAGTCTTGGACAGCTTGATCTAAAAGGAAATAAAACCATTATGAAAAATGGTAGTTTGAGCATTTTTTCTAGTAAAGGAAATCTGATTGCTAAAGTTTAGAGACAATCAAACAAATTGTACATTTTGGAGTTGAAAGTTGTGAAATAGGTCTGCCTTCTTATGAATTTGTCTGATCCTAATTGGGTGTGGCATGCAAGATATGGCCATTTGAACTTCAATGCGTTGAAGGACCTTTCACAAAAGGGAATGGTGAGAGGTATGCCCAATATCCAGCATGTAAATCAGTTCTGTAATGGATGCATGATAGGGAAACAACAATAACTTCATTTCCTGGAGCAACAAATTTCAGAGCAAAGAAAGTTCTTGAACTCATGTATGCAGACCTTTGTGGTCCCATATCTCCATCAACCATAGGAGGTAAAAGATTCTTCCTTCTTTTAGTTGATGATTTCTTAAGGTATATGTGGGTAAGAATGTTGAAGAATAAAGATGAGGCTTTGAGTCATTTTATGAAATTCAAAACAAGTATTGAATTAGAAAGAGAGTGTAAAATCAAAGCCTTAAGGACTAATAGAGGAGGAGAATTCAACTCAAATTGCTTTAAGGATTTTTCTGAGAAAGAGGGGATAAGAAGATACCTGACCGCTCCCTATTCACCACAACAAAATGGTGTGGTGGAGAGGAGAAATCAGATGGTTATGGAATCTGCTAGGTGCATCATGAAGAGCAAAAATGTGCCAAGCATTTTCTGGGGTGAAGCTGTCCAAACAGCAGTTTATCTCCTTAATCGATCACCAACAAAAAGTGTTCAAGGTATGACTCCTTACGAAGAATGGTGTGAGAGAAAGCCTGCAGTTCAACACTTGAGAGTGTTTGGTAGTGTGGTGTATGTAAAAGATGTGACACCTAAACTATCAAAATTGCAAGATAGAAGTAAAAGAATGGTGCTTCTAGGATATGAGAAAGGGTCAAAAGCTTATAGGTTATTTGATCCAGAAAAGAAAAGGATAGTAATCAGTAGAGATGTGAAGGTGGCTGAAGAAGAAAACTGGAACTGGTAGATTGATGCAAGCCAGAAAATACCACCTACTTTTAGTATCTATACTGGTGATTTTGGAACCAGAAATGGGAAGCAAGATGAAGCAGAATCTGTACCACAGTCTGGAATGAGGACTCCACTTCAGAATATGAATTCAGATCATGATTCCCAAGGGGCCGGCATATTCAGGTCCAATACGTTGTTGTATCCCTGCGGATATTTCTCAAGGTATACATGTTTCTATATCAAGTTCTGAATCATCTTCTTCAAAGACTCCAGTGAGATTTAGGTCTCTTCAAGATATTTATGATGAGACGCAAGAATTAGAAGATGAGGCTGGTTTATGTTTTCTAACAAGTGAAGAGCCTAGTAATTTTGATGATGCTTTCACTTATAAGAATTGGAGGCAGGCTATGGAGCAAGAGATTGATTCCATTACGAAGAATGGGACATGGAAACTGGTTAACTTGCCCAAGGACCATAAGGCAATTGGTCTTCAAAGTAAAAAAGGATCCTGATGGGAAGATTAACAAGTATAAAGCAAGATTGGTTGCAAAGGGTTATGTCCAAAAGCATGGAATAGATTATGAGGAGGTGTTTGCTCCTGTGGCAAGGTTGGAAACAATACGAATTCTTCTAGCCTATGCAGCAACAAAGAATTTCGAAATTCACCATATGGATGTAAAAACAGCATTCTTAAATGGTGATTTAAAGGAAGAAGTCTATGTAAGACAACCTGAGGGCCTTAAGCAGGAAAGGTGTTAAGACTCTTCAAAGCATTGTATGGCCTTAAGCAGGCGCCAAGGGCATAGAATTTTAAGTTAGATAGGGGCCTAAAAGACCATGGTTTCACAAGATGTAAGAATGAACATGCTTTGTATACAAGATTCAGTAAAGATCAAGTAATGATTCTGGGAGTGTATGTGGACGATTTGATCATCACAGGCTCAAGTAAGGAAGCTATTGTTTCTTTCAAAAAGGAAATGTTGAAAGAATTTGAGATGAGTGATCTAGGGCTCTTGAGTTACTACTTGGGAATTGAGGTTAGGCAAGCTGCAAATCAGATTTTGATATGCCAGGAAGGACTTCCAAGAAGAATCTTAGAGAAGTTGGGCTTAACAGATTGCAACCTAAGTGTGATTCGCATGGAGCCACGTATCAAGCATTCTAAACTGAATTTGAATGAAGATCCAGTGGATGAATCGCTCTACAAAAGTATTATAGGAAGTTTGAGGTATTTGCTGAATTCAAGACCAGATCTCAGTTTCAGTGTGGGAATGTTGAGCCGATTTATGGAATCTCCTAAGGCTTCTCATATGGAAGCTCTCAAGAAAATAGTGAGATATGTAAAGGGGACGATCAAATATGGATGTGTCTACAAACGAGATCCTGCGTTTACATCCTTGACTGGTTATAGTGACAGTGATTTAGCCGGAGATTTGGATGATAGAAAAAGCACTACTGGTGTTATGTATTTCATGGGTGGGAATCCAATTACTTGGGTTTCAAAGAAGCAAAAGGTAGTAGCTTTATCTTCATGTGAGGCAGAGTATATGGCAGCAACAGCAGAAGCGTGTCAAGGAGTCTGTTTGCAAAGTATCATGGAGACTTTAGAAGGGAAGAAGGGCAATGTACCAACTTTACTCATAGATAATAAGTCGGCCATAGCACTATCAAAGAATCCAGTCTTCCATGATAGAAGTAAGCATATCGACACCAGGTTTCACTTCATAAGAGAATGTGTTGATAAGAATTTAATCAAGGTTGATTATGTCCACACGAACAACCAGCTTGCAGATTTATTGACTAAACCATTGGCTCGTCCAAGGTTGTTTGAACTTAGAGAGAAGATAGGAATGAAAAATGTGCAACAAGCTTAAGGGAGTGAATGTTGGATTTAAGTTTGTTTAAAGAAGTCTCTAATAATATATATTAATATTTAAGTTCTGTAAGCTCTGTGTATGCATTAGTCGTGTGTGTAAAGTTACTAAACTGCAAGTGTGTGTCAGTTGTAACTGTCAAATTTGGAAGTTATGACTTAGTAGTATAAATATGTGTATGTAGTAGTCAGAACCGTTTGTCAACTCTCTCTGTAATTGTATACAAAAGTTATCTGTATACACGTTCAATAAAACATAACATTTGGTTCAAGTTGTTTTGTCTTGAAACGTTTGATCTTGAATTAACAGACCTCTCGGTCTGGAGGGGCCTGTCCGACCCGGAAGACGGGTCCTACGTCTTCCCTAATGTGATGGTCATCAGCTGGCTCACCCTACCCATCTATGGCATGTATTTCGGGTGGGGGAAGGAGGTCCACATGGGGCCCGCAACACATACCCATGATGGCACCGCCATGATCCTGCCTGGCCGTGCTCAACAAGGTTCCGTCGTGGTCGTTATCTGCCTGCAAGTCGCTCATGTTAACTCATTCAAGCAACACTTGTATCAAGACATTGCTGTTGTTGAGAATTAGAATTTGTTGGGTATGCAATCCAAGTCCCACATTGAAAATATAAGGAAGTGAAGACCTCCTTATAAAGGGAAAGCACACTCCATTAGTATGAGGCCTTTTGGGAAGGAGCGCAAAAACAAATCCGTGCGGGCTAGGCCCAAAGCGGACAATATCATACTAATGTGGAGCTATGTGTGCTTGTGGCCCAACAAGGTGGGTGACCCGGGCCCAACAAGTGGTATCAGAGCCGATGGTTCGGCTGGGACAAACACGGAACCCAATGTGACTTGGTGCTGGAACACGCGGGTGTAGAGTGGTGTAGCTCGATGGCGTGGGTGCAAGTCCTTGGTAGTGTTGTGTGGGAGACCCTCAATGTGACCTGACGATTGAAGATCAGTGGTGTCCTGTATCGAAAGTCTACTTGATATTGTGGTGGTCAAGTGGCGTGTTCCGTGGTGGTAGCGACGGTACAAGACGAGAGATCTTCGTGGGTGATAGCGGCGATGCAAGATGATTTCGCTGAAGGGGAGGCCACTACCTATGTGGTCCTTGGTTTGAGGGGAGGATTGTTGGGTATGCAATCCAAGTCCCACATTGGAAATATAAGGAAGTGAAGACCTCCTTATAAAGGGAAAGCACACTCCATTAGTATGAGGCCTTTTGGGAAGGAGCCCAAAAACAAATCCGTGCGGGCTAGGCCCAAAGCGGACAATATCATACTAATGTGGAGCTATGTGTGCTTGTGGCCCAACAAGGTGGGCGACCCGGGCCCAACAGAATTGACACACCAGCTGACTTTGTTCTATTCAAATTAGATCAAACAAGTTCAAGACCAGTTGTCTATCATCTTAATATTCTTCCTAGAGTGCATTTGTAATACGTGATGTTTGTTTTTGGTGATTTCCACCATGTTCCTTTATAGGTTCACAAATTTGATTTGCACATATAATTAATGACTTTGGGGAGGAAATAAACCAGAAAAGAAAAATTAAGATTTGAGCACGTAAAGGTAACACAAAGAGCATGTTTAACAAATTTCCCATATACATTGGTATTTGTATTTTAGAGATTTTATGATCCAACGAATTCTCTATCATGTTCTCCAAAATAGAGAATTCTCCAAAAGATTGAAGTGTTTTTCCTAAATTTAGAGAATTATTCATATTTATTTGAAGAATGCATTAATTAAAAGTGTATATATGGAAATTTGTGATTAGCCATATGAAATTTATAAAAAAATTATATATAAGTAAAAATAATAAAGGTAAAATTCTCTAAAATGAAGAAACTGTTGGAGTTAAAGTAAATTTTATTTGGAGAATATAACTTTTGGCTCTTCATTTTGAGAAAAATTATAAAGAAATTGTTGGAGATGCCAGCCTAATACAGACGAGATGTTCTTGAGCATAGGTTTAAATTAAGCATACTGAACTTACCAGCCACAAGGTCATCCATAACACAACTCCATCCCAAACATCAGAAGATCAAAGTAGCTAGTGGAAAGAGCAAACGAAGCAACTGACAATTCTATTCCTACTTCCTATAATTCTTGAGCTTGAGCTGACCCTCTTTCAGATGCGCATGCAAAATTCGAGCTTGTGGAAAGAGCAAAAGAAGCAACTGACAATTCTTTCCACCAGCCACAAGGTCATCCATAGCACAACTCCATCCCATACATCAGAAGATCAAAGTAGCTAGTGGAAAGAGCAAATTATATACTATGGTTTTTAAGTTAAAAATTTACATGCATATGTATATGTGCGATTTGAATATAAGTGTAATTTTTAATTTTTTTAACATTAATTTTATATTTATAATACCATTTGGAAAACAAAAGTGGAACATTATTGTGGAATAGAAGATTTGTACGGTCTCTGGGACGGGCATGAAAAAGTAGGTTAAAAATGTGGCAAATTTTTATTGTAGGAGTCTTGGACTCTTGCTTCGTAGTTCCCACCGAAGATCTTGAATCTGCTGGTACCAAAGGAACAGTGCGTTTCTGAAGCCGAGAAGTTCCTCTTCGTGGATGTAGTTGAAGACGAGACTTCTGTAGATCAATCATATGAAACACTTGATATAGGTTTGAATCACGTAGAAACGCTTTCCGAAATCAATATTTCGCCCCCTACATAGCCTTGGGGAATCCACGAAATTTGAAGTGAGATAAGACAAACCAACCGATCTCTAACAAGGCTATGAAAGAGATCGAACCTTAGAGTTCATGTAAATGGATATTAGGCTCTATTTGAAGTTCAATCATAGAGAGAAAATGTTCTCCTCTGATTGTGTGAACCCACGTGAACAAAATGTTCCAACCCGACACCAAATACCCAATAGCCTTATATATAGGCAAAAGGAGAAACTGCTTCAGGGAACGGTTACCGGCGGTTACTAGAAGTTACCGGCGGTTACCAAGTGCCACGAATGGTTATCATCAATAACCCACGTCACCCATCAGTAATTAACTCATTAAGGAAGTTACAATGCAGTTACACAACGTTTAAATCAACCGTTATCAACAATTAACAACGTGCCGAAATTTTAGGCACGCGTCAGAGAACTACTGTTCCCACTACTGTTCCCTCCAAGGGAACATACACTGTTTCCTCATGTAGGTAACAAACATTGTTCCTTTTCAGGTCGCAACTTCTCCTTAATATTTCCCTCTAGACCTCAACTATGCTTACACGAGCGCGCACTCCGCACACCCAAACCCGTGACATAGCAAAGTAAGATCTCATAGTGTCGTATGAATCCCAATCACACTAAAAGGCATTGTTCCCGTATAGGGAACAATCACTTGATGATACTAAAATCACCAACATTTATTCCGTGTTTTTTTATTAATTTAAATTTATTTTTAAAAAATATGCAACAAATAATGATTGTTTGTTGAGAAAATACAAGCATTGTAGGATTTTTTTTTAGAATAATGGTTGAATGGAAAAACAAATTCTCAACCGTACGTCTTTACATGAAAGAAACATATATTTTTGGAAAAAAACTCAAAGAAGAGTTATATTATGTAAGAGACATGGAGATGTTAAGAGATTTGATGTTTAAATTTTGCTTCATCTTATTTACTTGGGAGAAAAATATGTCTCACTATTCTTTCATCCATTCAAGCGGTTTGACGTAAATTGATTTATCTAATTCGTTCACTTTGATGACTAATTTATAAACGCGGGATTATCACCAAAAATGGATCACTCGTCAAAAAGAAATTATACCAATTGGTGCTAAAGGCTTAATATATGCATAAATTTTTTACCTTGTGTATAAAGTTTTATAATATGAAGTATATAACTAAACTGAACCGAGCCCGTCAGTTACATATCTATGTTGCATTTTTTTTTTGGAACAGATTTATATATTGATTGCTGCATGGTGTAAAATTCAAAAGCTGCCAATGGTTAAAAAAATGGGCGTCTTTTGTTCAGTCTGGATCCTCTGTAGCATGGGCTGCTACAAATACTACTCCACCAATAATATAGGTCCGGGTGTCAATTCATTTAGCAATTTTTAAATTTAATTAAATTACAGAATTAAACAAAAAAGAATAATTAGGGTATTCATCGAATGAGAAGAGAAGGGCTCCCTTTTCAGATCGAAATACACGATTCAATTTGCAAGCGATCGATGTTTGATTAAATCTTTCCCAAACTTCCGTTCAACATTCAATAATTTTATACGGAGTATTAACCTCCATTAATTTCAGATCCGGAATTTTTTGATGATGATAATGAAACACAAATTCAACAAGATGATGATCCAAAAAATTTAGAGGTTGATCTGCAACCATATGGATGATACCTTTAGGCTTAGCTGTGCAGTCGGGCTAGTTTGTTTCCTTCTGATCGATTTTAGTTTTCATGTTCTTTGGTTATTGATTTTCCTTCATACAGTGTTGAATGTTTGTAAGCCTCTCCAACTCAAAAGTACAAGTCACATTATTTTTGCTTTAGTAAGATAATGTTTCTTTCTAATGAATTGGGATCTGGCCATCCACAAGTTGCTCGATACGCAATATTAGTAGTTATAATTCTGTCTGTAACCATAAGAGCATTGGTGGGATTGGTACTAATATTATTGAGAATTGTTTTGGGTTATGCATACAGCAACGAAGTAGAATTTAGAGGAAGATTAAATCTATAATTATTGAATGTTGAATGGAAGTTTGGGGAAGACTAAATCAAACATCGATCGCTTGTAAATTGAATAGTGTATTCCGATTTGAAGAGGCAGCCCTTCCCTTCTCGTTCGATCAGTACGGGAATGAATACCCTAATTATTCCTCTTTTTTTGTTTAATTTCTATAATTTAATTAAGTTTAGAAATAACTAAAAGAATTGACACATGGACAAATATTATTGGTGGAGTAGCATTTGTAGCAGCCCATGCCATAGAGGATCCGGACTGTCTTTTGTTGGCCATGTTTGGTAAACTCTTTAATTGAGAGTTATTTACTTATTTACATCATCAATTCCAAATCAAAGCTCAAGAACACCGATTCCAACGCCCAATCCACTGGCTACTAGCCCCGGCGCGCCATCTCAAACGCCACCAACCAATTACTAATCGCCCTTTTGCATTCTTATTTAATGAATTGTTTGTTCAAGGAACTGTTTATACTACTAACTCAAGTTCTACAACTTGATTAATTCTGATTCTCTTCGTCTAAGTCAATATCCGAAATGGGTTCCAATGGCAAAGTTTTTACCTTGGCAGATGTCTCCCAACACAACACTCCTAAGGATTGCTGGCTAATCATCAGTGGCAAGGTTCTATCTTTACTCCCTCAAATTCTTTTCTGTATAGATAGATTTTCGTTCTGTTGATTTTTGAGAGTTCTTGCGTATTGGTTCAGTTCAAATATGAGCATTCTATCTTTGTATCAATCAGAATGTGGAAATTTTGCTTGATTCTTTCTGGGCTCAATGCGTCTGTTTAGGACAAATTTTGTAGGTTTATACTGTGAGTAATATGTTGAATTCCATGAAGAGCCTGAAATCACTAATGGGTTCAATATGATTATCCTTTTTAGCTATCGATAAAGATTTTCAATTGTGATTATGGGTTTGAGAAACTTATCTAATTAGTACTGTGATATGATTATGCTTCTGGGTTACTGAACATTGGATTTATATTGTAATTACATGGTTTATGGGCCATCTTGTGTGCTTTGTACTTGTAGGAATCATAATTTTTTGACCTTCATATTTTTATGTTTCAATCTATGCCTTCATGCTATGGACAGGTGTATGATGTAACAAAGTTCCTGGATGACCACCCGGGTGGTGATGAGGTTCTCTTGTCTGCTACAGGTATAATGTGATATAGTGCACAGTTTCATAAGTTAAATTGTTATTTGAACTACTAGTGAAAAGGGCTTTTATAGCAAAAATCTAACTGATCAGTTTACTTCCCATACCAATTGTCAATTTGTTACCATCAAAACCTTTAGAAACCATGTCTTATCCAACTTAGTTTATACTTTTATACTCAGAAACTCATTTTGTTTTGTATTCTCTAAGGCTGTGTTACATGGAAACGGGAAAAGGAAACAATAACAATACAGGGAAACGTATCATTTCCATAATTTTACACTAAGAATGAGTTTTTGTGCTTCTGTTTTCGACACAAAACTGAAATGGGAAACGTTATCCTATTGAAGTTTCCGGGTAACGTAGCTCTGAGATAATGATATCTTGATTGGTGCAGGGAAGGATGCAACCGAAGATTTTGAGAACGTTGGTCATAGCAGCTCAGCAACAGCAATGTTGGATGAAATGTATGTCGGAGAAGTCGACACAGCAACCATTCCCGCAAAGTTCAGCTACGCTCTGCCAAATCGGCCACACTACAACCAGGACAAGACACCCGAGTTCATCAGAAGAATTCTCCAGTTTCTAGTTCCTCTCGCTATCTTGGGTTTGGCTGTTGGCATCCGCTTTTACACTAAATCAGCTTAATTTTCTCGCCCTTGGGGATTTTGGTAGAATGCCTTGTTTTTTCTATGTGCTTTATTGCATTACTAAGAGTACTGTTTTCAGAATTTGAATCCTTGTCGTTGTAGAGAGTAGAGACTTGCTGGTGAATTTTTGCTTGTTCTGGGTTTCAACCTTGTTGCAATGAAAAACTTGCTAGTCATTGCTCTAGTAAAAAAATTATAACTTTTGTACTTTCTCTCTGTAATCAGAACTTGCTAGTGATTGCACTAGAAGAGACTTGCTGGTGAATTCTTCTCTCTTTTTCTAACTTTCTACTTTCTCTCTGCAATTTAAATCTTCTTGTATTTGAGAGTATTTTTTTGGGTGAAACTTCAGCAACATCAGGTGGGGTTTAAATGGATTATTCTGAATGGCAACAGAGATATGCTACCCTTGTCCTCTCTATAGTCAAAGTCTATTTTCTCATTTTTCAGTTTAATGATTGTTAATTTTTTTTCACCATCTGAATTTATAAATTTCATTCTATGAAATATCTGAATTTATATTGTTACTAAATTGCTGGAGAATATTTGTATTGTTTTCATGATTGTTATGAATGAGTTTGTGACTTGTGAATCTAATTGCCCTTTTTCATAAAGGTCATTTATTCAAATAATTGTTGTTGAAGGAAATGGGTCACTTGGGCCACCAACAATGTATCATGATAAAAAAAAATGAAAGACCATGATGAAATCTAACAATGGATGGTTAACTGACTTCATGAAGGATTAAGGATACATGAGATGTCAATTTGTGGCATTGGTAATAATTTTGGACATCAATGAATTTTCATTCTTGTTTCCAGAATTTTGGAAAAAGACCAAATATGTCAACCTATGGTCTAATTCAGATTCAGCCCTTCATTGTGTCTATATACTGCTAATGTAAATTCTACTACAGCAAAAAGCTAGTAATATCTTCTCTTCTTTGATTGTTAGATATGAGCTTTGAGCAATTCAGCTGGAAAAACTAAGAGTAATGGCCACAGAAGACGAGACGTTTGTACATACAAATGTGATTTAGCTTGAAACAACATGCTACCTCCTGCAGAGAAAGTAGTTGAACTGGAAGAAGTTCATAAACCTCCAAGTTAACATCCGATTAGATGGGTTTTATGGCACATATTAGCGAAGACATCATGGATGTTGTGTAAGAAGTTCTGCTTTAATTAAGACAAATATACTGCCATTGCGTTCTTGAGCCAAGGCACAAAGCGGTTATCGTACTTGGCTGACATGTAATGTAACACAGGTGATTCATGAATTAAGATACCAACTGATATGCTCTTCAAGACAACTCACACCTTTCCTTCTCTGAACATTATAACTTCAAAAACAACCACAGAAATTGTGTACGTCTATTGAGTATCACGGCGTTACCATGTTTAGTTTGTACCTCTATTTTTCCTGCACTTCATATGAACCTCTGCAACATTTAAGTTCAGCACATTTTCATTTTAAGCATGCAGTTTAATTGGTGAAATAATGGTGAAAGTTCAAGGACAAGGAACAAATTGAAGGACGAGAAACAAAATTCCAGAAGACGACACAAGTGAAATCAATGACTTTGTCTTCCTCTAGGTTGAAGTGTGACTAGAGCTACCCCAATTCAAACTTGCATGATTTACATCAATCTTTTACCTTTACTTTGTCTATATAAACTAAAACATGAGCAAAGGCCATATGCTTCAAGGAGTGAACTAGCATGTGCAGATTTTGTTCAATGAAAAAACAAAAACACTCATAGTTTGTGACAAACATGGCCCATGGTTTATCTTATTTTCCTTCCTATGTAAATTTACCTCTCTCTTCTTGAGGGTACTGATTTGGTTTTTGTTCATTTGATATGAATGCAGGTGAGGTGATTCAAATTTTTAAATGCAGAACTATATATGGTCCTCCATTCCTTCTCAGAAATTTTCAGGTTCCCCTACTGTATACAGTCTGAGCCTCATTAACTGCCCACCGACACGCAACAGATATGAAAACTTCTTTCAAGCATGACTACTCCATTACTGGTTCAATTTCCATGTTATACAGAGTTTTACACTAGAAATGAGTTTCCGAGTTTATGGGTAACGAAAACTCCAATAGGGCCTAAAAAATGTGGTTTATTCATGGAGGTTTCATGCTTTTGAGGTGAAGTTGACATCAAAGTGCAGGTATAGAGTCAATAATCATAATCATCAGATTTGTGTGTGCTCAATTGGGATGTTAGTACGGATCAAGCCACTTGCAAAGGCAGTACAGTGTGACCCATGTGGTTAATTTTGAATGAGTGGCCAAAATTGAAACTGCAGAGTTAGAATATTGACTCTTTCAAGAGGCACTCTTCACTTCTTACAGACTCATTTCAGCTGAAGAGAGGGGAAAAGAAATGTGTGGTTTTGAGGTTTTAATGATATGAATGGAGATTTATTATTTGTGCTGCTAACATAGGATACCTTGTTAATGGAGCATTTATCATCTGTATAGAAGTTACCAAGTGAAAGGCATTCAAAGTAACCTTTATATTCACTAGTTGAGTGCATTTCTGTTATAAAAGTGTATATCTTCTTTTATGTATAAACTCAGACAAATATGATGGGGGATCATATACTCATAAGAGGATCCAACTACATTAGGTAAACGAGTTCTGAATTGCATTTGGAGGAAATTAAGGATCCAATTACATTAGGAAAAGGAGTTAAGAATTGCATTTGGAGGTTTTTGATGATTCCTTGTACGAAAAGTTGAGTTTGCATTACTGTAGCAACCGCTTCATCGACCATTCGGCACAAAACCTACATGGGGCGGCTCCTCTTCAAAACTCATAATCAAACTTGAAAAAAATCATTATACATCACATGCAATGGGAAAAGCTCCAGATTTGAGAGTTTAGATTCTCTCTACGGTATTGGGCAAATCCTCTTCTCAATTATAAGCTGAAGCATCTTAAAAACAAAAAACCACGAAGGATGTATGGCATATGCATATAATGTAAGCCAGTTTCATTAAAAAAGTCCTCTGCAACTCCTACACAATACACAGATTAGATTCAACAATTTGCAAATATTGCAACAGGAGATTATTTCAAAGTACATGGATATCAAGCACTAATTTTCATCAAATTTCTTGTTCCAGGATTTCAACCAATTGTTTAATTAGGAGGCATAATAAGAAATTCATCCAGATTCCAGACCAGTAAAAGCCATCCAAATCTACTTACCTTATGGTTGTAATTACTTGAGTATGAGTTAACAAGCTGGCGGTAAATGTGACTGCCCTCCTTCATTCTTAAGTTATCTGCTTTCGTTTGAGATGCACGTTCACTCCCCCCACAAGGTTCTAAATATATGAATAGAAAAAAAAATAAAAATTACCAGGCTTACTATTAAAGATTTGACACTTCCTGAACTCTCCTGCTGCTTACTTTCATTAGTCTATCAAATCAGTGAAACAAGAAATGATCAGTTTGCAGACTTGATCAACAAAAGCTCGTATTCAACAAATAATTATTATAGAAGTTGTCTTGTGTAGTTGTCTTCCATGGAAGCAATAAGAATAGATATTCTAAAAACTTGTAAAGATTATAGTCGAGCAATAAAGGTTCAAATGTAAAATTAGTAGATAATACTACCAGTTTGATTATCTGGTGCGATCCTAAGCCTTTAACATTAAAAGCAGTTTCCCCGACATATGAAATAAAAAAAATGAAGCTAATACAGCAGTAGGTAGAGAAATGGAGAGTTGAATTAATGAAGCTTACTTGCTCAGAAATATTTGAACCTTTCCAACTACCTTCTATGTGTTTATTATCACCTTGCGTAGGAGAAAAGTACAAGCTGTAACTTGCGTAGAAAGACACAACAACACTTTCCATTAACATAAAAACTGAAAGAAAACTAAAAATGCAATATGCTTACCAAAAAAAGATGTATATAAAGACCAAGGTGAAAACAATATACCTAATGTAAGCTTTTTCAGGTCCAAGCTCCTACATTCCACAAACATTATGCTAGAGCATGAAATATAGCTCCTAGAAAGATAAAGTAGTAATCCTTTAAAATCTGTTTAGCCCTTTAACATTAACATCCAGCAGGTCTTCTCTCTGGATGGGGTGGGTGTTAATTAATAGGTTAAACTAATGTTTTAGAAGTTGTGACTACTTGATATGTCTGGATTTATTCTGTGCATTTAGAGGGCTAACTTTCATTTACTCTTACATTTTATTTTGGGTGGAAATAAAAATCTGCACAACCTCAACCTCAGATGGCTAATGGTGGTACTGGTAGTAGTAGTGTGCACAAACGGACAACAAAGAATACTTAAATTAACGAAAGGTCTTGAAGACAAGTTTCATGATGCTCAGTTCCCAACTACAAAGGAAAGCTCAGAAATTAGTTGTAGCAATGAGCCAATGATAATCGTAAACACAATTAGAATATGATATGATATATAGCCCAAATCACATCGAGATCAGTATTTTAACAACAAAAGCAAAATCTTATAATCTGAAATTACTAAAGCAACACATGAAATAGGAAAAACAAAGGCTAACCTTCAATTCATGGCTACTCTAATAAAAGCCGAGTAGGCTCAACAAGAGGAAGTGACAAGAAACCTTACCAATCTGAGAGAAGACATGAAAAAGACCCATAAATGATAAATCAAAGATACGCAGGACAAGCATTTAGAATTGGAGGAGAAAATAGAGAACAACACATAACCACAAACAATCGGATTCAATTAAATAAAATAATCAAAGAATCATAAGCTAACCTTTAAAACCTAACCTTGACATCTATGATTGAAGATGAAGAATCGAATTCGATAGGGTCCATAGCCTTCACGATTAAACTCCACTTGGGCGAGATCTTAGAAAAGGGCCAACTCTAACCGACGGGAGATAAAGGATCGAAGTCAATCTGGGTCGCCGCAGCTCCGCCCCCTCTTCCACCAACTCGTCACCGTCGCCACATGTGACCCCTCGTCGTCGGTCACCATTTGAGAACCACAAATGAAGGGAGAAGAGGGTAGCAGAGAATAAACACATTAACACAACATAGCAGAGAAAAGAGAGGAAAAGATGAGGTGGACACAAAACCATAAATGTGAAGCAAGAGGCGGAGAAAATCAACAGAGGCGGTAGCAGATAAAAGAGAAAATCAGGGACGACAGAGGAAGCAATGAAAGAGTAAGAGGAGGCGTACAGAAGAAGCCGAATTTCCTAGCCCGTTTACGGCCTTTTTTCTGTAGTAGTATGGAAATTAAAATAAAAAGAAATAAATTACACAGTGTGCTGCTTATGTAAAATCGGTACTATTCACAAGAGCTTCTACGTGCTTTTATGGTTTTTTTGATTTGATAACTGTCCATCATCCATCAGGTAAAATTTCAGAGGTAAAAAGGAAGAAGCTGTAAGAAAAAAGAAAAGAGAAACACTGAAAACCTGAACTCATAGTGAAGGTGTGATCTGTGAACAGTTCACAAAAGGTGATTTCACTGGTACAAGACAGCCTCTTATCTACAGTAATAAATTTGAACAGAATTAACTACATTTTATACGTAATTTATTGCCACTCGCATACATTCTATCCTTACTAAAACGTATGAAAAACGTGAAATGAGGTATGCATTTTAGTCTAATGCATACCTTGCGTTTATATTCTTGTTAATATGAGGCATATTCGATATTTCATAAAACAAATGATAGAATGTAATTTTGTACTAAACAGTGGTTCATTTTGTGCAGATGCAATTTTTTAAGATAGAATGTAATTTTGTACTACTACTACAGTACTACCCACCCACCCACCCACCCCCACACACACAGTGGTCATTTTTGTGCAATTTACCCTACAACATTTTCTTTACTTTTTTTTTTACTGCAATCTCTTACGGAGTAAAACTTTGAAGAAAAAAAAAACATAAAACATGACATGGATTTTTTGTTTACGGAGTTTTTAATTTGTACTCCCTCTGGTCCAAAAAATAGTCATTTGAAATCTTAAATTTTGTTAGAAAATGTCATTAGAATTATTGATTGCAAATAAGTAATGAGATTTGTCACTAAAAAAATACATATTGACTCTTTTGATACAAATCATGGAAGTTGGAATAAGATATAGGATTGAGAGGGTACCGGGTTCATATTTAATGTTTGATTGTGAGTGTTCAGCAAATTTTTTTAAAATGAAATTTTTCAAGTGGTATGACTATATGAGATGTTAGGACTTAGGAGGTCTCAGGTTCAATTTTTACTTCCGTTCTTTTACTTTGGTAAAAAATCAAATCTCACCATTCTTACTATAACCGGGTTGAACCGGTCGGTGTAAACCGATTTAGTTGGTTCATGCGCTTTACCGACTAGTTTGCACATCTGGAATTTCCCACCAAAGGTTGGTAAAAAAATACAACGGCCACCTAATTGTGTTAGAGCCTAAAATAAATTTTTTTTACTAGTGTATTTGATGTATACACTTCACAAAGGAAGGGTGAAAAGGTAAGCTACCATGCAAATGATTATACCTCTGGTAAATGATATCATATGACACTACAACCCAGAAGTCTTTAACCCTCTCTACCCTCTACTTTTAGTACACAGCTGGTGACAAAAAGCAAAGGTTAAAATGCACAGCAACCAACAAATCTAGGCTTGCTGATTGCTGATCTCCAAGTGAGACCTAATTTAAAGCCAAGCTCAGGATATGATATGACATTCAGGTGAAAACATGACGCCTTGTTTTTACCCAAAATTCAGCAAAGATGATGAGAGGATGAAAATCTGAAATCAGAGCTAGGCTAAATTTGGGTTTTCTCATCTTCAACTAATCTTTGTCTCTTCATTTTCAGACCCTATTTTAGGGAAAATACAACGGTAACCATATGCAAAATTAGCAAGTTTTGTAATTAAGTAAGCATGTTACTAAAAGATACAAAAATTCAAACTGAAGTAGAGAGAAAAAAAAAACCAGTCAACATCTACATAATAAGCCAAACCATCTAGCAATACAAAATTACAATCTAACCACAAGATTTTTACATACTAGTACACTACACATCACTATCAGAGACTTGGATTTATATGTAATAATGTCTTATACAATAGGGCCAAAACCCACTTGACAAGAACAGCTAACATCTAACAAACAAGCAACAGTTAGAAGATTAGAGAAAGTGCAAACACAAGAAAGAGACCTAATATCTAATTATATGCTATGGACAAAGCTTTGTTGACATCAGGGCTTTAGGAGTCCTTGGATTATCCCAAATAGCAGATTACAATGGTGTAATCAGGAGAAGAGCTCTAGTCTAAATCCTAAGATCTTATCTCTGAATGATTACACTTGTTTCCTCTCTAATGCTTTTTTTTCTTCTGGGTCTTTCTAACTAGTCAAGGTATAATTAGTTGGGTATTTTACTTCTACTCTTACATTTGCTTCAATCCTCCATAATCCATGTCAACGAGCAAACTGCCTTAAGAATCTATTCTTACCCATTCATAGCGCCCAGAGAGAGGTAAATCATTCCCGATATCAAAGTTGTACCTGCAATCAAGATCTCTAGTCCATAATTTATTCCTTATAACCAAAAACCAAGAAAAAATAAAGAAAGAATGGTAGAAAGCATTACATACTTGTCCATAAAATGCCTTTGCTGTTGCATTTCAGCACTAGCAAAGAATTCCTCCACCTCATGTGTAAAAGAGTTGGTTCTTTGCACAGAATTTCGGGATTGTCTTCGGTATTCTGCACCGGAGCAGGTGGACCTCACAGCCGACCCGGGTGTCCCATTGCTGTCAAAATCCCTTGTTAAGCTGCAAGGCGTACTCTCCCGTGTACCCCTACAAAAGATTACGCACATTAAAAACATTGGCAAAGTAAAGTAAATAATACCAGATAAATATTTTTTTATGCAATCAAAAGCAAAAAATAAAAATAAGAATAATAACATATAATCACCCGCCATATTTTCCATATAAAACTTTATACTAAGTCTTTATTTCTGAGCCTTATTTTCTATAAGCTATTTCAAGAGTTCAGACCACGCAAAAGTAAATGTAACTTGACATTATAGATTGTGGGTATGAAATGTAAGATGTTAATCTAGAAGAGAGCGAGATATCAAGGATGAAGAGTATTTCCTTATATGTGTTCCAAGCTGCTATATGGTCCCCATTAACAGAAGATCCTTCACAAATAAGATTCACATAAGGCAGAGTAAAGTTATTGCATCCATATGCCATATTTACTCATTATGAATCAAAAGGTCACGTGTTTTCAGCAAAATCATATCTCAACAGGTTTTACACAAAAACAGAAAGTATGAAAGCTACAACCTTGAGAACCCAATATTCAAATGGCGCCTTACAAAATTCCAATTAGGTTTTTCCTTTCTCAATTTGCACGAGTTTTTATCTTCATCACACACCAACCACCACCAATGCAAACATTTCCTTACCAGCATGTCACCTTAAGACCCAACTACTTTTTTTTATCTCATGTCTGATACATTAGAATACAGGAGGCTGAAAGCATCCAATGTTTGCAGGCACAAAAACTATACATACTACATGTCAATGTAACCATTTAATAAGGGTCATGAAGATCAGAAGAGACCTTTAAGGCATCAAAAATTATACTATTGTTACAGAGGCCGTACCCTCTATCATCACACACACACACACACACATTTAATGAAGAAAGCAACAGACCGGACATAAAAGATGCCCCCGGTGAAAGAGAGTTGGTGCACAATTTACTTAACCTAAGTTTAAAAATTAGGAGTAAAAACAAAAGAAAGAGACTTTAAAGTACCCATAGAAGATTCAATATAGGAAAGTAAGGCAAAGTTTCAAGACTCCCACTCTGTACACAGTCAAGTTCTTATTTATTTGTTTTGTTTTTTTCTTTGGCTTTTTCTTAATCTCAGACCAAAATCAATTTCAGGAAGCAAATATCAAATATGAAAGTGGAAAAAACACATTTCTTTTACCCATAACAAAAAAAAATGGTGCAGTTTTTTAAAGAAATGAAAAAAAAAAAGAGAGAAGAGGCGTTTTCACTAGTCATCTTTTGAGGGAGAAAAGGAGAAGCAGAAATATAAAATCCAAACAAGACAAAACTAAAGGAGAGTCCTTTTTGAATGGTGAAAGTTCATAGATCAAAGGCCCCAAAAAAGCTATAACAAAAGATAACGCCCACTCAAGAGAAAAACACCAATTGCATTGAGTGAAAGATGGTTTAAAGAACAATTTTTTTTAGAATCCAAACCAACCAGAAAACCTGACACTACAAAAAAAAAGCATTAAGAATCACAAATCCTCGTGAAGAAATTAAGCAAGGAATAAGAGAAACTTCAAACCTTCCAGGTTGATAAAAGTCGAAATTATTCTCCCCAAATGAAACCTCGACGCTGAAATCATCCACCTCCGTTCCGAATCTTCCTCCTTCTCCCTCCTCTTCCACCTTGTCCTTCTTCGAACGGATACGCGAACCCGATTGAGCACTCTGAACCTGTTTCGAGCCATGGCCATGGCTACCACCACAGGTAGTACTTCGATTGCTCGGCATCTTCGGGGACGGCGGGAGAAATTGGGGCTTCTCGAGGCGGCGGCTTCGTAGTTGGAGGTAGCAGAGCTCGGGGTTTTGCTGTAGAGCTAGGGTTTTAGCCCTCGTTCGGATGCCGAGTGTAGCTTGGGGGACTTCCATTACGGCCACATCGCCTGTGATCTTCCCTTTCTTCACGAACTTTCCCATCTCCAACAACAGCAACAGAACAACAACAACAGATGCAAATTCTCCCGGATTTCTGGCCCCGGATTCACCAGAAGCTCATCAATTGCTCAGAAAGCAGAAATTAACAGCTGAGACGGGGAGAAGAGTGAAGAGGAAGAGGGAAATTGGAGAGAGGGAGAAGGATTTGGGTGGAGGAGAGAGAGGAGGGAAAACACTCAAACAGAGAGAGAAAGAGGAAAAGGGGAAATCGAAAGGAAAATGAAATGAAATTTGGGAGGGAGGGAGTTGTTAAAGAAAAAGTTAGGGTTTCAGAAGGGGGTTGGGCCGAAACGGCGTACTTTGTTGTTTAACCTTTCTTTCTTTATTTTCTTAATAATGCCACCTCTCAATTTCACCGTATTTATATACAACTTCATTTTTTTTTATCAAAAACAAATTTAAAAATGTTCACAACCTCCTCATTCTTTTAGGTTGAGGATATATACACACGTATTTTTTTCTCCGCGCACAAGATTTGGCACACTTCATGAAGCGAGTCGCTTCATAATGTGAGCCATATACGAATACCCGAGCGAATTTTTTACAAAATCAGCAAAATGACACACTTCACGAAGCGTGAGGCAATATTGTGTGGTTTTCTTACCCAATATAATATTTTCTTACATATATAGGTTCCTCTCGTCGATAGCTTCGATTTGATAGGTAATAAGCTCAAATCCGACACCCGAGCAAAAAGTTATGAGCGTTTTAAGATTGGACATACGCATACTACTTTCAAACGTCATTTATCTAGAATCAGATTTAAGATAAAGTATAGAATAAGATTTTTTGGTAAGTGTTAGAGTTTATGGTTAGGGTAAGGTTTTATGGTAGGGTTTGGGGTAAGGTTTAAGATTTATGGTAAATATTATGGTTTAGGGTACGATTTGAATGAGGTTTAAAGTTTGGGTATGTGATATAGCATAGGGTTTGGATGTATGGTTTAAATCAAGGCTTAAGTGTAGGTTTTAGATAAGGTAGGATATTAAGTAAGGTTTAGGGTAGGATATTGAGTAAGGTTTAGGGTTTATTGTAGATTTTAGTGAAGTTTAGGATTTAGGTATATGATTTAGGATAGAGTATATATTTTTAGGGCTTAGGGTTTGGATAAGGGTTCTACGGCAAGGCTTAAGTATAGGATTTTAAGTAAGGTATAGGGTTTATAGTAGAGTTTGAGTAAAGGGTTTAAGATAAGGCTTAAGGTCGGATTTAGGGTAAGGTTTAATGTTTATGGTAGGGTTGTGGTTTATGTTTAAAGTAAGGCTTTAGGGTAACCTAACTTATATATGTTAAAATTTTGGTTTGATTAACCAAACTGATATTTTTCACGGTTTTACAAGTTGATTACAGATCGACATATTCATATTTTCAGTTAATTGAAAAACGAAAATATAGTTTTTAATTTGTAAGAAAATATTAAATATATTTCGTCTTAATGGAATTACATGCTTATTTTCAAAATTTCAAATTATATTTGATTTTGAAAATATTACTTTGTATTTCCATCATTGATTAGTTAAATATGTTTTTTTAAATATTTAACTCCTAAAATGTTATATATATATATATATAAAAAATACATATTGTAAAGACAATTTAAAACATAGAGTTTGGTTCAAATGAAACAAACTTTTATCCTAAAACGTGAAACGAATGCACTTTTCTTAGTTAGTAGTGCACTTTTCATACAAAAGTGCATTGCAAAATACAAAAAGTGCAGTATGAAAAAATGCACTACAAAAAGTACGAAAAGTGCACTACAAAGTACAAAAAGTGCAAATGTGAAAAAGTGCACTCTGAAGTAGGAAAAGTGTAGTATGAACTAGGAAAAGTGCATTCGTTTCAGGATAAGAGTTCGTTTCAGGATAAGAGTTCGTTTTATTTGAACCAAACTCTTAAAACATAACCACCATGTAAAATAATATTTGTTTTGAAAATTTAACCGAGCGATAATATTTTTAATATAAAGCTGATAACTTTATTGTTGTTCAAGTGTATTCTTATAATATAAAATTAAATAAATAGTTATTGGTTAAGGAGAAAATCAAACCAAAAATTTGGTTAACAAATCTCTGATCAACTGAGATTAAATGGTCGATTTTGGTTAATAATTTTAATTAACTGAAATCATAAAATAAATAATTATTGGTTAACGAGAAATTCTTGCCCTAACCATAAACCCTAATACTTACGATAAACATAAACCGTCCCAAAATATTATATACTAAGTCTTATCTTAAATCATATCTTAAATAAAACATCATGGTAAAGTAGTTTGTGTATGTCCAATCTAAAAACACTCATAACTTTTTGGTCGGATGTCGGATTTGAGCTTATTACCTATCAAATCGAAGCTATCGACGAGAGGAACCTATATATGTAAAAAAATATTGGATTGGGTAAGGAAATCGCACTTTATTGCCTCACGCTTCGTGAAGCGTGTCATTTTGCCGATTCTGTAAAAAAATCCGCTCAAGTATCCGTATATGGCTCGCATTATGAAACGACTCGCTTCATGAAGCGTGTCAAATCTTGTGCGCCGAGAAAAAATTATGTGTGTATATAGTTTTCCCGTTCTTTTAACTAGTTGAATCCCCATGAACACATAATAATTTTACTAAAGATTGCACAATATTATGATATTAATTTAAAATTTAAAATACTTTATGTAATATCGTAATAAAATTATGTAATTTATAAAAAAAATTAAGATTGTACCCCATATTTTATCAACATCTATATAAAAAATTATATACTTCAACACGAGTCTTGTTAAAAGATAAAAAAAATTATTATGCATAAAATTAATATAAAAAATATTAGATCAAGTTATTATCACCATATAAATTAAAAAAATTATATACTTGGATCTCAAATCTTGTTACAAGATAAAAAAATATGCAAAAAAAATATCAACATATAAATCAAGTTATTATATTAGTAAAAAATGGATATATAAAAATAATGATACAAGTAATTATAATATTTATTATTAAAAAACGTAACATTATTTTATTCAAGGAATGCCACGTGGCGCAATTTTTTCAACAGACATGGTTTCTGCTTTACAATATATTAGGTAGATAAATGTAAAATAGGTTTCGGGCATTTGGTTCGGCGGTTAAGACTTTAGGGTAGTGCCCCGAGGTCACCGTTTTGAATCCCACAGGCGGCGGTTTGCTCATCTCTCGCTAAAATTGGTTAGTAACCAGTTCTCATCCCTAGTTGTCCTTGTGGATGCTCTATGCGCGAGCTCAAGTTGTACTTGTAGCGACCCTAATTCTTACACTATCAAAAAAATGTAAAATTAGTAGGAGCGTTAAATATAATCTATTATGTATATATAGAGCGATAGAGAGTTTATGAAAAATTGATGAAAATGTTTCCCTACAACTAATTAAGGAGCTGATGCCTACTCTCCTGTAACCACTAATGCATTTTAACACTAACGTTAACAATTCCTAAGGACTAGGACAATGAGTAACTACTAATAACAATAATATTCTAGAAACATGAAAATATATTTTTGTTAATATGCCTCCTCAAGTGAGTTGTGGCCCTTGGAAAGACCGAGCTTGAATAATAGACTTTGAAATCGAGGCTTGGGGAGTGGCTTGGTAAGTACATCAGCTAATTGATCAGCCATGGAGACGAAGAAGACTCGGAAAGTTCCAATCTAAACCTGCTCACGAACGAAGTGGTAAGCAAGGGCGATGTGCTTCATGCGGGAGTGGAAAACCGAGTTGGCACTAAGGCTTGTGATTCCCAAATTGTCATAGTAAATTGTTGGCTGCTGAGGCAGGGGAAAGCCAAGTTCTTGAAAGAGAGAAAGGACCCAAAGGAGTTCGACGGATGTGTAAGCGAGGGCCTTGTATTCAGCCTCTGTAAAGGACCGAGCGACGGACTGTTTCTTAGAACGACATGAGATCAGAGTGGTGCCAAGATAAAGTATGTATCCGGTGGTTGAGCGGTAGTCACATTTGTCGCCGGCCTAATCGGCATCTGAAAACGCATGTAGGCTAGCCGGAGATCGTTATAGGCAACTTATTGGTCATCTCATATACTTGACTATTACCAAACCCAAGATTTGTTACACTGTGCTCCTTTCTCGGACTTTTAGTCTAGAATTGACCGCTTTATGTGATTCTGATTATGCACTTGTCCTCTTATATGTCGCTCCATTACGAGTTATTATGTTCAGCTTCGTTCTTCTCTTGTTTCTTGGCACACCAAAAAGTAGAGGATTGTGTCTTGTTGTTGTAGTTGTAATTGGAGTACTCCGATTGGGAAGAATCGCGATCTCGATCCCAGCCATAGCCACAGTCCCGCCCTCGGTCAGAATAGGACACACGACCACGCGTGGAGGAAGAACAATCACCACCACCAGTTGTTGCAGTGTTGACAATTAGTGTGCCATAAGATGACTCCGGACCTGGTGGAGCAATAGTTGATGACATGTCCCATCCCTAGTAATGGACTAGCATTATAATTATGTTGAATTGTAAGTTAAACGTACAATTGTTTAAAGTTTTATGTATTTTTGTTCTCTTATCTGCTTGTTAGATTGTCTATTTGTTCGACCATTCGATCTACCAGATCTATTCGGTACATCAAATTCTTTTTTTAATCAAATATATATATATATATATATTTATATATACATCATTATATGCCAATGCCATCACTCGACTAAGAATACAAAATTTTCAAACCAAAAACTCTGTGCTAATTTGGACACACAACTTTCTTACCCCACATTAGATTTGATAGAAAAATTCTCGTCATTTGATCATTATTAAGTAAAGTTTATCGAGCTTAAAAACAGTTATTCACTTCAGTCTTATTATATTCTTTGTAGCAAGGATATATTTCTCAATCACTAAGCAAGATTACAACGAGCATGTGTGCATAAAAGGGGAGATGTGAAAAGCATACAAGAATTTTTTGGGTTGCCCACTGGTTCATCAGAGGTTCGTCTTAGTTACGTCTAGTTCGATCTGAGTCGCACACTTGGTTTTGGTTAGTGAGTCTCTTAAAGGGCTTTTTTTACATTCACTGAAGTTGAACCCAAACCTCGTAGATATGAAGCAGACCACTTACTACCTAAGCCAACTTCCTTTAATTAGCATATAAGAATTTTGCATGCAAATGAAAATAACATGACGTAATAAGCTCAAGTCGCCGCATAAAATAAAAAATATTTCATCTCTATCTTATGATTTGTGACCTTTTGCAGCTTACTTCCCTCCATCAATTCAAACGAGATAATATATTTTAGTTATAATTTTTTTTAATCTTTTTTTATCACAAAGGTAGAGTATTATAAAATTACCTCTTTTATAGTTAACTAGGCACTATTGTCTAAAAGAAATGAAACCCATAATCTTGAGAATGAACATATTTCACATCTGAAATCCATATAAAATCTTTCTAATTTTATATCTTTGAATTACTCTTTTTATTGTCAATTGGTTTAAGCTGAAACCTTATAAACTTAAGTGTTAAGCTCATAATATTGTACTTATGTACACGAAAGGACATATGGACCTACATTATATAATTGACCTATCAGACTTTAACACATAGATTTAGTTTAAATAAAGGTAATTGATTAACAATGAGAATCTTGATGAAATAGAACTTTTGTTAAAATACTCGAATGTACAATTTAATATAAGTTGGTGTAGTGGCACAAGATCGAGGGTTGAAGAAGGGAATTGAAGAAAGGATCTGACATTAGTAAAAATCCTTTCATAATGAGAATCTTGATAAAATTCAATTTTTAGTAAAACGCTCAAAAGTATATATAGTCTAATATATGTTGGTACAATAATGCAAGATTGAGGGGTTGAAGAAGGGTGATTTTAGGGTGTCTAATAACCGCATTTTCTCTAAGGAATCTTGTTTATAGTAAAAGGTCCGTCAGTCCGGCATCAATGAACTCCTTCCCAAGTTGGTGATCCTTGAAGACCGATGATCTATTTGAAGGTGTCAACATTGAAGTCGATTTTGATTCTTTATAACCACCGGTAGATCAAGGGGCATTTTTTTTTATCAATGTAAGGTTTAAGAGGAAAACAAGTTTTATCCTAATGCATCCTTAGGTTGCGGAAGAGAATGTGAAATTCTGTCCTATGGTTAATTTGATGGCAAGTGGAAAAGTGTGAGAGAGTTTAACCACTACATCAACATGAGTTACATTAACGAGGCACATGACGAATTAATACAACCTCAAAATGTTGTAAACCTGTTATGGTCATTTCTATTAGCCAAGGACATGATCTGTTTTCATTCATGGCGTTAATGACGACGATATTATCTCCTTTGATCACGATTTTCTTCAAAAAATACCCCTTGATTGCAAAAAATAGATATATTATCTTTCACAAATGCCCCTTGATCTATATACTATTACTAAATTCGAACCTATGTCTTCTATATGTTATTCATTAGACATGCCATATGGGAAAATTCAAATGTCCATTACTTTTTCACCCTTTTTTTATAAGTAAAAGATATTAACTACACTCAATTATACAATCATACACACTTGTTTAAAATAGAGCATTTTTACTTGGTTAAAAAAACCATGCACACTCATTTACAAAATTATGCACATTTATTTATAAATCACGCACACTTGTTTAAAATAAAACATGCCCACACACTCATTTAAAAAACCATGCACACTTAGTTAAAAAAATTAAAAGTGCAATTAGTAACAATATTATGCAAAATCAATTGTAATATAATGCACAATCGTCAATCGCCTAATAATTTTCGCTTATTTCAAATAAAATTTTACACAACCAAATTTTTCCATTTTAATAAAAAATTAATCTAAATTATATATCTTTTTGTGATCCAACAATTATAACACATTCTCAATTCCCTCTACAAAAATAATTTTCACATAATCCATTTTCTTTAAAATCATATAAGTCTAAATGTTCTCATTCAAGAAAATACTTTAAATCGAGGTCATCCCATTCCTTAATAAAAAATGTTGCATTGATGAAAAGATCATTAAATTCAAAATAAACAACTCTTATTTTGCCTACTACATAATTTTCATGCTTGAGAGTTGAGACCCATGAAACATTTTTTTTTTTTTGAACACATTGTAAACCGGATAAATTAAGTACTGAATACATGTGGGTTGAATCTATACTAACATGGGCTTGTTTCCCCTTTACCCTTAGCTTTAATTGTCCTATTAATTATGTTAATTAATTTAATAATCAATTCAAAAAATAGAATAATTTACCCCTTTGACTTTTGTCCTTGACATAGCTAGGAGTTAGGATAATAAGGTGTCGTATTGGAGTTGCAATATCATATATACGCCCAATTAAGCTTAATAATTTTACTAATCATCAAACTAATTAGACGAGTCCCCAAGCCTAAAAAATATGTAGCTACCATATTTGGTATCGTAAAATGGTAAATATATGATGTTACTAAGACATTGATTAAGTCATAATTAACCAAGTCAAATTTATGTAAAATAAGATATCGTTACTTTTTTTATATAATAAACAAAATTTTCAATCATGGTAAAGGGGAAAAAAAAGAGGCACATGGTAAAGAAAAGATATAAGATCCCAGGTGTTATACTGTTATATCATTGTCATTCAAGTTCAAAGTCCTAAGCTTCGTTTTGCCCAATTGGACCTAATACATCTTTGCATGGTGGCATGACATCCGATATTTTTTGGCCAGAATATAGACTGGCCATATTTTCGAATAGCCGCCTAGTTTTTACTCATTATACTAAAAGAAATAATCTTGGTAGCACAATTTGTAGGACCATACATTGGTAAAAGAGTTGGTTCCTAGCAAACCATATATAGTTTGAGGCATTGACAAAAGAAGTCCAAGTGCGAAAGGCGAAAGAATTCTTCTTACGGGTGTTGTTAATAACTCGGATCCTACCACTTAGGTCTTCAAACCTCTAACTAATATGTGACTAAGAGCTGACAAAAATCAAGATGATCTTGAAAAATTTACACACAACTCATAAAAGGTCCACAATCTTGCTACCATCATCATGTAACACCTCTAATATATATCGAAAATATCACACACTAGTAACCTTATATTTTAATGTCAAGAGTCAATTAACCTTTGTTAAAATTCCCTTTAAGATAAGAAGTTATAATTTATAAGACAATAATACATTAGAATACAACTAGACGACTTGTTTGGATATCATAACTACATGACAAGTTCCGCAATTTCCACTAATACATTAAAAAAAAGAAATGGAGGAGCTTCCTGAAGACTCTCACCGGCTCGAGACGTTGAGGAGCTTCCGCAAGGCTCCGGCTGCCTACTACTAGAAGTCTAGAACAAAGATTGTAGGGCCTCATTATAAACTAGGAAGCTCGTTAGAGTATAAACCAAAGAAGACAGTGCATCCAAAAGTGTTATTTGTCGTTGAGGAGTTCACTAGAATCCCAGATACTGAGCATCCTGAAGACTCTCACCGGCTCGAGACGTTGAGGAGCTTCCGCAAGGCTCCGGCTGCCTACTACTAGAAGTCTAGAACAAAGATTGTAGGGCCTCATTATAAACTAGGAAGCTCGTTAGAGTATAAACCAAAGAAGACATTGCATCCAAAAGTGTTATTTGTCGTTGAGGAGTTCACTAGAATCCCAGATACTGAGCATCCTGAAGACTCTCACCGGCTCGAGATGTTGAGGAGCTTCTGCAAGGCTCCGACGCATTGTGTAATGAAGAAACCCTAGCAGATATATTCTTATATGTATGAAAATAAGGCAAATCGATTAGTTATCTTGTAATATTTGTATAAGGAAATATATCTTTCATAGATACATCTTGTAACACTAGATAAGATCTTGCTTATAGCCTAAGAAAACCCTAGATAGAGTAGTAAGAAACCAAGGGGGCTCTAGGAAAAGATCAAGATCGGTACTTCAACCACTTTATCAATTAAAAATTCATTCGTTCAACTCGATTCAAGGTGCTAACTTCAAATTCTCGATTGTGGTCTCTTCTGTTGGATAATCAAGTCTGCGACTATCATTTTTTTGTCCAAAACAAAGTTTGCTACCACTAATCCACATTCATTTGTCTTTGATCTCGTTGATGAAGTTGATACGGTGATCGAGCAATAGCAACAATAGTTGATCATTTTTGGGCGTTGAGCTCTCCATTGATGTCCACCTTCTTAGATAGGAGCTCACCTCCTCTAGTCACCATCATCACTCTTTGTAGTGTGTGATCTCGACATCATTCTATTCTACTTCGGGAATTTGTCTACAAGACCATTGCTTCCTCTATGCTTACACCATCATCGTCCTCAAGTACACTTTATCATATAACTGCTTATGTTTCTCGTGACAAGTTTTTTAGATAGCCATGCTTACTTTATTTCAAGTATTACTTTTTTCATGAACTAACTAGTTTCTATTAGGTTTTCGCACCCCTCCCCCCTAGTGTGATGCCATGAGAAGTAAATTTGATGCTCTTGAGAAGAACCACACTTTGAGTTGTTATCCCTTGCCTCTAGAAAAAAGTTCATTGATTGGAACTAGATTTTTGTAATCAAGTATCAGTACAATAGAGCTATTGAGTGCTAAAAAGACCACTTGATAGTTCTAGGCAATAGAAAAATTGAAGATGTAGACTTCACTAAAACATTTGTACTTGTTACCAAGATGGGTTCTCTTCATGGATGGGAACTACATCACTTTGATGTTCATAATACATTCTTGTATGGTGATCTCGATGAGGGTGTTTTAGATGCCTCCTCCTCATGTCTATTCTAGTAACTTTGTAAAAACATGTTTGTAATCTTCATAAATCATTATATGGCCTTCATCAACATCGAATGAATTGATTCTCAAAGCTTGCGATTGCCCTATGTGCTTTTGGGTTTCAACATATCGATCAATTCTAATTACTCTTTACTCTCATCACACCGCAATGGTTTTGCTTTATAAATTTCAATATACATTGATTTGATTATTATTGATAATGTTCTTGTTGATATCACTATTTACAAGCAATACATGAGCTCCTACTTTCATGTGAAGGATTTAGGTCATCTTAGGTACCTTACTTGGTCATGAGATTGTTAGGAACTCTTATAGTATTCTCCTTTTGCAAAGTAAATATGCTCTTAAGATTATTGTTGCATAGCCTCATCTTCTTGACCATCGCTCGCCCATAAGTATGATATGCAATGCATACCCTTTGCCAGTTTGTGCAAAGGAAAATATGCACTTGGAGTGATCTTCCCACATGGAATGTTGAGAGTTAAATTAGACCTGATATTTTTTAAGGACTGGTTTATTTTTACCAAATCTAATTACATTTAGAAATGCTCATCTCCCATGTCATGAATCTCACACCTCTAGTTAATGGAAACAATCCATATTCCATAGTCAACTCAGCACATTCCTTGTGGCCTCCTAGCTAATTAAAATTTGATTCCATTAACTTAACAATCAATTGTTGTCTTTCCAGGCTCCATTAAATACCATCACAAGTGAGATGGTTTTCTTGTAAAACTACTATGCTATGTGGTTTTCATTTTTTTTCCCCTCTCTAATAAGCAAGAAAGAGAATGCATAAAACCCTATTTGATATCCCGAGAGGTGCAAATTTTGAGACGTTTGAGGAATCTCTCCTTGGAATGCTAAAGCCTAAAGTTGCACGTGATTTTATAGATACGTACCAAAAATTATTGGCCGAATACATAAATAGGTTCCTGAACTTTGACGATTTTAGCATTTATATCGCTGTACTTTTGGGATTTCAGATAGGTCCTTGTACTATACATATTTTTATCATTTAAACACATCACATCTCTCGTGTTATTCACGCGCGCTGATTGTATAATTTTTTTTTGCCACGTAAGCTTATTTTTTTACCACATAAGCTTACTTGTATGCCACTTAGATAATTTTATAAAATTTTAATAAAATAAAAACGCACAATTTTTTTTTATTAAACTTCAGGGTGTTTTTTTACTTTTTTATTTAGAAGAACCCTAGAAATCAAAACCAGATCCAAATCTCCTCACCTCCTTCCATTCCACCTCCCCTTCTGGCGGCAGAGAAGATAATCCGGCGGTCTCAATTCCTGAGTCGGTCGCTCCGTCTTGGCTCTCTCTGGTTCTGGGTTTCACTCAAGTCCTTCGTTCCGTCCTGACTCTCTCCCGAATCCGTATTCCGTCTTGACTCTATCCCGAATCTGTTGTTCCGTCCTGGCTTTCTCTGGTTCTGGTTTCACTCGAGTCCATTGTTTCGTCCCTGACTCTCTCCCGAATCCATAGTTCCGTCTTGACTCTCTCCAGAGTCAGTCGTTCGGTCATGGCTCTCTCTGGTTCTGGTTTCCCTTGAGTCCGTTGTTCCATCCCTGACTCTCTCCTCTATTTTAGTTCTGACCGAGGCTCATCTCAAACTCGTTCTCAATTAAGTTCGTTTTAGGTTGAAATGGGTCTTAGTCAAACCAAAGTAAGTTTAGTTACTTTATTTCGGTTTAGTTTGGGAATGTTAAACGAAAACGAATTTCATTTTCATGAATAGATTGGATGCTCAGTTTTAGTTCGAACCAGGAAGAGTAGATTTTCGATTTCAGAGTTCATTTTGAGAATTTGTCAAGTTGGTTTTGAGAGAATTTGCCAACTTTAGAGTTCATCTAGATGATTTGGATCTGAAAAAAAAAGCAAAGAAAAAATAAAAAAAAAAGAAATGGAAAAATATAGATAAAAGAAGAAAAAAAATATGTATTTACATTATTAAAAAATGAGAAAAAAGTGAAAATTTATAAAAAAATCTCCATGTCAAGGAATTGAAATGATTTAACTCGCTAAAGTGGAAAGTGTTGTTCACGCGCAATGCCATGTCAGATGAAAGTGTTTAAATGACGAAAATATGTATAGTACAAGGACCTATTTATGTATTCGGCCAAAAATTATTTAGATACAAGTTTATATATATTCTACATAAACTGTTATGTTTAGTGTCGATCATATTCTAGAATAAGATTTTTGAGGTTGGAGATATTTAAAACCACATCATGCTTGTTACCCAAGTGAGGCTATATATGAAAGATGCATATGATCACTTGAATGTGATTTTGTTAGTTTTTTAAATACCATCTGCCATTACGGATATGTTAGAGCCAAGTTGAGTTATAAATTTTTTTAATCCCATCACAACAATACTTATTTAACTAAATTACACTAAGGAGGTAAACCTTTTTAATTTGTCGAGGAAGAACAAAACCGTACCCTAAGAGACCCAATAACCAAATTAAACTTTGGATGCTAATTAAGATTTCTCTTTTGACTTTGATAGCACTCTGTTAAATTCACTCCAACCAGATCGAAATCAATCAACACAAAATCCACAAAATAAATAATTAGTAGATCTAATTACGAAACTAAGTTTAATCCCAACACACTCCATATTAGTACTCCCTCCGATTCACAATATTTGGGCTTTTTAGCTTAAAATCTCTATTTATAATATTTGACATTTTTTAATCAATTAATACTAAAACATTCTAAAAATAAAATAAATTAATTTATTTTGTTCTAGTTTCAATAAAATTATTACTAAAATTATATTGAAAATATACATTGAATCAATAAAGTCAAAGATAATAAATTTTCATACTTCTATTCTAAGCTAATCTTAAAAAGTGTGAAAAATGGCAAAAACCCAACTATTATAAATCGAAGGGAGTACTATATCATCACTATAAATTGACTATTAATTGAAATATGTACCTCGGAAGATGCTAAAAAAAAACTAAATTGACATATGAACATGGATGTAACCCTATAGGAAGTTTTTTTTTCTCTTTTTTTTAGAGAACTCCATGGGAAGTTTAAGTGATAGACTATTTATGTTGAAATCTCCAACATAATTTGCTAAAATTAAATTTGATAGATTGAAAAGGGATAATAAGATGCAACAACAAGATTAGTAATCAGAAATCACCTTGGTGACAATATTTATTTGGATGTGAAATCTAATAAACATTGGATTGTGGTATATGTAGAAGTAGACCTGTCAAAAACTGACCTAACCCGCTAACCCGACCCGACCCGTCCGATAATTTTAGGGTTAAGACCCGAAAATTTGAACCCGAAATCCGAAATAAACCGAAACCGCTACAACACGAACCCGTTGGGTTGACCGATTTAGCTTATTTATAGAATTTTTTTAATTTATTTTGAAACTTATAATATATTTTATTATTAAAATAAATGAAAATAATATATTATAATTAAATATTATTATTTAATTAAAAATTAATTTTAATAATCATAAGAAAAAATGATATTTTAGACCCGCTGGTCAACCCGACCCGACCGAAAACCCGCTGCAACCCGACCCGATTGACCCGTGACCCATAACGACCCGGAACCCGATTTAACCCGAACCCGAAATGACCGAACCCGAACCCGCCCAACCCGACCCGATTAACAGGTCTATATAGAAGCGATAGGTATGTACAATATTGTACGTGATGCCAAGCGGAGACCATTTAAAAAATTGAGTATGAAGGTTATATATAACCTTTTGGTTATTAACACATGTAGGTGGATGATTGTGCAATGGCCTATTAAAATGATAATTGTTGACACTTTTGTATACTTGCAATCTTTCGAAGAAGTCATAATTAAATACGTGTCTCACAAGTCACAATTGAAATATGATTGTTGTGTCGAGTCAAGAGAAGATCCATCTATTGTTAAATTCGTGACTTCACGTTCTCATCCGAAAGGATGCTCGATGCTAAATAAGTAAGTTTGAGCCTAATTTTTACTAACTCAAAAAATTTAAAAATAGACAATTTATATGATTCTTGAGAAAATTCAACTTTATATTCGTGCTTTCATCATATATTATGATTACTACTCCAAATGTTTCGCAATTTAGGGGTTTTTAGAACTTTGCACATATATTAAAACAAACTTAAAGTGGAATTAGTGAGATTTTGTTTTTTGTATGCAAAATTAATATGAGAATAAATAATATAATATCACCCAATGGGTGATATTTATAACATTTATAAGTATATAGGAACTAAAAATACATTAATTAAATGTTATTTTTGATAAATTTTAATATTAATTAATTAAAAATAGACTTATATTTTGAAAATAGATTTGAAAGTTTGTGAAACGGATATAGTATAGTGTAAATTTCATTATATTTGTCAAAAAGTACGAAATATATTTAATGTAATTTAATTATTTCGATTCTTGGTGAAAAATAGCCAACCGAAGTGTACAAAAATGGGGCCCACACACAGTCCTTCATGGATTTCTGTGCACCAATCTATATAATTCTGTTTTAGTGGGCGTACGAAAACGTAATTTTTAAGGCGGGAAGGGAAACAAATTAAATAACATTAATTAGGTGATTTTGACGTCCTCCCGCCATTTTCAGGCGATTTCGCGCCATTCTAACGCCACTTCAGCATGGGACCCACTTGACGCGTGCTTGTCACGGTCACCCCACGACCGTTATTTTTTTCAGTCAGTTGGACAAATAAAACGTCTCCTTCTTCCTCCCTCTCTTTCCCTTTCCAATACAAATTAAAACAAGGGGGTTATATTCCACCATGTTTTAGGGCAAAAGATTACATTTTTTTACCTGCTAGATAATTTTTTTTTTTTTGTTCGAAAGCTAGCGTGATAATAATGGTAAGGGTTTTGTTTGTTTTATGTCTAAAGCTGTCCAAAATGGTTGAATTAGCATCGCTGACTATTTTTTAAAATCTTTTGACTATTTTTTAAAAACTCTCAAGACGACATTGAAAAACTCCACCAAAAACCTTGCCAAGTCCTAGATCGAGTTTTTACCAAATACTTCGGACAAATGAGAACTCGGTCTATTACTAGACTGAGTAATAAACCGAGTAGTTGTTACAAACGATAATCAAGTCAAGAACATAACCGAGTAATTATCCGCTTCGATGTTTTGTGTGCACCATTTTTTCGAGTTGAGTAGGTTGTCTTGCTTATCTTATTTCTTAAAGGCCTTGGGGCGTAGCCAAACACTTATCATTGTAGAGGCCGATAAAAATTTTCAACATAGCTAATGTACGTTTCGAAAAAGATGTAGAAATAAAAATTACAAATTTAGATAATAAAAAGAACTTATTTTATAGATGATGGACTAAAATATTTCAAAATATAATTATATTAAGAAAACAATTGTTTATAATGACATTATGACAATTTATATAATTATGAATTATGTTTCAGACTACATGCATTTAGATTAAGAAAACAAAAATGTTTCAAAATAAAAATTAATTGAATTTATAAATATTAAAAACTCGTAACTAAAAAATAAAACCCAAACTAAAACCTTATTTCAAAGTTTTCGGTTCAATCACATTATGAAAGTAGGATGTTTAACAAAAGATAAAAACATTCTAACTAAGTAAATGACTTGTTAAAAGTGGTTTGTATACGTCCAATCTTCAAACGTTCATAACTTTTTGCTCAAATGTCAGAATTGAGCTTATAACATATCAAATCGAAGCTATTGACAAGAGAAACATATACACGGACAAAAATCTGGATTGGGGGCCGCCCCAACATAACTCCGCCCCTGAAAGGCCTAGTTTCCTTTTATACGCTTAGCCTTTATTAAACTAAGTTTTATTGGATTGGAGGGTTTGCTCATCGTATTGGGGCGTGCACGATTCCGATGGCTGAGCTTTGGGGCATCCTCAACGGTCTCAAGCTTGCTTGGGAGAAGGGCTTCCGCAAAGTAATCTTGGAATCGGATTCCCAATTAGCTATTCGCCTGATTGGCAATAGGGTGAGTAGTTGTCACCCGCTTTATAACCTGGTATCACAATGCCAAGGCTTTTTAAGTAGGGATTGGACTATCCAATTCCGACATGCGTTTCATGAGGCTAACGCTGTTGCCGATCGCATCACGTCCCTCACTTTTCTTTTTCCTGTTGGTTTACATGTATTGTCTGCCCCGCCAGAGGGGATTATAAACTTTTTGCATGACGATGTTAGGGGTCGGGCTATCCCCCGTTTGCTGACTACTTAGCCCATTTTTCTTTATTATTAATAAAACGCCTCCTTGAGGGGCCGAAGAGTCTCTCCTTCTACCGAAAAAAAAGGAATTATTTTAGGTTGCAATTCAAATTAATATTTAAGTCTTGTAGTCCTAGAGGCAAAAATGGATCAAATTACTCGAAATACAAACATCTATCGAGTTTTGCAATTAAAAGTGATATAAGCTTTATGCTAACGATTAAAAGTGAGAAGCGGTGCCAAGTCAAATTTAGGATTGAGGTCTTCCTTCCTAATGATTAATCACCCCAAGTGTAATTCAATTTGTAAGATTTGAGTTGAGTTTAATTCAATCAATCAAAGAAGAGTTTGTTGGATTTAAATTCAAGTGAGATTGCCAATTCCTACTCTAAGAAGATGATTGGGATGACCCTATGATGAATTGTCATCAATATTATTTGAATTTAATGTATGTAAATATTTTATAAAATTTTAAAAATATTTAAAATTTTGACGGCAAAAGTTTTTTAATTAAATGAATTCTCTTTAGGTTCCCCACTATCAACGGAGATCTCCCCTAGGGATTAGGCCGGCGAGGACAAGACATGATAGGTAGAGGTGTAGTTTTGGAACTGGTTGTTCCCGTTCCACCGAAACATGGAACTGGGACTGAGAACTCCCCGATTCTGTTCCGGGGTGGTTCTGCTTCCAAGGCGTTTCCGGTTCTGAACCTTTAAAAAGTAAAAATAAAAGTTTAAAATGCAAAACCACGATAGCAGAACTAGCGGTTTCAGAACCGCCGGTTCTCCGGTACCAAGAAATATGAAATCGGGACCGGAACCGACCGGACACACCTCTAAGGATAGGGGAAATACTGGGGGTGGGTGGGAATGGGGGCGAGGATTGTATTTCTCGCATGACACTGGCTTAGGGAGGGCGATGAGGAGGGGATCCCTCGATCCCCGCGGGGAATTCCATTCATGGAGGTGGAGAATATAAATGGGGATGGAGAATGAACGAGGCCAAAAATAAATCCCTGTATGAGGACGAGGTTACTATTTCCCCACCCGATCCCCGTCTCGCCCCGCCTCCATTGGGGAAACCCACGGGGATCCTCGAGTGAGAATTTTAATGAGTACTGAGTCTTTTCTAAAGCATTTGTATAATTTTTAACGAGATTTTGATAATGTTTTCTTAATTTAATTTTAATGATGTTTTCTTTGTATATTATTTTATTTTATAGAGGTAAGATTAATTTTTTTGGTAGTTTTTACTTAAATATGTCAAATATGCATATGCATGTATTTATAACTAAATTATATCCTTGGTAGAATAAAAAATTCAATGGGAAAAACCAAAAATGATTATAAACGAGGAAAGATTAAGCGGGGACGGGAGTTTCTCGATGGGGAGTAAATACGGGACGTGGAGAAATTTAAATCCCCAGTGGATATGAGGATGAGGATGGGGAGGATAATGTGACCCTCCCCGCCCCAAACCCGCCCCATTGTCATCCCTACCAACATATCTCCATGTGCATTACTTATCTAAAACTAAATATATAATTTGTTTATATAACTAATATACAAGCCACTAAACGTTTATATAAAAATAAATATGTACATATTCGATATATGATCTCAGTTCTATGATGCATCCACCCAATCCCTCCTACATGGGAAGACAATCTGTCGTATGCGTCAACCTCATATTCCATAATCCATATATTTACGTATATATCAAATATTTAAAATTTCATAAATAGACAACTAGAAATTTCACAAAGAACATATATACTGTATTTAAAAAAAAATTACAACAACAAAAGAATAAAGTTAGAAAGAAAATGAAGCATGTGGAGATCGAGATTGATCAATGTGAAACGACAAGAAGAGGCTTTTGGACAAGTCCCTTTCTAGGATTGTTCTATGGCTTCCTGATTTGGGAAATTGCATGTGTTTGGATCAATACTCCATATGCATTAATTAATTACCCTTATCTAGCTACCATATCATGGCATCCAATCTCTTAGCAGCTGCACATGAATGATGATACATCCACCCATTTATAATTGACGTCAAACTTTCCATATCAACCAACTTTACAAAAAAATTCTTTGGAATAAAAATATGTGATTTTATGAGCTCTGATGTTCACGAACACATGTATATTTATTTAATATTTTACTGATATTTAAGTTTTTTTAATGTAATTTGAAAATTCATCATCAATCACGTCGTAGGAAACTATAAAAGGGAGTATATTTAGGGAGTAATAGATTTGATTTGGTTGACTCATGCCTCACAAAGTATGTGCTAATCACGACCTAAACTTTTCTTCTTCTTCTAATCAATTCTAATATATCATAAGTTCTTATCATTATAATACAAAGTATAAACTGTTGAGATAAAATCTATCCCATATCTCAATTTATAATAAAAACTTGTCCACCATATAAATTTATAAGTTACTCTTTGCATTGTCAATTAGTTTTAGGAAACTTCATCGGCTTGTGTGATAGACTGAACACACATATGCGTACTGACGAATGTGTGGACCCCAATGTTATATTAGCCCACTGGATTTTAACATACGCATATGCGCACTGACGAATGTGAACCCCCACGTTATATTAGCCCACCGAACTTTAACATAAGCATACGAGGGGGGGGGGGGGACCGTCCCAGCGCACATGCGCGACAGGCCCAACACATAATCCATGAAGTTAATCTTATTGGTAATAGAAGGAGTAACTCAATAGTATATATGTGAGATAATTTATTCTTCCTCACGTTATATTAGCCCACCGAACTTCAACATAAGCAGATGAAGGGGGGACCGTCCCAACGCACATGCGCGACAGGCCCAACACATAATCCATGGAGTTCATCCTATTGGTAATAGGAGGAGTAACTCAAGAGTATATATGTGTGATAATTTATTCTTCTTCATATTCCTGATGTGGGATAAATATCTTCACACGCCCTCTCAAGTGGTAATTGGCCTGCCCTAGTTGGCAATTGACAACATGTGGGATAAATATTATTCACACACCCTCTCAAGTGGCAACTGGCCTAACCATTAATGACCTTATAGCCAAATAACAAGGGACCCAAGATCAACTACTCTAATACCATGTCAAAGTTCGGCGGGCTACAATATGGACGAAGGGGGGAGGGGACCGTCCCAGCGCACATGCGTGCGACAGACCCAACACATAAGCTCATGATGTTTCATCCTAAAACCAATTGGTAATAGGAGGAGTAAGTATATATGTTAGACAATTCATGGCAATCAACCATTTTTCGGAATTGTCACTTTGCATGGCCTTACTAAATGAGAATGGATCTTCATCAATGCTTAAGTCACATTCATTTTCAACAGCATAAACCACATAGTCATTTGGAATAGCAGATCTTCTTTCCCTTATAGACCTCCTTAATTGTTCTTGTGGTTCATTAATCTCTTCTTGAATTATGACCGGTTCATCCATTATAATGTCATCTTGTGGGATTTGGACATCATTTTGTTGTTCCAATACGTCATGTGACTGTGATGCAACAATTGGTACAACAACTTTAGGTGGAATAATAGGTGAAGGAACTTCAACCTGAATCTCTTGAATATCCACCTTTCGTAATTCACCAAACCCACTAGATTGACAATTTTCTATGAACCTAGCATTACCTGTCTCAACAATTCTCGTACTATGGCTAGGACAATAAAACACATACCCCTTTGACTTTTCAGGATAGCCAATGAAGAAACCACTGACTGTCCTTGGATCAAGTTTCTTTTCATGTGGATTATATAGCCTTACTTCTGCTGGACAACCCCAAACACGTAGATGCCTTAAACTAGGTTTCCTTCCCGTCCATAGTTCATAAGGGGTCTTAGGAACTGCCTTACTTGGAACCCGGTTAAGTAAATACGTAGCAGTCTTTAGTGCATATATCCACAACGAAGGGGGCAATGAACAATTACTTAACATGCTCCTAACCATTTTCATTAATGTACGGTTCCGCCTCTCCGCTACACCGTTTTGTTGAGGTGTACCAGGCATTGTATATTGTGCACAAATACCTCTACTTTCGAGGAGCTTTGCAAATGGACCTGGACATTGTCCACTTTCACTAGTTTTACCATAAAACTCACCACCTCTATCAGATCTCACTACCTTTACTTTCCTATCTAACTGCCTTTCTACTTCATTTATGAACACCTCTAAGACATTCACAGATTGAGACTTTTCATGCAGTAGATATACATTTGCATAACGTGAGTAATCATCAATAAAAGTGATGAAATATTTTTCACCGCTCCAAGAAGGAACGTCAAAAGGACCACATATATCGGTGTGTATTAACTCAAGAAGCTGAGTGCTTCTTGTGGCAGGTTTCTTTACTGTGTGTTTAGTTTGCTTTTCTTTAATGCAATCTATACACACATTTAAGTCACTAAAATCCAATTGAGGAAGGATTTCACTTTTCACCAACCTCATTAGTCTTTCCTTGGAAATATGACCAACTCTTTGATGCCACAAGTAAGCTGAATTTTCATTAGATGCACTACGTTTAATTCCTTGACTTTCAACATGAAACAAAGATTCAGAAAATTTAATATCAAGATTGAACCTATAAAGCGAATCAATCAAAGTACCACTACCATAAAAGTAATCATTTCTGTACAATGAAAATCCACCATGTCCAAACTTAACACAAAAACCTAAAGTGTCCAACCTACTAATAGAAACAAGATTTCTAGCACAATCAGGTACATAAAGACATCCTTCAAGATCAATGCGACAACCAGTGTCTAAAATCAAACTATAAGTCCCTATGCCTTCTATTCGTGCCTTCATCCTGTTCCCCATGAACAAGTACCGTTCACTTCCTCTTATGGGCTGGATCGAACTGAATCCCTGTTTCACATGAGACACATGAGTAGTAGCACCAGAATCCAACCACCAAGTATTATTAGGCACTTCTATAAGGTTTGATTCAAAGACAACATAACTATAATGCATACCTTTCTTCTCAAACCATGCCTTTCTTTTCGGACATTCCTTCTTGAAGTGTCCCGATTTCTTACAAAAGAAGCACTTCACCTTTCGAATATTGCTCTCAACACCTTTCGGAGCCTTATCCTTCTTCTTGTCCTTTTTACCTGGCTTACCTTTACTGCTGCTGGCACCATCATGACCTACGAGATGAACTGATTGATCTTTCATCTTCCTTAATCTCCCTTCCTCCTGTATTAACATGGCCTTCAATTCCTGAAAGTTCCACTTATCTTTAATGGTGTTATAATTCACCTGGAACTTGCCAAATTCAACAGGCAGAGAGTTAATGATGAATTGAACCAAGAACGTCTCATTTACATCCATCCCCATGGTCTTTAACCTTGCTGCCAAATTCGACATGTGCGTCACATGATCATGGATAGGCTGAGACTAATCAAACTTCTTTGTAGTCAGCTGACTCATAAGGCTGCCTACTATCGACTTGTCAGCCAAATCCGATTGTGAACACTCTTTAATCTTTTGCATGAATTCCTTTGCATTCTCTGTCTTAGGCATAGATGGCTTAATACTTTCAGCCATCGTCATCCTCATGAGGTTCAAACTCAACCTATTAGCCCGCTCCCATGCCTCGTAACGAGACTTTTCACTTTCGGAGCTAGCGTCTGTAATGGCTGAAGGTTTCTCATCAGTTAGTATTGTAAGGTCCAATGCCATAATACCCAGTGTGAACCGGATCTGTTCGGACCAATCATCATAGTTCAGCCCATTGAACTTCACAATAGAGTTTGCGAATGCAAATGCATTTGATGAAGCTGCAAACATTTATACATGCTTACCTATTAGCGCTTGAGTACTTAATACAGATTCAAAATTCCTAAAACACTTTAAAGCATACCTTCAAGCAACCTTTGGGCAATACTTAAATGCGCACACACAGTCATTGATGCTAAAAACTTATATACTTTAATAGATAATCACTTTATACACAAATTAAATATGCATGCTATCTTTGGATATACACAATATCCAATCTATGTATATAGTGATCAATCCCTTTTAGTATTACTAACTATATTCAATGATCCACCTTTGGGTGATCTCCTAGAATATAATTAATAAAATAATTATTCAATCAAACTCTAATGTCATTATTAGCATCGCTTTAATCATGAATAATTGAACACGGTTATTTTTAAATGTCTAAATTTAGATATAACTAGGCCACTTTGGTGACTAACAAGTCATATCCTTATAAAGACAATACATACATATGTCTAACCTAATAACACAGATTACCCCAATTTTAACTCTAATAATAACTTTCATGTAATCTGACGTACCCAAACAAAAAAAAAAAACGGAATTCTTATATGTAATCACATATACTGTACACAGAATTATACAAGTGCAAAAAACACAAACAGAATATTTCATATGTAATTACATTTACGGTGCTGAAAGTAAACGATTAACACATTCTCAATTATAAATCCGTTGGATTGATTACCAATTTGTGCTGCATTAAAATATATCTATCATGTATATTAATTCGTTCATATATACTATGAATGCACATGACATGGTAAATCCCAAATCCAACAGAATTAATCATATTCATGTGTATATAATCAGTTCACGCATTAACTCGACCAAAATCAATTAATAAATTACGTACACTATCATTCATATGCACATGATCGAAATTTTAAACCGTAAGATCATTTATGTGTTTGAACGCAATTGAATTTCAATAATAAAGAAAGAGTTTAAGAGCGACCAGTAAACCGATATCGGCAAATTCAAACAGCGCCATACACGAATTCAAACTTGATCAATTCGAGAACAAAACTAGGGTAAATCAATCAAGCCTAAACTGTTCTGATACCAATTGAAAGCTTATTATCGATTTCTCATGATGAAATCAGTCCCAATTTTGAATCTAGACTTGAATTAATTTAACCTTAATTTCAATCATATCGAGATCGAAATACTAACCTTGATCCATGATCGAAATTGCAGCGGAATTCTTTAATCACGATCCGATCCGTTCTCTTCCTTAGCCTTTCCTTGATTTGTTCTCTGATGGATGAGAACCCTGTTGACTCTCTCTTCTCTCTTTTCTTTGTACCTAAACAGAAGTCTGATGACTGTCAACCGTTTTTCCTTTCAACGTACAATATATATACTAGTCACCAAAAGTAACTACCCTTTATATATATATAATATGAAAGTCAATATATTTAATTAATAGGCAAGGTAAGAGGGATATTATTAATCCCAGATTTTAATATCTTTTATTGAAACCATCCATCACGGTATCACCTTATATATTAAATCATATTATGTAAATGGACTTAATCTTTTATAATTAAACCTAAGCTACATGGACCACTATAATATAGAAATATTCTTTCATCAAACACATATTTCTAGTGTAGACGTAATTGTTGGCATGGGAACCTAGTTTTTACCCCTTCATCCTCGGTAACTAACAAGAAGTCCAACGTGATCAGGGATTTGGTTGAAAACAAGAAAGACCTAGTCAGAATATATAGTTGGGTGGTTTTCAGAGATGATACTCAGAATTGACATGAAACAGAAACAAGTACTAGTAGAAGAGAGGCTCGTGAGCAAGACCTTGTAAAGAGAGAGGGATGAGGATGATCAGTGTTAGATTCACCTTAATTTACAAGCTTCACCTAGCCTATGCTATCGTCACTAATTTTGTAAGCCCATTGCCCAGCACTTTCGACACGTAGAAGCCATGCATTTCCCTCACATTATTAATTATTTGCCCACTGCTTTTTCCTTGTTTAACTTCCCAGAGTTTGTCATCCAATTGAAGACAAGCAAAGAAGGGCAAGACCACTCTTTAGATGGGTTTGAATTGACTTTCCGGATTTGGGAGAAATCTAATTGCTAAATATTCTCTCCGTTATATAATATTGTCATTCTAGTCTTCTTTTTTTGTTATAAAGTGTGTGTCATTTTAAACTTTTTCTCATCTACTTTACAATTGTGCCCTTGTATTTATTGTTATTTTTTAATTAATGAGACAAGATTTGTGAGTAGTAGCATTGAAAAATTAAAACAAAATGGAATAATAAATAGGGTTGTATATATCAATTTACTACTTTTTTTTAATAAGTGTGAAATGATATAAAATAACAAATATTTTATAACGGAGGGAGTACATATAGTAGTTTCAATTTCATTAAAACTGGATCCATAATCAAGCACACAAGTATGATAAGCCGAGCACACAAATAAGTAGTATGTTGAAATCCCATCTAAAAAAGGTTGACAATATGAATTGTAGTATATTAATCCACTAGACTTATTACCTAGATCCGATTTATACTCAAACTTTCGATGTCAAGAGTTATTTGCACAAGATACGTCAAAGTTTGATTTGGATTTTGTTAAACAATGTATAATTTCTTTGTTATTATTATTCTAAAGCGTCCATAATGATGGTGGTTTTTTTTTTCTTCCGAATTTTGTTTCATAGATAAATATTGGACCGTTAGTGTGCATGCACACCTTGAGAAGATTTTCTATCAAGGTATTATTCAAAGATTATATTTTAATATTCAACCAAAATGCATTTGGAGTACAAAACCGTCAAGTACAAGGCCCGAGCTGATAAAGGGCGCAAGGATGTGCAATGTGAAGAAGACGATCTTATGTGGCTGCATTTGAGGGAGGAGGGGTTTCAAAACAAGCACAAATCCAATCTAGACCTGCATGGAGATGGACCATTTCTATGTGATTATGGTGTTCACTTTACGTTCTATGTTGCCGATTTATCCTTGTTTGTTCCTTCTATTGATTCCGACGACGAATCAAAGATAATTCGTGATCAAGTGGAGAAGAATGATTCAGTCCATGCACCTGGGTCCACAAGATGTAGAGGACTCGATTCGTGTTCCATTTGATGGTTCAATTATAGGGGATTGAACATGGAAATTGAAGAAAGCAATGAGAGCTCTCTTGGCAAGGATTCTAGCATGGTTGAGTTTCCTAAAGAGACGAGTTGGATTACTAAGATTTACGATATTCAAACTTAGTATTTGATACACCTACATGAAAGGGTTATTGCATGCCTATCATTAGAATGTTTCCTTTCACGAGTTTCAATTTTTGGTAGTTTTTCTAATAGAGTCTTATAATATATATGGTTGAATCAATGGACAATGTGTTATGGACCTCTTATAGCTAGATTACAACGCTATTATTATAATTTAGTTTTGGGCCATTTGCTAATATAGTCGACCTCAACATGGGCCATGTTGGATGAGTGGAACATGGTTGGTCCGGGTGGATTAGTTGTTTGCAAGACAAGTTGTCTTGTTGCTCAAGTTAAGTTGTTTTGATAGATTTATAAGTTTAGATAAATTGCAATAGTATAACTTAGACCTGTCAAACCTTGACCAGACCCGAAAAATCGACCTGACCCGTCCGAAGTTTTTTGTGTTCAAACCCGACCCGAAAATTAATGGGTCAAGAGTAACACGAACCTGGTCGACCCGGAAAAAACTGGGATGGGTTGACCCGGCCAACCCAATAAAGTATTATTTCAATTAAAAATTTAATATTTTATTATAAATTTTGTATAAAATTATTATTTTATTATTATTAAATAATATTTTATATAATATAATAATAATAATTTTAATAAATATAAAGATAAAGGTTAACAAAATTGATGATCATGCCCCGTTGGATCAACCCAAACTCGTACCAAACTCGTAACAACCCGATCCATATGAACCCAAAAATTTTACGACCCAATGACCCATGACCCGTTTTGACCCGAACCCGATTGACCCAAACCCGAACCCAACCTGCCCGACCCATTTGACAGGTCTAGTATAACTCCTTTTTGGTTAATATAGAATTTTAGTTTCTCAATTAATATGTTGCTAGACACACTTTTACAACTAGATTGAACTTATATGGAGATAACTTGGCTAAGTTATCCTCCAATTTCGATCAAAAGCAATTATCTCTCTATCTTTGCCTTTCAAACTAATTGAACATCAACTGAACTGAATTGTATTCATCTACTCTCTCTCTCTCTCTCTCTCTCTCTCTCTCTCTCTCTCTCTCTCTCTCTCTCTCTCTCCCCTAACATCAAACACACATCTTTCAAACATGTAAATCAAGTTTGAGAGGGAAAAAAAACGAGTTCATCTTAGGGACTCAAATCAGATTCTACTAAGTTATGAACATTGTTGTCCAAGCAATCCAAGGAAGTGTTTTGAAGGATTCTAGTTTAAGTCCATGGCGAGTTCGTGTACAATTGAAAACTGTGAGCGGGTAAAACAAACATAATTACCATAGTTATTTTCGCTATAAAGGTATTTATTAAAATTACTGCGCAGTTATTTTCATTATTTTCCATATAAAATTATATGGCGGTTATGCAACTTAATGGAAGAGTCTATCTTTTATTAAGGATAGAATTAGAACTGGAGAGATGGTGGAATATTCCCGACTTGGGCTTTAAGGCAGTTGGCCAACCCTGGGAGGATAATATTTTCGTCCATACGGATAGAATTTTCGGCCCCCTTCTCTCCTTCTTCCATTATAAATACATGCCCTAGGCATGTAGGGAGAGACACATGTGCATAACATATTCAGAGATCCTAGGCAGGCTAATATTCGCTTAGCTCGACTGTTTAGGGTTTCATCGCTCTCTTGTTGTACCTCGACGCTCAAACGACAATTGCTCTTCTGACTTAGGCATCGGAGGTGGATTAGGGGGTCCCCGCCCACCGTGTCCATTGTTTTGCAGGTTTCTAGGTTAAGAGATTGAAGACGGAGCGGAAGAGGAGGAGTTCTTAATTGGTGTATTAAAGACTAATTGAAGGCGAGATTTTGTACACCAACACTTGGCGCCGTCTGTGGGAACGAGGATTAAATCCATGAGTAATCATTCCTAGAATAAAAAGAAGTTAATTTTCGAAACCTATGGCGATAGCGATCGGGCGAATCGAACGAAACCGCGGGCGCGGGTCCGATCCGCGGGCGCGGTTTACTGGAGTGCGCCTCCGGAAATTCGCCCACTCCGGATTTTCGACCGGAGTGCGCCTCCGGAAATTTGCGCCTCCGGATTTTCAACCGGAGTGCCCCTCTGGAAATATGTGACTCCGGAAATTTGTGTTTTTAGGTTTTTTCTATCCTAAGGGCGTCCCCAAAAATCAACAAAAGAGATCCGCTTTGGGATTTGTTTGAACCCTAAGTAAAAGCATGATCGGATCACCACAACCAGTGTCGATCGCAGTGCGTGTTGCGAAATCGACGACACTGGGTGCAGGGGTCAACCTTGTCGGATCCTTGTCAAATTCAATCCCGCTTAATGTTGGTAGTGGACCATCAATTGACGAATTAGGCTCCGGGTGCGTGCCCGGTAGCCCAAAGTTGAAAACTTAATTGTGAATCAAACATCTAACCACAATCAAAGCGACGGAAAGCAATTTTGGAAAAAGAGTATTCGATCTACGCAATTGTGGTGTTGGAATCGATCCCTGAAGATTATGAAGTCGTTATTTGGAAACCCTAAGGCACCGTCGCAAAGTGTATCGTGCGAGGCACGCCCAACGAGTAAAGCCGCGACCGCGACACTGTAGACTGCGATCGCGGATCAGCGATCGAAGTCGGGATTTTCGAAAATCGCTTGGAAAATCAAACCGTAGTGGAAATTGATCAATCTGATTCCGATATTCGCTCGGAAGGTCAGACCTTTGTGCCCGGAAACGACTTGAACCGTGACCCGGCCCCTCTTGTTGATACGGTTGTTCATCGCACAAACCATTCGGGGTCCGAGTCGAGCGACGGAATCGTCAGTCATAGCACTTCAAGGCCTGAATCAATTGAAATGATCAAGCTTGGGAAACGGCAATGCGTGTTGCCAAAAACGAGAATAATCAAATGGTTCAAGAGCAAGGCGGGTCGATCCGAGAGATCGCGATCGTCGAACCGAACCGTGACCGCGGCCAGGAGGGCCGCGATCGCGGCCTGTCAAGCCGCGCCCGCGGTTCAAAAACCGCGACCGCGGGCTGCGTATTTCGGAGCATTCTCTCTATTCGCAAGCCAAACCCGACAGGATTTCGACAAACGTAAACCTAATGCGGGGTAATCGTGACCTCTCCGCATAGGACCTGTACAATTTGGTTGAAATCGAATTGGATCTTACTTGCCATAGGTTGAACGTCCTCTTAAAACGTAAAGCCGATCGTAAAAGCAAGCAAAGCGATCCTATCTAGCAATCAGAAGCCTTAATCGCTAAGGGATGAGGATAGATCAACGCTATTCAAGAGATTTGGAGAGTCTGAGCGGACTTTACCAATCGTATTAGAGCGTAACCAAAGAGTTCTCCTTGCTTTCCAAGATCAACCAATCAATGGATTCCAAGTCAAGCCACAAGAGAAGTTCTCAAGAAGATGTCAAAAAGCGATCAATCCATGCAATCGTGAGGCTGGAATCGATCTCTGATAAACAAGAAACAACCTTTCTTAGCCCCGAGGAAACAACGAACTCGCCAAACCTAAATCACGAGCGAGCTCTAGCGCCAGCGTGATCGCGGCACCATCGGCCGCGACAGCCGCCTCAGGAACCGCGACCGTGGTCCGTTCCTCTGCGACCGCGTCCCATGTGATAGCAATCGCCGTGTGGTTTTTTCGAAACCCGAAAACCCTAAAAGCACTGGGGGCAAAATCCGATCTTCGCTCGGAAAAGAATCAAGACTCGCAGGGTGATCAAGCGAAACTCCGATATCCGCTCGGATGATCAAACCCTAGAAAAGTTCCAAGGAGAACAACTTGCTTAAAGATGATCAAATCTATGACCCGACCTCACCATCAGAGCATGGTTTCTCTTCATGCAAGCCAAGCAAGGTTCAGATCAAGCGACAGAATCAATGTTCATAGCGCTACACAATTTGATGAAATCAATCATCATAGGGAATCAGCGATGCGCGTCGTTGAACCCAAGAGCAATCAAGATAGTGGGGCATCGACCTTCATCAAGAATGAAAACGAGATTGTGCTTAATACGCACTCTAGCTTCCGCTTTAAGAGAGAACTAGCGGATTCAAGGCGAGCATAATCGAATGAAGACTTGTCGCTATCCAAGCCTTGGAGAAATCGCCAGGCTAAAAGCGTTCTTTGTAAAGATCCAAGAAATGCGCTTCATCGATGAATCGGCGATCGAATGGACCAATCGACGACTCCTTAGTGTTATCGAATTCGCTGATAACCGCCGAGATCCAGAGCCGGTAAAATGCTAATGAAAAGATCGAAGAAGTATACAAGCCAAGTACGAGGGAAAAGTACCGCAATCGCAGAACCTTGCGAACAATGAGAACCGCGATCTCAGCCAGCGAGGCCGCGATCGCGGCGCCCAGAGGCCGCGGTCGCGGCCAGCCTCCAGAAGTGTTCGTTACCTCGTTTTATGAGCACCGCGCCCGCAGGTCCCTAAACGGCAACCGCAGTTCGCCCCCGAGAACTTCAAATTGAAGATCAATCCTTGAAATCGTACGACGTGTGTCGGAATCAAGGACTCGAAAATAAATGCCGGGGCATTGTAAAACCAAAAAGTCAACGATGGACGAATATGATAGAAGAGTCCGAGTTATTCAAGATTGGACAATGATCAAGCGATCAAAAACAAGTCCGTTGAAGCATTGGCAACGTTAGCCACCCGTGCAAGAATCACTTAAAGACCTCGATGCGTGTCGAGACAATGAGATATCACCGGGGCACGGGAAGTTCTCTTAAGGGCTCATAGGTTTTGGCAATCGCCGGAGAAGACACTAAATTGTCATTCTTTTTCCGGGCCAAACTTGAGAAGCGTACCCCCAAGCAGGGTTGAGCCTACAATTGAAATAAGATCGATAAACGCCTACATGAGATGTACGCCAAGGATTGCATTTCTACTCTCCGATCTCGTTAGCAAAGATATTGGTGGCCCTTTGTATTAAAAGCGCCTCGAGAAAACCAATAAAATAATTGCCGCACTCTTTCCGACCACCTCGTCATCACCAAGGATTATCGGGACATTGTTACTACACGAAACGCATCCTACCAACGGGCGGCCGTAGCGTAATGTGTGGAGGCCTATACGTCAACATGTCATGGAAAAACACACGCATATGGCGTAATTCGTTCCAAATTGGAAACGACAATATTAAGTGACTACAGCGCAGAGTCGGAGAGCATATGAGTGAGGAAAGTCTCGACGGGGGAGATGTCCTCCGGACTTGTAAATCTCGCTCGTTTGAAGAGTTTTTCCCTTAAAAAGGAAAATCGTAGACGGTAGATCGTCGAAGACTACCGCGAAATAAGTCGACAACGGCCGCGGCTCGTAAACCGCGAGTGTCGGTTCGCCGGTAGTCGCTTCTTGCGTGGATGTTGAGCTTAGGCTGGGATCGCTAGAATGAACGACTTTATTTTATTTTTGTTTTCTTAAAATTAGAAGGCTTGGCCAAGCACTTTTTTCAACATAAACGTTCTATTCTCCCCAGTCTGATTTTGTTCGTTCTAGAGATTCCATCTTAAACCTCGGCAGAAGATACGATTCGAAAAGATAGCACTCGCCCCATGATAATCGCTCATGGATGTACGAATATACGAATATACGAATATATGAAAGCGCTAGGGGACCAATTGACCAATCTGCATGGCCACTTCGATTAGAAACCCTCTGTACCCTACGTCGCCTAACACGGTGAGTCGTGTAAGGGCGGTGTAGCTGGGGCATTTGTGAGCGGGTAAAACAAACATAATTACCATAGTTATTTTCGCTATAAAGGTATTTATTAAAATTACTGCGCAGTTATTTTCATTATTTTCCTATAAAATTATATGGCGGTTATGCAACTTAATGGAAGAGTCTATCTTTTATTAAGGATAGAATTAAAACTGGAGAGAGGGTGGAATATTCCCGACTTGGGCTTTAAGGCAGTTGGCCAGCACTGGGAGGATAATATTTTCGTCCATACGGGTAGAATTTTCGGCCCCCTTCTCTCCTTCTTCCATTATAAATACATGCCCTAGGCATGTAGGGAGAGACACATGTGCATAACATATTCAGAGATCCTAGGCAGGCTAATATTCGCTTAGCTCGACTGTTTAGGGTTTCATCGCTCTCTTGTTGTACCTCGACGCTCAAACGACAATTGCTCTTCTGACTTAGGCATCGGAGGTGGATTAGGGGGTCCCCGCCCACCGTGTCCATTGTTTTGCAGGTTTCTAGGTTAAGAGATTGAAGACGGAGCGGAAGAGGAGGAGTTCTTAATTGGTGTATTAAAGACTAATTGAAGGCGAGATTTTGTACACCAACAAAAACCATTGACAAGAGAAGATTCAAGGAGGAAGAGAATCATATTTGACTTGAGAAGATCGGGACTTACAACAAGTCAAACGCAAAGCCATCTAGCATAGAATTCTCTATCAACAAAGTGGGGTAGAACTATTGATGCGTTGTTGATTCAAGAGTGAAACCAATACTCTTACTCTAGAAGACTTGGTTGGAAAATAAACCATGTATGGACGAATCAAACAACATCATGACGATTGAGTGGAAACTAAAAAAAGTCAAGAACATCAGTTTGAAATTTGAAAAAGCTTTTGATCTTGCACAGAGAAAAAGGTGATCCAATTGATGTTGATAACTGTGAGATTGCAAATCTGTTAAGAAGATCGTATAATTCTCATTAAGGTTAAGAATATTTATACACGAGAGTCTAGGTTAAACTTGGGCCTTTAACAAACTTAGGCTCCAAGGATCTCTAGACTATTCTAAAGATAATGATATACAAATACAATATTTCTATTTTAATACCCCCTGCAAGCTCATGGAGGAGTATGGACATGCAGCTTAGATTTTAGAACTTGAAACCGGGCGGAACCAACAACTTTTGTAAAGATGTCAGCAATTTGATCTTGAGCCCGAACATGACGAATAATGAGAGTGCCATCCTCAACTTGTTCCCGTACAAAATGATAGTCAATCTTGATATGTTTAGATCGCTGATGAAACATCGGGTTGGCGGACATGTAAGTGTCACTCAAGTTATCACAGAGAAGTATCGGTGGCATTTGTAAGGGAGCATGAAGTTCCTGAAGCAACTGTTGCAGCCAAATGAGTTCAATTGAAGCAAATGCAATGGCTGTATACTCAGCTTCAGTACTGGACTTGGCAACAACATTTTGTTTCTTGGAAGCCCAACTAATCAAATTGCCACCATAGTAAATAGCAAACCCATGCTGAGAGCGACAATCATCTGAATCGGAAGCCCATCCAGCATCGAAAAAGGCTACCAGTCGGTTGTCTGTATCTCATCGGAGAATAAGGCCAGAAGTGATGGTGCCTTTAAGATATCGTAATAGACGCTTGATTGCCTGCCAATGTGTCTTAGTGGGATTATGCATAAACTGACAAACTCTGTTAACAACATAGGAGATCTCAAGGCGCGTAATAGTGACATATTGAAGAGCACCAACTATGCTTCTGTAAAGATTAGGATCAGCAACAGGATCACCATTTTTAGTTAAACGAGAGGCCGGTTCTGCAGGGGATGAATAGGTTTAGCATCCTGCATTTTGCTACGTTCCAGCAACTCACGAATGTACTTCTGTTGAGAAAAATAATGGAGTCCTTTGTGCGAACAAGCTGAATGCCCAAGAAATAGTGAAGATTACCAAGATCACGCAGAGAAAAGGCGGCATTAAGACGCTGAATGAACTGAGCAATCTCGGCTGAATCAGATCCTGTAATAATCAGGTCATCGACATAAATCAAGATGAATAAAATGGATGACTGACCACGTCGAATAAAAAGTGTAGTGTCAGACTTGCACGGACTAAATGAATGTCGATGCAAGAACAGACTAAGTTTGTTGAACCAGGCCCTGAGAGCTTGTTTGAGGCCATAAAGCACCTTCTTTAAAAGACATACATGATTAGGGCGAGTGGAATCAGTGAAGCTGGGGGGTTGATCCATGTAAACCCGTTTGAATAAATCTCCATTTAGAAAAGCATTATGAATATCAACCTGCCTCAAACTCCAATTATGCGTGATAGCAAGAGAAAGCACAATCCGAATTGTAGTAGGCTTAACTACAAGACTGAAAGTGTCAAAGTAGTCAATACCTTATTCCTGATTAAAGCCCTTTGCAACAAGTCGAGCCTTATAACGCTCAATAGTGCCATCAACTCGATGCTTTATCCTGTAAACCCACTTACAACCAACAACGTTAGCATTACGAGGAGCCAAAGTAAGATCCCAAGTCCCATTCCCAATAAGAGCATCATATTCAACCTGCATGGCGTTTTGTCATTCTGGCAATTTAGAGGCCTGAGCAAAGGTTTTGGGCTCACTGGGTGAAGTAGACGGATTAGGTAGCGGATGTTTGGTGGCCATGTGTGTTTTAGGTTTCAGGCTAGAGGTTTTCGACCGAGTGACCATAGAATGTGTACTTTGATCAGCAGGCCGAAAATATGATGGATCAGATGGTAAATGTGAAGGTAAAGTGGAAGAGGGAGTAGATGAATTACCTGTCGCAGCCGAGGAGGCATTGTCGGAGTCCATAGAAAACCGTGAGATAGGGCTAGGTTGGGCAGCAATGGTGTTTGAGGGGGCTGGTGTGACGTCACCAGGCTACGTGGAGCTAGGCTGGGACGTGGATTCGATAGTTGGGGTAGTGGGCTCCACGTTGGACGTGGTGCATGGCTCAGGTGGGTCCGAGGGAGGGTGTGCGAGCGGTTTAAAATTGGTTGGTGAGTTGGTGTTTGATATTGGCGAAGCTGCAACAATTTGTAGGGGGCTAGAGTCCACGTCTTTTTGGCTGCACGACTGCTATGATGGTGAAGGTTTAATGTGATTTTGGTAAGGAAAAGATGTCTCATCAAATACGACATGACGGGCAATGTAGATGCAATTAGACGGAACATGAAGACATAGATACCCCTTGTGTTGGGAACTATAGCCGACAAAGACACATGGAGCGGACCAAAACTCAAGCTTGTTGTGAGTGTAGGGTCGAAGAAAGGGGTAACACAAGCATCCAAATGTCTTGAGAAAAGTATAATCGGGAGACTTGTTGTATAAGCATTCAAAAGGGGACTTTTGATTCAAAATTGGCGTAATTGTTCTATTGTGGAGAAAAACCGAGGTATGAAAAGCATGTTCCCAAAAAGAAATCGGCATTTTGGCGTGAGAGAGAATAGCCAAACCCTTTTCAACAATAGTTCTATGACGACGCTCGGCTGTCCCATTTTGTGACTGAGTGTGCGGACAAGAAACCCGATGAATAATACCCTGTGTTTGAAGAAAGGTGGATACATTTCGATACTCTCCTCCCCAATCATATTGAAATTGTTTAATTTTGGTGGAGAATTGAGTTTCGATCATGGTTTGAAACACCTTTAAAAAAGTAAGAACTTGAGACTTATGATGCAAAAAGTAAATCCATACAAATTTAGTGCAATCATCCACAAAAATAAGGAAATACTTATTGCCATTGAAAGAAGGAACAGGGGCAGGGCCCCAAACATCGGAGTAAATAAGTTCAAAAGGAATGCGACTAGAAGTATGAGAATCAGAAACATGTAATCTTTGACTCTTAGCAACTTGACACGACTCACAAACGGAATGTAAATTTTTGACTGAAATTGGTAACAATAATCTAGACACAAGACTCTTTAGGGTAGACGCATTGGGATGACCAAGTCGTTCATGCCATGTTTGAAGAGAAGTGCGCTCGCCAAGGTAAGCTTGAGGTCGGCTAGGGTTGGGTAAGGGGGTTTGAAGTTGATAAAGCCCATTCTCAACGGATCCTCTTAGGAGTGTTCGACCCTGCATATCCTTGACAAGACAATGGTTAGGATAAAAAATACCATAGACATTGTTATCCTTGGTAAGTTGTGAAATACTTAAAAGACTCTTCTTTTTTTGAGGGACAAAAAGAATATTATTAAGGTGAATGGATTGATGTTTTGTAGGAAGAATAGAATTTCCTATATGAGAAATAGGCAGGGACATACCATTACCAACTTGCATGCCATCATTTCCGGAGTAGTTGGATTGAATGGATAAATTTCCGAAGTCCGAAGTGCAGTGATTGTTGGCTCCCGATCAAACAGCCAGGCAGGATCAACTATGCTCGAGGGAGGGTTGGTCACATGATAAACCTGCCTGTTGTTGTGTTGAGGCTGCTGTTGGTCACGATGGTTGCTGCGTTGTTGACCACCACCACGCCAGTTGTTGTTCTTGTTGTTGTTGTGTTGTGGACGTGGTTTCTTCATAGGAAAGGATTCAAAGTTATCTCGGTGCCAGCAATTAATGGCCTCATGGCCAGGTTTTTGACACATTTGACAAGTCGGACGAGTATTAGAGGAGTCCGAAGATTCAGTGCGTGAACTGCTGGACTGCTTATTGGCAACATTGGCCAATAGTGACGGTGATGGTGTTGAATCAGTAGGATTTAGGCGTTCCTCTTCTCGCAACAGTAGGCCAAGTAACTCGTCGGAGGAGATTTTGCGAGTTTGCATATTGAAAGTCGAAAGAAACGGAGAGTAAGACGAGTCAAGTCCATTGAGAATATACTCAACAAAATCATCATCAGGGACACGGTAAGCACATTCAGCTAAAGCATATGAGAAATATATCTTCTTTTCAACATATTTTAGGACTGAAAGGGTACCTTATTGAAGGTTTTGAAGTTGATTTTTGAGGTGCATCATGCGTGCCCTGGTTTGAGAGTAAAACATCCGTTCAAGGATTGTCCATGCCTCGGCTGTGGTCTTTGCCCTAGAAACGTGAGCAAGGAGCGGCGTTGTGAGGGTTGATGTTCGCATTTTTAGTATAGTTTTTGATAGGTTTTCTTTGCTTATTAGGTTTAGTTTTGTTTAGTTTAGGTTTAGTTCTGAGTATTTTTAGATAGTTTTACATATTTCTGTGAAAAGAGTGGAATCTACGCTATTTTGTAAATTTTGTAGGTTTTAGCGAGGAAAGGAGCTGAATGGAGTTGAATTTGGAGCATTGCAGCGAAAGACGGAGGAGTGCAAGATTGAAGAAGTCGGAGCTCGAGAGTACAAGAGGAAGTGTTGAAGAAAACAAAGCCCAGGCTCGTTAACGAGGCTGTGAGGGGTCGTTAACGAGGCCACGAAAAGAAAGATTTCGAGTATTATTTTTATAATTCACCGATCCTGAGCGGGAATTTATTTCCGTATCGGTTGAGTATCTTTTTAGAATCTTTTGGGGTTGTTAGAATATGTATTTTAGGTCTTAATATCTTTTTAGATTTTATTTCTATCTTTTAGGGATTGTTTCTATCTTTTTAGGAAAGTTTATATCTTTTAGCCTTTTTTAGTTTTTAGCTTTTTAGTATAAATACACTTCTATCTAGCATAGAAAGGGGGGGGGGGAGGGGAATTGATTTAGAGAATTTTTTAGAGAGCTTATTTTAGGAGGAGATTTTGAGGACGACCGAAGGAGAGCAAGAGATCGGATTGGAAGTAGATCACGAGGCTCGGTAGACGACGGTTGCCGGGTGGTCGTTGGTCGTGATTGTGGTTCGGTATTTTTATTTTTTTTCTGGTTTCTTCTGAATCTCTGTAAGACAATATATTTTTCTTATTAATTTGAGTTTGAGTTTTGTTTCAATGTTTCTTTTTATTGAAATTTTTAGTTTCTTAGTTATGATTAGTGAGTAGTTTATTTTTCTAGGGTCGGGGTTAAGCCCGGCATAGTTGAGCATGTTTGATGAGTAAGATTGTGTTGTGAATGCCTTTTATCTTTTATTGAGAATTGTTTGTTGTGCTTAATACCAAAACGAAAGTTGAGGTAATTTGAGTTTAACTTGATTGAAAGAGAAAGTTAGTAACTTGAAGGTTGATACTGTTTGAAAACGAAAGTTTCAAGCTTTAGATCTAAAACAAGCAATTGAGTGAATTAGGATGCGAAAGTAGATTAATTTACTTACTAAGTCAACGAAAGTTGATGACTCTATCGGTTTAAAGGCATGATCTTATCTTCTTACGAATTCTTATGCTTAGCTATGTTGTGGTGTCCCTTGTCCTAGATTTTTTGCTTTATTTGAATTATTTCTGGTAAATCTTCGTTGCTGAGTACTTGCTTCAGTACCGAATTTTAATTAGAATTTAATTAGGTCGTTAGTTAATATTTTTGTGTTCGGTGGCTCGATAACGATCCTGACAACGTCGTTAACGAGGCATCTCGTGAGTGTTTTATTTGTTTTTGTTTGATTTTTGTTAGATTGATAGACGAACAACCTTGCTTCCTGTGGAACGATCCTGACTCCACTGTGCTCAGCGGGGTCTTGACTTACAAATTTATTTGTTGGTCGAGAAACCCTATCAACAAATTGGCGTCGTTTCTTGGGGAAGCAACGAGTTGTTAGTTTATCTTCAGGATCGGGAATAGCCCGACCCCGTTTTTGTTTTTAATTTTTGTTTTCTTTGTTTGTTTTCTCAGTGTATGCCGGTAGGACGAAGAAGGCTTTAGTTTGATAACACAGGTTATTATTCAGAACCAGAACGTTCCCTTCACCGTCGACTCCGAGAAAACCGAGCCATGGCCACAACAGAAGAGATGGCTCGAGAGTTAGAGATCCTCCGGACCCAGATGGAGGCACTGAAAGCCGAGAAGGACGGCGCAGACGCAGAAGGTGAGCGTCAACGAGCTGACAAGGCTCGACTACAAGAAGAGCTAGACGCCTATCCAAGGAATGCCAAGCAATACATGCATCCGGAACTGAGGGTTCCCGAATCCCCTATTGTGCTTCCAGCGATAGAGAAACCTTTTGAGATCAAGTCTCAATTTATATCCTTAATCAAACGGGCCTAGTTTGAAGGGAAACTTGCTGAGTGCCCTATGGAGCATATTAGAAATTTTCTTGATTTATGTGACACCATAGCTGCTGAAGGTGTCTCGTTAGAATATGTTCTGTTAAAAGCTTTTAGATGGTCTCTTACTGGAAAGGCCCTGAACTGGTTAGAGAGCCTACCTTCTAAGTCTATCAGGACTTGAAAAGCTTTGTATGATCAATTTCTTACAAAGTTTTTCCCACCTGCCAAGACAACGGAGTTAAGGAAACGCATCACCTCTTATCACCAGTTGCCTAATGAAACATTTGTTGAAACATGGGAAAGATTCAAAGAGATGCTTAGACAGTGCCCTACTCATGGGCAACCTTTATATGTATTGCAAGAAATCGTTTTCCAGGGTATCAACGCATAGACCAAGAACCGCATCAACACGCATACTGCATGCGGTTTTATAGAGATGAACCCGACAGAGGCGTGGGAACTGTTGGACAAGCTGGCGAATTACGATGCTATGTACGGGACCCAGCAGGCTCCACAAACTCAAAAACGTCTCTATGTGCCCAACCGAGATGAAGTTGACCCCGATGTTAAAAATCAATTCTTACAAGATGAGGTCAACCGTCTGAGGAAACAGGTAAGTTTTCTGAAATCCTCTCAATCATGTCAAGAATGTGGTTCTTCTGCACATAGTACTTCTGCATGCACTAACATTGAGCAGGTTAGAACCGTTGAGACAATAGCTGAGATGAATTACATGAGAGGACCCTACAGGAACCACCCTAATTATAATGACAGGTCAAACAACTATCAACCATGGGGCAATCAGAATACAAGTCAAAATTACGCAGGGCCCCCACCAGATAGACGACCTGCGCCATATCGACCTCTAGGCCATCAGGAGACGCCATCATGGGTTCAGGAGATTAAAGAGAGCATCAACGGAGTGAACAACAAAGTTGATGACGTTCAAGCCAAACTGAACCGACAAGATAAAAGATGGGGAGAGTTCGATATTTGGAAGAGGAGTGTTGATTCCTAACTAGGGGACCTAGCTGCACGGATTCCAAGACCACAAGGGCAACTCCCGGGCCGTCCCGACGAGAACCCTAGAGGCCAAATAGCAGCGGTACACCTCAGAAGTGGGAAGACACTACCGGAGAGAATTCAAGCTGAAGAGAAGGAGGAAGAGGACGTCACAAACCAGCTCGTTAACGAGCCAGCGAGAGCACGTACCGAGCCTACAAACCAGGATGACGAGGCTCCGAGGGTATCTAACGACCCTAACCCAGGTAAGTCTACTAATCCAATCCTTCCTCTCAATCCCAGGGTAGTTAACGACCCGCCGAGGACATCAATCGACCCCAGTGTCGACCCGGTACTCTCACCTCTCGAGCCTAACTTGGTTCCGAGAATGGTGAAATCTCTTCCATTTCCAACTAAGAAATCTATGGACTCTACTGAGAGTAAGTTCAAGCGTTTCGTGAAGATTCTTCAGTGCATTAATATTTCCATCCCATTCGCTGAGGCCCTAAGCGAAATGCCGGCTTACACAAAATTTTTGAAAGATATTCTTAGCAGGAAAAGGTCCATTACAGAGCTGCAGGATGAAGTCAGATCGATAGCTCTACTAGAAAAGCTGGGAGATCCCGGGAGGTTTGCAATCACAATCGGCATAGGCAACCACAAGTTCAAAGCTTTATGCGATCTTGGTGCCAGTGCTAGTCTCGTTCCGCTCTCAATCTGGTCTAAAGCCAATATGGGACCACTAGAGCCAGTAGACATGAATCTGTACATGGCAGATGGGTCAAGTGTCAAGGCCACAGGAGTAGTGGACGATTACCCTATTCAAGTCAGGAAATTCTTTATACCGAATGATTTAATTGTCCTTGATATGCCTGAAGACCCTCATGTCCCCATAATTCTCGGGCGACCATTCTTAGCCACATCAGGAGCAAGAGTAGATGTACGGAAGGGACTCCTCACTTTTGATATAGGAGAAGAACGGGTGGAATTCAACTTGGATCAAAAAGCCAACGACCCAATTGGAGTGGCACAAATAGAGTTGACTCAACCCGAACTCGACACCACAGTCCCTACCGAGCCTCATCTGCCGATCACTGAGTCCCACATGTATGAGCTCAACCAAGGCCCTACTACAGAGGTTACAGAAAAGTCCAAACCACCTTGGCTTTCGGACTACACTAACAACCCAGGGATATCGAGCTTGCTGATAGAAGAAAAGGGCCCTAATCTAACAATTCAAGCACACAGAGGCAGTAAGGCTACAAGTAGGGTATCTCAAGACCCCAACACGGCCATACATGAACCACCATGAGACTAGCAAGGGAGCTCTTCGGGCTAACGACGTTAAACATAGCGCTTACGGGAGGCAACCCGCTTTTTAGAATAGGTTTATTTTATTTTATTTTATTTTATTTTATTTTATTTTATTTTCTTTTTAGATTATTTCTTAGCTTTCTTTTATTTTTCTTTTTAGTTTTAACTAGGATAGAAATTAGATTTTTAGAGCTAACAAGATTTCAGGAGAAAGGGATCGAAAAATCACTCAAGAAGGCCACGACGGCTCGTTAACGACCCACCCAGGCTCGTTAACGACCCGGTTCGGAAGACCCGATTCGTCACAATACGGGGCAGGTAAGTAATTTTAACCTAATCTATCTATTCTACCCTAGCCACCTCCCCTCCCCTTCTACCCTTACCCCTCCTATATAAACCCTTCTACCCCTACCAAAATTCTACCACAATCCTCTCAAAATTCACTCTCAAACCCAAAACACTCTCAATCCCTCTCTCTTCTCTTCCACAGAGTTGGAATCCCCCACTCCACCGACCACCGAGGGGACGTAGTTACCGGAGCTCGGAAATCACTCACCGACGAGGCCAAAGCTCGTTAACCACCCCGATTCCGACCCTTGTTCTTCAAATTTTCGGTTCTCCGGTATGATTTCTAAACCCTTGCTTGAAATTGCATGATTGATTATCTATAGGGTCGAAATTTCATATCTTGAATCATGATTCTTAGGAAGGTCGATGAGCATGCTTGATTTTGTTCCTAAAAATTCTCGATTGTGCTTAGTTGTTCATGTTTTAAGAAAGATTATTCATGTTAGATTAGCTATTGTAATCTTTAGTTAGGAAAGCATGAATTTTTCTTGTTCTAGATCTAAACATTCAATCTTTGCATGTCAAAATTCCGGGTAATTTTTAGCATGTTCGGGATGGGAAATTGAGTAAGTATGGGGTGCTTATACCCGATGGGGGATATGTGGAGAATAATAGAAGATTGCATGCTTGATTTGTGCTGAATTAGAGGTAGATTAAATTTCGGAAAATTCTGGTTTTGCTCTCGGCGGCTCGTTAACGACCCACCCAAGCTCGTTAACGACCCTGCACTTCATCATTGATCAGCCCAAGCCCAAAATCGTGAACAACCCAATTGGGTAGTTTACGAATAATTCCGAGGTTAATTTGGAGACCAAGTATGGGGTCTCGAACCTATTATTCTTGAGTGGATCTTATCTTGGAAAAATTCTCGATTATTTTGTAGGATCCATGGCTAGTTCAAGCAAACCCGCTACCCGAGCCCAGAAGAAGAGGAGGAACCACATGTCTCCATCTCCACCTCGAGTGGATGATGTGATTTTGAGCAGTCAGAGCCAAGTAAGGCGCTACCGAGATTTTTTTGGAGAAGGACCATTACACTCGATGGTTCTCGAAGTCTAGCGCCGTCTCTACGGGCATCTACACGGATGTCAAGGACGCCTTCATCATCCTTGGGGCCGCCCACCTATTGAAGCAAGAGAGCTTGCCACATTACCCGGCCCTCACATCCGAGTTCTTGGCCACTTTGGAGACCAACTTCTCGTCGAAGACCTCGGCGGGACGTATTCGGTTCCGGCTCGGTAACGAGGACCGTGACTTCACCATGGCGGAGTTCAATGCAATCTTGGAGCTCCCAAATCCGTCGAGAGATTATAGCTTGAAGGACTACCGAGTGACCTGCACTTGGAGCTACATCACCGGGGAGGTTCAATCTTCTACCGCGGCGCTATCCGGGGCAAACATAGTCAACCCCATCTTCCGGATTATCTTGAGAGTCCTCGCCGCAACATTTTGGGCGAAGAAAGAGTTGAACCGGCCTACAAGAACGGAGGTCACTTGCTTCTGCACCATCCTCTTTGAGGAGCCCGACCCCTTGAATTTGGGGTACGAATGGCTCTACTACGTCGAGAAATCCACCAAGTCCAAGGAGGTGTGGTGTGGCAATTTGGTTAGCCTCTTGGCTAAGAATCTCGGAGTAGATCTCACCCGCTACACACCGGCTCACGCCCAACTCCTCAACAAAAACTATTGGTATAGTTCCGGGATTTTCGTGCAAGCCGAGGGAGGCTACAAGGTGAAGGTGCAAGATCGACTAGTCATACCTTCCCTCGACATGTACGAGCTACTCTATGTACCGAATTGGTACAAGGTGTGGACGGGACATCCCTACCCATTGTAGCCAAAACCGGAGAACGATCTCTCGCTTAGGCCATGTGAAACCCGGTTTGAGCGGGACGACGTGGATGAATATGAAGAAGAAGATGAACAAGAGGACACCGAGGTAGTAGGCAACGACACCGAAGAAGCCGACACCGAGGGCGGCACTGAGGAGCTCAACTTTGAAGAAGAAGACATGGACACGGAGGTGCTAGGAGGCCATATTTTCGTTGACGAGCCCACCAGGGTCGTTAACGACCACTTCCAGCCACAACCCAACACTGTTAACGAGGCACCCAACTTCGTTAACGAGGTGCCGAGAGCTCCTGTCGACCCACCACCAGCTCCTGTCGACCCTCATGCTTATGGACTCATGCCTTACAACCCGGTGATGTATCAAGACCATTTCCAGCCTCACTACCCACCACCTCCTCAGCCCGAGTACGCAGGATCGAGTATACCACCACCGTGGGCCGAGGATCTTTCTGCACGGATGCAACAACTTCACCTCCAGACGGATCACATTCATAGGAGGATGGATAGATGGGAAACCGTCTATTCCGCTCGCATGTCGATGGAGGATGAGAGGCAGCGCCAGAGAGAGGCGGAGGATCCTGAGCGTTGGAGGACGATGTACGACTTCATGGGGAACTTTGAGCACTACTTTCCTCCACCGAACCGTTGATTCAAGCTCAAGATGAAGTTCTTTTTCTTGTTTCCACTTTGTAAGTTTTATGTCTTCCTTTTTCTTTTTCATTTTTGTTTTGTTTTGTTTTCTATTTCTTTTCCCTCTTCTTCTTATTTTCCTTACAGTGGGGACACTGTAATTTTAAGTATGGGGTGGGAAGAAAGTAGAAAAATTATGTCTTAAGTGTTTATGTGTCCTATGTAGTTGTTATTTCTTTAAAACTGAAGAAAAAAATTGAGAAAAAATTGAAAAATTCAAAAAAAAAGAGTTTAGAATTGATAGATATCCCTTCTTAAGTTCTATGATAGCAATCACTAGCTTAATCATATAATTCCTTGCAAACATGTCTTTAAAAGTATAGCCAGATTCTCAAAATTGAAATTATTGTTTTTTAGAAGAGAATAGCATTTGATGAAATTGAGCACATATACTTTATAGCATAGATGATGCAATCCAACAAATTTACCTTGTGAGTATTTTTGGCCTTATAGGGAGAACATCAAAGAATCCCTCTTCTTTTCTTGTGTGATTTACTCTCTTTATGCATATTATCTCTTGGAATTGTGATGGTTATCTATTTCTTGAGACCCTTATAAGATTTTTAGTTCATTACTTGTGAAGATCATATGATGGAGAACTTATTTTTATAAGCCCTATTATTCCCTATCTACCTTTACATTATTCCTTCTCTTCATAACCAATTCTGGCCTGAAACCTTTTATTTCTAGCTCCACAAAAATTATTCCCCAACCGAGATAAGCTTGACCCTATCCGGGAATTAGGACTTAGATTGGAGAGGTAAAGTTTTGTGTTTTGTTAAAAAGAAAAGAGTTTATGTTTGCTTGAATTGAAGGGTATTTGGGAAGGGTAGATTGGAAGTCTCTTGCTATTACATGTAAGAAAGGTCTCTTGATAGAAAAAAATGCACACAATAAGTTTTTGATGGATATAGTGTATAAAAAGAAAAGGAAGTATACGGTGGATCGTTAACGACCCGGATGTGGGCTCGTTAATGAGGCAACGCAGAAAAAAAAAGAAGAAAAGGAAATCAAAAAGAGGTGAAGAGTTAAGGTGCATTTGTGTTTAAAGATAATATCAAGAGATTCTTTTATTTTTGTTATGAGACTTTCTAGGATGATAAAGGGTGAGTGAAAATGAGTGTGCATAAAGAAGAGTGAGTTTGGTATGTTGTTTTATGAAAGTTTTGGTGAGATGTGAGTTTTTAGGAGTCTTTGATTCCCAATTATTATTAGCACCACATAGCCAAAATATTTCCACGCCTTATTGTCCTTACCAAGCCCCATTACAACCCGGCCGAATGGAAGCTTCTATGAAGTTTTTCATTGAGCCTAAGTTCTCTTGATGATTCTTTGCTTGTTTTGACAAATCTTGGGTGGAGAGTATTGGTGATATAAGTTCCAATTTCTATGAGTTTTTGTATATAAGATGAGTTGAGAGATTGAATTTATAAAACCCAAACACATGAGAGTTGAGTGAAACACATATCCCTTGAGAGGTTGGATGTATTATTTTATGTCTATTTAAGTGCATATATGTGTGAGGATGTTAATAGTCTTTTTCTATAATTTTCTTATGTGTAGATGTTGCTTTTTAGAAGATGGCTATGTCTTGATGAGCATGATTTGTTTTGGTTTTGGTTAGTGTCTTGTTTATTGCTTGAGGACAAGCAAGTCTAAGTATGGGGTATTTTGATGTTCGCATTTTTAGTATAGTTTTTGATAGGTTTTCTTTGCTTATTAGGTTTAGTTTTGTTTAGTTTTGAGTATTTTTAGATAGTTTTACATATTTCTGTGAAAAGAGTGGAATCTACGCTATTTTGTAAATTTTGTAGGTTTTAGCGAGGAAAGGAGCTGAATGGAGTTGAATTTGGAGCATTGCAGCGAAAGACGGAGGAGTGCAAGATTGAAGAAGTCGGAGCTCGAGAGTACAAGAGGAAGTGTTGAAGAAAACAAAGCCCATGCTCGTTAACGAGGCTGTGAGGGGTCGTTAACGAGGCCACGAAAAGAAAGATTTCGAGTATTATTTTTATAATTCACCGATCCTGAGCGGGAATTTATTTCCGTATCGGTTGAGTATCTTTTTAGAATCTTTTGGGGTTGTTAGAATATGTATTTTAGGTCTTAATATCTTTTTAGATTTTATTTCTATCTTTTAGGGATTGTTTCTATCTTTTTAGGAAAGTTTATATCTTTTAGGCTTTTTTAGTTTTTAGCTTTTTAGTATAAATACACTTCTATCTAGCATAGAAAGGGGGGGCTTGATTTAGAGAAGTTTTTAGAGAGCTTATTTTAGGAGGAGATTTTGAGGACGACCGAAGGAGAGAAAGAGATCGTATCGGAAGTAGATCACGAGGCTCGGTAGACGACGGCTGCCGGGTGGTCGTTGGTCGTGATTGTGGTTCGGTATTTTTATGTTTTTTTTGGTTTCTTCTGAATCTCTGTAAGACAATATATTTTTCTTATTAATTTGAGTTTGAGTTTTGTTTCAATGTTTCTTTTTATTGAAATTTTTAGTTTCTTAGTTATGATTAGTGAGTAGTTTATTTTTCTAGGGTCGGGGTTAAGCCCGGCATAGTTGAGCATGTTTGATGAGTAAGATTGTGTTGTGAATGCCTTTTATCTTTTATTGAGAATTGTTTGTTGTGCTTAATACCAAAACGAAAGTTGAGGTAATTTGAGTTTTAACTTGATTGAAAGAGAAAGTTAGTAACTTTGAAGGTTGATATTGTTTGAAAACGAAAGTTTCAAGCTTTAGATCTAAAACAAGCAATTGAGTGAATTAGGATGCGAAAGTAGATTAATTTACTTACTAAGTCAACGAAAGTTGATGACTCTATCGGTTTAAAGGCATGATCTTATCTTCTTACGAATTCTTATGCTTAGCTATGTTGTGGTGTCCCTTGTCCTAGATTTTTTGCTTTATTTGAATTATTTCTGGTAAATCTTCGTTGCTGAGTACTTGTCTCGGTACCGAATTTTAATTAGAATTTAATTAGGTCGTTATTTAATATTTTTGTTTTCGGTGGCTCGGTAACGATCCTGACAACGTCGTTAACGAGGCATCTCGTGAGTGTTTTATTTGTTTTTGTTTCATTTTTGTTAGATTGATAGACGAACAACCTTGCTTCCTGTTGAACGATCCTGACTCCACTGTGCTCAGCGGGGTCTTGACTTACAAATTTATTTGTTGGCCGAGAAACCCTATCAACAAGGGTGGAGCGCATCCAAAGCAGAATATAGCGATCTTTGGTCGTCCAATCAGCATGCTCGGGATTGGGAATGAGAGGCGCATCTGCGTCAGACGTCGCCGGCAATGTCTTGGTTGGCTCGTAAGAAGACCAAAGAAAACCATCAATATGGTAGGCTTCAAGAGCAGATTTGACGGTATGCCGCCAGAGAGTATAATTAGTGCGTTCCAACTTAATAGAGAGCGTTGGAAAGTTGAGATTAAAAGTTCCCGTGGAACCGGAGGCAATGGCAAGCAAATTGCTAGAGTTCTGTTTGGAAGAGTCACGAGACTCCTCTTGCACAGTTTTGAGTTGAGAATCAGAATCACCCATGGTGATCGTGAAAGAGAGGCGGAAGCTAGGGTTTTTTGTTTGTTAAGAGGATCTTAGGCTGATACCATGTGAGATTGCAAATCTGTTGAGAAGATCGTATAATTCTCATTAAGGTTAAGAATATTTATACATGAGAGTCTAGGTTAAACTTGGGCCTTTAACAAACTTAGGCTCCAAGGATCTCTAGATTATTCTAAAGATAATGATATACAAATACAATATTTCTATCCTAATAATAACGATGTAACAAAAAAATCCATGAAGAGACTATATAATTGCCACAAGACTCCAACTAAATTCTCTAAACCAAATAAATACATGAAGGATGTGGTATGCTATCATTTATTCATTTTCAAGGTATAGGATATTTTGTTAGAATTTGATGAAATGCCCAAAATAGGTTAGTTACAAAATAAAGTATTACACAAAATTGTGTCCTCTTTAGCATTTTCTCGCTACTTAATAATCATAAGAATATTGTTTTAACATTGAGAGCTTTATGTAAACATAACATTGAGAACTTACAAAAAAGACAATCTATACAAAAGTAACATCCTTATGCATTTAGACTGTATGAAATGAGAAAAAAAGAGCGCGTCTTATTTGATCTTATCGGTTATCAAGTTATGGATATTCTTTGTTTTGGCTGATTGGAGAAGACATTGTCGAAGGTGGGTTTATGGTGAATGGATAGATATGAGTTTTGGTGGGATGGTCGTATTTCCATAGGCTTGCTCATCGCAATTTCCTTTTCTCTCTCTTGTCTTTTTTTTATTGAGTTCGATCTCATGATTTGTGTACGTTCATTTATTGGTTTAGCTTGTTTGATGAATTATAAAAGTAATTTCTATTTGCAACATTTATGTCCTGAAATTGTGTTTTTGATCTTTTCTTAGCTTGAATTAAATTATTTGTTGAGGTGCGTCCATCTTCAAATTTCTTCTTGGTACAATTTGATCCATGCCTCAAGAATGTATGCTTCTTCACAAGCTTCTTACATAATGTCTTTCTCTCTTCTTACTCCTGTTATGTTCGTTTTGCTATTATCAGACAAGAAAAATGAGAACAAGGAGGTTATTGTTGACGATTTCTTGACTGCAACTACATCCTATGAAGTAATCCAGAATTCTATGTGCGTGTGCTCATTTTCTCTACCCTATTTGGATACTTTTTTGAGCTTCTGTGTAGAAGTGAGTAATTCTGAGCTTAGAAGAGCCTCTTTAGGACATACTCTGTTTAGTTTTATTAGCGATATTGTTATAATTATATTTTCCTTGTATATAATATTCTATATATATTTTCCCTCAGTATTTCTGATAATATGCTGAGAATATTCTGTAAATCTTTTGTAATCTTTTTGTGTAATCTTCTCTATATAATACGATAACCTCAGTCTGATAAGATCAACTGAGTTCACATCTTTTATGGTATCGGAGCTAAGATCCACAAATTTTCAAAAACCCTAATTTTATTGCCCACCACCGTCCCTCTCGCTCCATCATGGCGCCATCCTCCAACGACGGCGAGGTCACCCCAACTGCGACCTCTTCAGGCCAGGTCACTCCAGCCGCCACCAACACCGGCTTCTCCGACGACGATGCCTCCTCCACCAAGGGCGGCACTTCCCTTTTAGCCGCAACCCTTGCCGGATCCATGTCCGGGACCTTTCACTTCCCGACGTTCTCTTTCAAGTTGGATCGAACCAACTATTCCATCTGGCGTGCCAATTTTCTCGATGCTCTTGATGCATACCACTTGAAATCCTTTGTCACCGCAGATCTTGCCCCACCGTCTACTATTTCAACACCGCTGCCGATCCGTCTCAACCTCCGGTTGTCTCTCCAAATCCCGAGTATCTTACTTGGAAGTGTCGTGAGAAATTTATTCTTCTATGGATGCGCACCACTATTTCTGAATCACTTCTCGGATATCTTACAAAGGCCGAGACATCTCGTAATGTATGGACCACCATCAAACACATGTTTCAAGCTCAATCACGAGCCCGATCCATGCATCTGAAACATCAACTCAACAACCTCCCGAAAGGTAATCTCTCTATGATTGAGTACTTTGAGAAAAAAGCGAAGTTTTGTTGATGCACTTGCTGATTGCTCTCACCCCGTCTCCGACGACGATTTTATTTCTGCTGTGTTACATGGACTGGATTCTTCTTACGAGCCGCTCAAAGCTGCCCTTAACATCAAACTTGACAATCTGGTGCTGGACGATCTTCTCGGTTATCTATTACGAGAAGAAGAACGGCTTGCGGAGGAAGCCCACTCCTTGGTTGGTTCTCAGCCGAGTCCAAATTTCGGCCAGCAGCATGGCCCCTCATACCAGCGTCGTGGCTCGGGCGAGCGCTCCCAACGTGGGGGATCCAATAGCCGATCTCAGCAGTCCCGTGGTTATTCTGATCGTCAATCTCGTCCATCTGAGCGCTCCAGCAACAATAATGATGGCAACTCGGATCGCTCTCGGCCTCGTTATGTCTGTCAACTCTGTGACGTTCCCGGGCACCTTGCTCGTGATTGTTACAACATACTCAATCTTCAGGCAATTCCATCTCGGCATCCTCCAAGCGCTTAAATCAGGCACCTCAGGCTCCTCCACCGGCTGCTTATACGGCTTCTCAGTCATCCATTCAAGACCACGCTTGGTACTTTGACACGGGTTCTACGGATCATGTTACCGGTGATTTCAAAAAAATGTCCATTGAATCCGAATTTCATGGTAGTGATCAACTAGCTCTTGGCAATGGTAAAACTCTTCCTATTACACATCTTGTCCGTTCTTCTTTACCTTCATATATCCGTCCCATTGACTTAACTTAAATCTTGCTTGTCCCGATATGACCAAAAATCTGATTAGCATTTCTAAGCTTACAAAAGACAACAATATCTCTGTTGAATTTTACCCTAACCATTGTTTGTTGAAGGATTTGTAGGGCAGGGTTCTTCTCAAAGGAATCGTTAGTGATGGCCTCTACAAGGTGCGCCCGTCATCCACCGGGGCGTCTAAATCGGCTCTTCTTGGCAAGCGCACATCTCTGAGTCACTGGCACAATCGTCTTGGTCACCCGAGTCAGTCTGTTCTTAGTTACACTTTGCGTCATTTCAGTTTACCTGTTTCATCAAATAAGACTGTTCAGCCATGTTCGTCTTGTGCTTTAGGAAAGAGTCATAGATTACCTATTGTTTCGTCTCATATACCTAAAACTCGTCCGTTTGAGCTTGTTTATTCCCATGTATGGGGTCCTTCCCTGGTCTTATCAATTAATCGCAATCGTTATTTTATCTTATTTGTGGATGATTGCACGCGATTTACATGGGTTTATTTCATGGCACAAAAATCTCAAGTGTTTGAGTTCTTCAAATTGTTTCAATCCATGGTTCAAACTCAACCAACTCCAAAATAAAAGAACTCCAAACCGATTTGGGGGGGTGAATTTAGAAGCTTGTCCTCTTTACTTCAATCTCAGGGCATCATTCACCGGGTATCCTATCCTCATACTCCCTCTCAAAATGGCATGGTTGAGCGTCGAAATCGAACCATTCAAGAAAAAGGATGAACCCTTCTCGCTCAATCTCGCCTACCTCATGAATTTTGGGAACATGCCTTCCACACCGCAGTTTATCTCCATAATCGGCTGCCAACTCCCATCCTCAAAAACAAGTCTCCTTTTCAATCTCTCTACAATCGAGTTCCAGATTATCTATCCTTCCGTCCCTTCGGGTGTCTATGTTTTCCCTTTTTAGGTCCTTACCAGTCAAACAAATTAGAATTTAAAACTCTGTCTTGTATTTTTCTTGGCTACAGTTCCTCTCACAGAGGCTACTTATGTTATCATTCTGAATCAAAACGTCTCTATGTTAGTCGTCATGTCGTCTTTCATGAGTCCGAGTTTCCGTTTGTCAATGCATCGTCTTCACCATCACAAAATGCATCCTCTACATCCCCTTCATCTCTTGAAATTCTTTCTTCCGCCATATTTCACTCCTCTCCTAGTCCGCCAGTTGTTTCAGAAACGCCGCCAAGTGATCGACCCCTTGCACCGGCCGGAACTGTGCATTCTGCTGAGACGGAACTCGGGCCACCAGCCCATCCCTCGTTCCAGAACTCGGCCGTGCCTCAGGCCGAGTTTCCTGCTGTTGCCCTTGCCCAACCTCCATCACCACCTTCAACCGAGCCTTCAACCGAGTCCATTGTTGTCTTCACCGACTCTAATCCACCCAATCTTGCCTCCTCTTCTCCACCTACACTTTTGCACCTTCCGCTAGCTGAAAATAACTCCCATCCCATGACCACCCGGGCCAAAACCAGCAATCTCAAACCAAAATCTTTTCACTCCACAAAACATCCTATTGTTCCGGATCCTAATCAGGACAATGAACCAAAAACCTTCAATCAAGCCAAGAAATTTCCTCAGTGGGTTACTGCCATGGAATCAGAATTCAATGCGTTATCTAAAATGGTACATGGTCTTTGGTTCCTCGTCCTCAATTTACAAATGTTCTTGGTTGTAAGTGGGTGTACAAGGTTAAACGGAAAGCAGACGACACCATTGATCGCTACAAAGCTCGTCTTGTAGCAAAAGGATATCATGAGGAAGAAGGAGTTAATTATTTTGACACATTCAATCCTGTCGTTAGGCCTACTACGATTCGGCTTGTCTTGACTATTGCTCTTACTTTTCATTGGCCTATCATACAACTTGATATTAATAATGCCTTCCTGAATGGTGACCTGATTGAGCAGATCTTTATGGAGCAGCCACCGGGTTTCATCGATCAATCTCGGCCCTCACATGTGTGTCTTCTTCAAAAGGCACTGTATGGCTTGAAATAGGCCCCTCGGGCTTGGTTTAGTTAGCTCAAGTCCTTCTTACTTGTTTCTGAATTTCGTGCATGTCAATCAGATTGTTCTCTTTTTGTCTTTCTCAAGGCCAACTGTGTGATCTATGTTCTTGTCTATGTTGATGATTTGATTGTTACTGGCAGCTCCAGCTCTCACATTGCTTCCTTTATTTCTAAGCTCAATCAGGCTTTTGCTTTGAAAGATCTGGGCAATCTACATTACTTTCTGGGCATTGAAGTGACTCGTTCCTCTGACAAGTTGTTTTTGTGTCAACAGAAGTACATTAGAGATCTTCTAGACGAGTCTAAGATGACAGATGCTAGACCTATTTCTAGTCCAGCTGAACCGCATTCTCGGCTCTCTAAGGATGGTGATCCATTTCCCGATCCCACGCTATACATGAGTGTGGTTGGTGCTCTACAATATGTCACTATCACCCGCTCCGAGATATCTTATGCTGTCAATCGTGTTTGTCAGTTTATGCACTGTCCGATGGATTCACATTGGGGCGCGGTAAAGCGCATTTTGCGGTATCTGAAGGGTACTTTGACTCATCAGTTCTATATTCAACCAACACCTCGGTTCACATTGACTGCTTTTTCGGATGCTGGTTGGGCTTCTGATCTTGATGATTGTCGTTCTCAGTTTGGTTTTGCCATTTATTTGGCAACACTCTTATTAGCTGGACCTCGCGAAAGCAGAAAGTTGTTGCTCGCTCTAGCACTGAAGCTGAATATCGAGCTATTGTTGCTACTGTTGCAGATATTAGATGGATTCAGTCACTTCTATTCGATCTTCGGCAACATCTTGTTTCTCAACCTGTATTACTTTGTGACAGTCTCAGTGCCACTTTCATGGCTCGTAATCCAGTCCTAAATAATCGGTCAAAGCATATTCATGTTGATTTTCACTTTGTTCGTGATATGGTTGAGGCAAATGAGCTTTTTGTTCGCCACATTAGTGCTACCGATCAAGTTGCAGATATTTTTACCAAGGCCATCGACTCTCGTCATTTTGACAGTTTATGTCCCAAGCTTCATGTCCGGCCTTCTCCATGAGCTTGCAGGGGGTATTAGCGATATTGTTATAATTATATTTTCCTTTTATACAATATTCTGTATATATTTTTCCTCAGTATATTCTGATAATATGCTGAGAATATTTTGTAAATCTTTTGTAATCTTTTTGTGTAATCTTCTCTATATAATACGATAACCTCAGTCTGATAAGATCAACTGAGTTCACATCTTTTAAGTTTAGGCCTTTTGGGAATGGTGGTTTTAAAGCTCTTCAAGTTGCCAACCACTCGTTATTGATGTTAAAGTTTTCTTTCACATTATTACTTCGAAGGCATCAATTTTTTTTTGAAAAAGGTAAGAATTATGGGATCCTTCTCACGGAGGATGTCCTGAAGCATCCTTGCAGATGAAATCAAACCCAAATGCATCAATTTGTTTTGCTCACTCTTTTTTTCCTTCCTCCATTTAATAATTATATTATAACTACAACATAGTAAATGTTGTTCATATTTTATCTGTTGAGTTAGATATCAGGGGTGCTTGCATCTGGAAAAAAGGGGAAAATACCTTAAAATCACCAGATAAACTATGTGAAATTGTGAATGATCACCAAATAAACTAAGTGACAATCACTAAGACATCAAATGATGGGATTTTAAGCCATTATGTTACTGGCATATATCTTGATTTGAAATCACCAAATAAATTATGTGGATGATCTGCAAGATCTTTATATTGTGTTTACTTATTTTTATTGTTCTAAAAATCACTTTTAGGTCCCGTCTAGACGCTGGAAGCTCCTAGCCCGCCTAGCTGTTCAGATCGCCTAGGCACCCATCTAGGACCGCCTAAGCCACCGTTCAGACCGTCTAGGCGCTAGGCGGTCTCTCTCCGCCCAGCATCCGCCTAGCATTTTTTAGAACATTCCTTATTTCCATGAAAAGACAACGCTAACATGTGTGGTAATCCTATGTACTTCTTTTTATGTAGTTTTTGCTATTCCATACAACGAATTAGATTGGGATTAAACTTGTTCAGAATTTGCTTGGGTTTATGGTTAGATTAATTGAAAGTTGAATTCTTTGTTGATTCTATCTTGATTCGGGTGTGATGCTTTTCTTGTTGATTTCTTATACTTCATGGTGTCTTATAAATCCATATTGATTAATTGATGAGAATCAAATTAGCAGCAATTTTGAATTTTTTGAGCTCTTGGGTTGTGGTGGACACTCAATTAGTAATAACACTATATTATATGACCGAGTCAATTGCATTTTTCCATTTTTAAAGTAGTACAGGTCTCAATTTTTAAGAAATTGATTTTTTAATTAGTACATCAAATTGATTAATTAACACAAATAATTAGTTGGCTCCAAATCCTCCCATACTAGTGAATTTCATACACGTAACGTAGAGGAGCGATTGTGGCACCACAATCGTAGAAGGATGAGGGTAAGAAATGTCTTTGCCTTTAATTAGTTTTGGGTTGGAAAGAGCGGTAGACCCACATATATTATCAAAAAAGGCTAATTAGGAACAATCCGAGAGATAGCCAAACCCCTAACATCATCAAACAGGATAGATAAAATAGAGTCTGGAGGCTCAAATAAAACATGTAAGCCAAGAGGAAAAGAAAATCCCAAAGAAGCAAGACCATTAGCCACCCGATTAGCCTCACGATAAACATGTCGAAATTGGATAATCCAATCTCTACTAATAAAGCCTTGGCATTGAGATATCAGGCTAGAAAGTGGATGAGCTCTGTTGAGCGTCTTATGTAAAAGCTGAATGACGAGTTGAGAGTCCGCTTCCACCAAAACTCGTCTGTAACCCCCATCCCAAGCAAGGCGTAACCCTTGGAGGATTCCCCATAACTCGGCGATAGGCACCGAGCAAACACCTATATTGTGCACAAATCCCTTTATCCAATGCCCGTACTCATCTCTGATGACCCCACCCACAGAAGCCAGACCTAAAGCTTGATTAACGGCTCCATCTGTATTGATCTTAACCCAAGATTCCCCGGGTAAAGACCATCTCACATGAATCTCCTCATACATCGGCTTCACCATAAGCTCTTTATTTGCACTCCAAGCAGAGCCAAAAGAGGCCGCTTGGCCGATAATAAAATCTGGGCTATTAAACGGCCGACTCGTCCCCGCAAAGATCACCCCATTCCTCCACTTCCAAAGCCACCAACAAGTGGTAACAAAAATAGTCTGCCAAGCAACACTATGTATCTTACGATCAATCACCACCAAGTTTTCTCTGAGCCAATCCGCCAAATCAGAGTTAAAGAAAAGCAGAGCAGCAGTAGGCGGTAGGAGGTGTTCCTAGGTTTCTCTAGCAAATTGACAGTCACGAAGAAGGTGGACTAGGGTCTCTTCTCCATTGTTACAAAGAGTACAAGTACTCGTAGAAGCAAGGTGACGGCGTCGCCGCTCGACGTTAGTCATCACACGTTCATGGCAGACCAACCAAAGGAAATAACGAATGCGTTCAGGAACTTGCAACCGCCATATCCCACGAAACAAGTCAGCTCTAGGATTAGGAATAGATTTCTCCCCCCGCAGCAGGCTATAGGCGGAAGCAACAGTGTACTGACCTGAGGAAGTCTCACTCCAAGAGTTATTGTCAATTGCTGAAGGCGATTCCACAATCGTAGCAGCAACAATTTTAAGAAGAATAGCATTGGGCAGCAAAGAATTAAACTCATCCCACTTGCAACCAACCCCAACAACCCAAAAATCCGACACAGTGGCGTTAATGGATGATTGATCAATCGGGGTCGTCGCTAAAGAAATAAGCGTTTGAGAACAAACCCACGGCTGAACCCAAAATTTAATTGATCTGCCATTGCCTAACTGCCATCGAAGGCCCGGAATAACTGCTTCACGAAGTCCCTGTTGGATGCCTCGCCAAGTATGGGAGGCCCGATTCATTCTTGACACAGAAGATGGTTGTAGCACATTGTTCACACCGTATTTCCCTCTGACAACAGTTGACCATAAACTATCAGCATCATGGAGAAGGCGCCACCCCATTTTTCCAAGCATGGCAGTGTTCATTTCTCTCATAGACTTAACCCCAAGGCCACCTAATTTTCTCGGTAAGCAAACCACTGGCAACTTAACAAGATGAATTTTCTTGTTTTCCTCATCCCCGCCCCAAATAAAGCGTCTACAATAGGCATCAATACTATCACACGTGGTTTTGGGAAGACAAGAGGTATTCATAGCATATATAGGCAAAGACGAGAGAACAGACCGAGTGAGGGTTACCCGACCCGCTAAACTTAGATTCTTGCCATGCCAACCATTTAATCGATTCATAATCTTACAGAGAAGAGGCTCATAAGTGTCCTTGGAAACTTTAGAGTGGATTATCGGCATGCCAAGATAAGAGCCAAGATTCTGAGTAACTTGCACACCACTCTCAGATTGAAGACGAGCAATAAGTCCAGGATCAACATTCGGAGAAACAAAAAGTTTGGACTTTTGGAGACTAACGTTTTGACCCGAGACGACACAAAATTCATCAAGGACTTTCCTAATAACTCGCACTTGACCAATCGACGCCTCAGCTAATAGAATAATATCATTTGCAAATAGGACATGGGAAAGAGGAGGAGCATTCCGAGCAATCTTAACCGGTTTCCAGCCCCCAGTGCTAACAACTTGATTAATCTTCTGACTCAAACGCTCATAAAGGACAAACAGATAAGGAGAAATTGGGTCCCCTTGTCTGAGTCCCCGAGAGGGTTTGAAGCGTTCTGTCATTTCACCATTCCATAAGAGCCTCATTGTGGAAGTATTAAGACACTCTCCAATCCAGTCGCTCCATTCTGAAGGCAGCCCAGCATCCCGAATGGTATCAAGAATAAAATCCCATCGTAAGCGATCATAGGCTTTCTCAAGATCAAGTTTAAGGAGCATCCAACCCTTCTTTCCTTTCTTCCGCTGCATAGAATGAATGACTTCCTGAACAAGAGCGATATTATTAGTAATGAATCGCCCAGGTAGAAAGCTTCCTTGGGCCGGGCTTATCAACTGATTCATAATAGGCTTCAAACGATTTGTTAGAATCTTTGTGATCAGTTTATAAATCACGTTGCAAAGACTGATAGGGCGGAACTGAGAGATTAATTCTGGCTGAGCAACTTTAGCAATCAGAACTAACAAAGTATCATTGATAGAAGGCGGCAAGTGACTCGTCTTGAAGAAATCAAGCACCAACCTGCAAATAGAGGGTTTGACAGTGGCCCAAAATTTCTGAAAGAAAATAGCCTGGAACCCATCAATTCCAAGAGCCTTACAAGCACTCATCTGACGTAGAGCACCAAAAATCTCAGCCTCAATGACCTGTGCAACCGACAGTGCAATATCAGCATTCGATAATTGTGGAAAACAACCAGAGGGAAAAGCATTGCACTGGTATGAAACAGCAGGGGCGGTATAGAGCTCACGGAAAAAATCAACTGCCATCTGTTCAAGTTGAGCGCAATCAGAAACCCAAGAGCCGTCATTAGTTCTCAAGCCATCAACTTTATTGGTTTTCCTACGAATAATAGTTGAAGTGTGGAAGTAAGAGGTATTCCGATCTCAAGCCATCAACTTTATTGGTTTTCCTACGAATAATAGTTGAAGTATGGAAGTAAGAGGTATTCCGATCTCCACAGGCTATCCATTTTTCCCTTGATTTTTGAAACCAAAGGAGTTCCTCCCTTTCAAGGACCAATTCAAGTTCACCCCTTAAACGAGCCTCAAGCTTATACAATCCAGGGTGTGCATTAGAAACTAAAGCATTTTGAATACCCTGCAGACGTGCCAGCAACTGATCTTTCTGTTTCAGAACATGCCCAAACACTTTTTTATTCCAATTCTGCAAAACCGGACGTAATCTTCCAAAGCCTCAGGTGTTGAAACTCGCCCATTCCAATTCACTTGCACAACCTCGGGAAACGTCTGATGGAGGAGCCAAGCAGCTTGGAACCAGAAAGGACGACGTCGCGGGTTGCACACAAACGACGACTCTAAGTCAAGGATAATTGGGTTATGATCAGAGCTTAATCGGGGAAGATGTTTCACAGTTGCATTGGGCCACATAACTCTTCCCACATCATTCACAACAATTCTGTCCAAACGCTTGGAAATCCTGCCATGCACACTAGAGTCTCTTGACCAAGTGAAAGGCGAACCAGAGAACCCCATATCAACCAAGTTCAATTTGTTCATACATTCCAGAAAGCGAGTAGAGTCCTCAGAGAGTTCCCCAATACCCCCATCTCTTTCAGTATAGGAGATAATGGAGTTAAAGTCACCACCAATCATAATCGACCCTTGCACCGGAGCAACAGCCGCCTCTAAATCATTCCAAAAGGGCCAACGACGACCCGGTGACGGTGGTGCATAAACAAAGAACATATTTAAGGCTCCACTGGAAGTGGAGACACACGCATGAATGAAATGCTCATACTTAGCAACAACACAAAGACTAATGGTAGCCTTCCACAAAAGCCAAACTCCACCTGCACGTCCATTAGCTTCAACTCGAGTGAAATTTTCAAAACCCAGCTTGTTACAAACAGAATCAGCTTGATCCCCAGAGATTTGGGGTTCCGAAATACTCAAAATATCCACATGAAAATGACGACACAAATATCGAATCGATCGTCGAAAATCCGCTTCCCAGCTCCACAACAATTCCAAAAAAGACTAATCATAAGGACATTAATGGGAGTGTAGGGGAACATCAAGGAAGTCAAGAATGTTGGGCATCATTACGATGCTCAGCAATCATCTCGGTATCATGTGAATCATCCACCATCAAAGTCGACTCACCATCTGTAGGTGTAGTTTCCTTGACATCGTGAAAAATCATTGAGCCCGGTCCAAGATGAACTTTGCTCGGAATCTTGTCCAAAACTTCAATGGGTATATCGTCATTCTCAACGTCCATATGGGTGTCTTTCCCTCTATTTCCTGTGGCAGTGGCAACTGGGTTGGCAGGATGTACTCTAGCAGCTTTTTCACGTGCCAAATTTGTCGCCTCACTAGACTTTTCCTTCGTTAGAATTTTCAGTCCCTGACTCGCCGGTTTGAACCCATTTTGTTGAGAACCCATATCTGTGGGACCAATAGCTTGAGTGGCAGGTTTAACAGATTCACCCCTATTATTCGGGCGAGGTCTTTTCGGGCCAGAAGATCTTCTCCTATTTTGGTGGTTAGAGGAAGATCCAGGATCATACCTAATAACATAATTTGCTCCCGGGATCTCTTTATTTATGTCAACTGTAGATTTTGGGTCTTGAACCAAATTAGCAAATCTATTCATATCGGGTAAAATCCCGATTTTGACCAGATTTTTTCCTTTTTGGGGTCATGGTTTCCGTGCAACTGTCATCCAAGGACCCAAGTGGTCCCCACCAGAAGATCCTAACCCCGGATTATCATCCCTAACATCAGTCGGCGTCGGCGTAACATTCTGATCAGCAACCTGGGTCGATTGTTTAGTGACGGAAGGGCAACCCTCCTTCATGTGTCCAAACTTGCCACAGTGTAAACAAATGATGTGTAAACCCTCATATTCCAACTGAACTCTCTCGCCATTGACATACATAGTCCCTTTCAACGGCTTACTAAGATCAAGCTCAATGCAAACATGAGCAAAACGTCCTCTTGCACCAGTTATAGTGTTCGTATCCACCTTGATTGGGTTACCAAGTGCAGCCGCCACACCAAACAACACGTCCTCTTCATAGATAACTGGGGATAAACCCGACAGACGAACCCAAGTGAAAGTAGAATTAATAACATCCATTGTTGGATTGAAAGAAGGATCCCATCGCTTAACTGCAATGTAACTCCCAAACACCATCCATGGCCCATCGGTTAAGATGTAAAGAAGATCCTCTTCCAAGTCGAATCTGGCGAGAAAATAATCATTAGAGATATCCACCAACGTCATTCTCCCTTTAGGCATCCAAGATGCACGTAGTTTGGTATCAAGCATAGCATGAGAGACCGGTTTTCCAAGAATCTTAAGCACCACCGTGAACTGCCATGAAGAAAAAAGCGACTGAATGACATCGTTTGCAATGGTAACATGAGGGGTCGATCCTTCACCTTCCGGGTAATCAACCCTAATTTTCCCTGATTTCCATAAATCATCTTTTGCCAGGGGAGCATAGGCTACCTTTCTATCTCCAATCAGTGTTTCTTTCCAGGACGGAAGGAAATCAGGAGGTTTATCCGGCGGTAGGCCCTTCATCGGAGACATACCCGGAGTATTGGAAGAAGATGGCGTAGAGAGCATAGAGAGTGTTTTTCTTTATTCAAGTGTGTTGTTTGATATTTTTGCCTTTAATTAGTTAACGGTGGATTAACAATGTTAAGTTTTGGGTGATTAAAGGAAAAGTGGTGCTAGACTCCTTAAGTGTTGTGCAGGAGGTTCGAAGTTCGAATCTCACTGATAGCATGTATGGAAAAATTGATATTGGGAGGGTCTCCCCCAAAATGGGGCCACGAAGTACCCGGTCCGGATGTAGAGCGGTGTCCGACCGATCGAACCGGGCGAGCCAAAAGGCAAGACCAAAAAAAAAAGGAAAAACTTTTCTTTATACGGGTAATTTACTGAAATTTAGTTTTTTATGGGTGGTTTTCTGAAAACTGAGATAATTTAAGGGTGGTTTTGTGTAATTTAACATATAGTCCATCAATCTGTAGTACCAAGTTCAAATTCAGTTTACCTGTCCACCAACTCGTCCACCACCTCCGCCCGTACCACCACCGTCCGTAATTCCGTAAACGGAGTAATGCAATGCTTCTCCCTTCTCAAACCTCGCATACCAATCTGCGTAACCTCCACAACCAGCAAATCCCTCGCCCACGCCCCTTCATTATCCGCCTACACAGACCTTCTGGAAGCTTCCATCGTCTCCAAATCTCTAAACCAAGGCCGGGAAGTCCACCAGCATCTCCTCAAGAGCAGCTCCACTTCCAGAACCCACCCTCTCATCCTCGAAAAACTCGCCCGTTTATATGTCGCCTGTGACCGCCCGCAAGGTGTTCGACGAAATTCCCAACCCAAGTGTCGTTCTCTGCAACTAGATGATTCGAGCCTATGCTTGGAACGGTCCGTTTGGAGATACTCTTGATTTGTACTCTATGTAGGTGTGAGCACCTTTAATTAATGCACATAATGGTGGAGCAAGAGGCTAAAATTGCAAATGTGGAACTTCCCACATCGGAAGTTTGGGCAATTGAGCCCCAATATATATTAGGCCTCTTACCAACTCATTATTGAATTAAGCTAGAGCATGGACACCCCTCGCGCGCGCCGCCGCCGCCGTCCGGCCGGCTCGGGCTCGGGCGCGGGCTCGGGCGCGGGCTCGGGCGCGGGCGCGGGCGCGGGCGCGGTGGGGTCCTATTTTTGATATCTGATTTATTTTTGGGCCAATGAAGTATGCGGATTAACATTATCCGATTGTTTCTTCCGCAACTTCTTTTCAAAGTTATTTGTTTTAACTAAAAGATTTGCTTATATCAAATCCGATTTTCTAGCCATATCTTTGACTGAAAACGTGGAGGTTGAGAAATTTTATCTGATAAGTGGGAAATTTCTAACAAACTGATTGGGGAAGTTCAGCATAAAAGGAGACGTGGTTTTCTTCACAAAATACACGATTTACAGTTCTTTTCTCTCGACGTTCTAAAACTGCTCTAGCTTTGTTGTTCTGAGTTCTGTGAGATCCCGACCCTCTCTTACTGGTGTGCACCGGTTCGAGAAGGAGCTGTGCTAACCTTGGGGGGAAACCGCCGCTATCTGATTGCACCAGTGTCAGGGCGTAATTGCTTCTAAGGCAGTGGCTCGTCCACGACGCAGCGATTCAAGTTTTCTACATTAAATCAACGGCCCACATTTCTATCTTTGTCTACTGTTTTCGCCCTTTGCAGCGTTTTGTTTCAACAATTTAGAAGCAATTATTACGCTGCTACTTTCTTTGTTTCAACAATTTAGAAGCAAAAACCTTGTTGATGAACCTAGGAGAAGTAAAAGGAAGAGAAATGAAAACCATTTTGGACCGGACTTTGTAACTGCCTTCTTGCTAGAACTCCGAGATCTAGATAAATTAAATGAATGTTTTGTGTGTGCACATTTAATTGAAGATGATCCAAAAACATACGATGAAGCTATGAGATCCATTGATGCAAATTTTTGGAAAGAAGCAGTTAACAGTGAAATAGAATCCATCTTGTCTAATCAAACTTGGGAATTAGTAGACTTGCCTAAAGGCAATAAGGCCATAGGTAACAAGTGGATTTTTAAGAAAAAATTAAAGACAGATGGGTCTATAGAAAGGTACAAAGCGAGATTAGTAATCAAAGCGAGATTAGTAATCAAAGGGTTTACTTTCCTTGTTTCAACAGAAATGGAGGCCAAATTTCAGAAACCGCTGCTGGATCTCTCAAAGCTCGAACCCCTGGACGGCATCAATTACAAACGTTGGTCCCAGAAGCTACTCATCTTCTTCGAGCAACTCGACATGGACTACGTGCTGTTCAAACCTGCTCCTGTGCTTCCCACGTCGTCCACTTCAGATGCTGCAGATACCAACACTGCTGCATCTCAGGACAAGCAACAACAGATCGTCACTGAAGATCAATCTCAGGCCATGGCTGAACTGCAGAAATACGAAAAGGATAACAAAACTGTAAGAGGTCATTTACTCCATCATATGACGAATCCTTTATTTGATTTGTTTATCACTAACAAGTCTGCTAAGTCCATCTGGGAAAACCTTGAGAAGAAGTATGGATCTGATGATGCCGGAAAACGAAAATATGTCACCGGCAAGTGGCTGCAGTTCCAGATGGTCGAAGATAAGCCTATCATGGATCAAGTCCATGAATACGAAAACCTCGTTGCTGATGTTCTGTCCGAAGGCATGAAAATGTGTGAAATCCTACAGGCCAATGTTCTCATTGAAAAGCTCCCGGAATCCTGGGCTACTTATCGGAACCACCTCAAACACAAAAAGAAAGATATGTCCCTGGAGGAGCTCGTAGGCCACATGAAGATTGAAGAAGCCAATCGTCTTAAAGATAAGCCTCTTTCCATCTCTTCTGATTTATCGGTTAAGGCTAATATTGTGGAAGCTGCTGGTGGCAAATCCGACAGGTTTAAAGGGGCTGCTGGCCCTTCCAAGAAAAATCAGAAGTTCCTCCATAACAAGCAGAAGCCAAACTTCAAGAAAGGCTGGAAATCTGACAAGCCCAAAGGGGCGTGCTTTGTCTGCGGAAAACCAGGACATCGGGCTGCTGTTTGCAATTTTCGCAATGACCAACCGAGAAACAACCAGAAGCCGAATCAGCAAGAGAAGAATCAAGCGAACCTGACCGAAGATGATCTCGTGGCTGTTGTATCCGAGGTGAATATGGTGGACCTGGCTGAATGGGTCGTTGACACCAGCGCTACGAGGCACTTCTGCTCCAACCGGAACCTCATGTCAGAATTCGAACCAGCTGCTAAAGGAGAACAGGTTTACATGGGTAACTCTAGCATTTCTGAAGTGCTCGGTAAAGGAAAAATTCTCCTTAATCTAAGTCCTGGCAAAAAATTATGCTTAATTAATGTCTTGTATGTGCCTGCTTTGCGAAAAAATCTGATTTCTGGTGGTCTTTTAGTTAAGGCAGGCTTCAAACTTGTCTTTGATGGGGGAAAGCTGGTTATTAGCAAGAACGGGGAATTTGTGGGAAAGGGTTACATGTCTGCTAATGGTTTGATTTTGCTTGAGTCTGCTTGCATTGAAGTTGAGAATAAAACTTCTAGTTCTGCTTATATCGTTGAATCTTTAAGTTTATTGCATGCTAGACTTGGACATGTGAATGTGAAATCAATTGATCGGTTGCATAAAATGGGTCTAATCTCAAAACCAAAATCGAGTGAACATGAAAAGTGTGTGGTTTGTGCTGAATCGAAATTCACTAAGAAACCCTTCAAAAATGTAATTGAACGAAATACCGAGCTGCTTGAATTAATACACTCGGATTTAGCTGACTTTCACAATAGTGAGAGTAGAGGTGGAAAAAAGTACTATATTACCTTTGTTGATGATTTCTCAAGGTACACAAAAGTCTATCTACTTAGATCTAAAAATGAGGCTGAACAAACATTCATGTTTTATAAAACTGAAGTAGAAAATCAGTTAAACAGGAAGATTAAAAGGCTAAGGTCCGATAGGGGAGGAGAGTATGGAACTGAATCTCTACAAAACTTTTGCAAGGCAAATGGTATTATTCATGAGATGACAACTCCATACTCGCCCCAACAAAATGGGATAGCGAAACGAAAAAACCGCACCCTCAAAGAAATGATGAATGCCATGCTTATTAGTTCTGGATTGCCTAATAATATGTGGGGTGAAGCAGTGCTTTCTGCTAATCATATACTTAATAGAATGCCACATAAGAAATTAGACAAAACTCCCTACGAGTTGTGGAAAGGCTTTGTTCCTAATTTGGCATATCTTAAAGTGTGGGGGTGTCTAGCTAAGGTAGCTATCCCCACATTTAAACGAGAATGTGTTGGACCTAGAACTTTTGATGCTGTGTTTATTGGATATGCATATAATAGTTCAGCTTATAGATTTATGCGCATGAATGATAAGACTATTTGTGAATCTCGCGATGCTGATTTCTTTGAAAATGTGTTTCCCCTTAAGAAAAGTGATGTGCCTTGTACTGGTCCTTCTACTTCTAGAATAGCTTCTAGTCCGTTAACCGTTGAGACTTCTAGGAAAAACCTTGTTGATGAACCTAGGAGAAGTAAAAGGAAGAGAAATGAAAACCATTTTGGACCGGACTTTGTAACTGCCTTCTTGCTAGAACTCCGAGATCTAGATAAATTAAATGAATGTTTTGTGTGTGCACATTTAATTGAAGATGATCCAAAAACATACGATGAAGCTATGAGATCCATTGATGCAAATTTTTGGAAAGAAGCAGTTAACAGTGAAATAGAATCCATCTTGTCTAATCAAACTTGGGAATTAGTAGACTTGCCTAAAGGCAATAAGGCCATAGGTAACAAGTGGATTTTTAAGAAAAAATTAAAGACAGATGGGTCTATAGAAAGGTACAAAGCGAGATTAGTAATCAAAGGGTTTACTCAAAAATATGGCATAGACTATTTTGATACTTATTCTCCTGTGACTAAAATCGCCACTATTCGTGCTTTAATCGCTTTAGCTGCATCTAACAATTTACTTGTGCATCAGATGGATGTAAAGACAGCTTTCTTAAATGGTGATTTAGAAGAAGAAATTTATATGCAGCAACCCCCTGGATTTACGGTTCCTGGGAAAGAGGATAAAGTGTGCAAACTCAAGAAGTCTCTATATGGTCTAAAACAGGCACCAAAACAATGGTATGAAAAATTTCATAAAACTATTCTCAGTTTTGGTTTCTCTGTGAATGATTCTGATGCATGTGTGTATTCTAAGATAATGCAAAAGGATTGTGTGATAATCTGTTTGTATGTAGATGATATGTTAATACTAGGTACGCACTTAAAAGCTATAACCGAGACAAAAGACTTCTTGTCTTCTAAGTTTGAGATGAAGGATCTAGGAGAAGTGGATGTAATCCTAGGTGTTAAAGTGATTAAATCGAAAGATGGGTTTGTGTTAACTCAATCACATTATGTTGAGAAAATGTTGAGGAAATTTGAATCTGTTGATGTGACACCTGCAAGGACCCCTTATGATCCTAGCACACGGTTAAAGTAAAACCTAGGAAAAAGTGTTTCACAAACCGAGTATGCGAAAATTATTGGTAGCTTAATGTTCTTAATGAACTATACTAGGCCTGATATAGCTTATCCAGTGAGTAGACTAAGTAGATACACTCATAATCCTAATCATGATCATTGGAATGCTCTAAAACGTTTATTGAAATATCTAAAGGGCACTTATGATTGGGGTTTGCATTATAAAAGATTTCCTAATGTTCTAGAAGGATTTTGTGATGCAAATTGGGTGGCTGACAATGATGAGGTCAGTTCTACCAGTGGATATGTTTTTATGCTTTGTGGTGCAGCTATATCTTGGAAGTCTGCTAAGCAGACTGTGATTGCTCGGTCTACAATGGAGTCGGAGTTTATAGCTCTTGACTTAGCAGGACAAGAAGCTGAATGGCTTAGGAGTTTGTTGGCAGATATCCCAATGTGGGGGAGGCCGACGCCTCCTATTCCATTACATTGTGACTCACAAGCCGCCATTGGGGTGGCGAAAAATAGTGCATATAATGGCAAGAAAAGGCACATAAGAATTAGACATGAAGCTGTGAGGCAATTGATATTAAATGGGGTACTCACCATGGAGTACATAAGATCCGAAAGGAATCTTGCAGATCCTTTGACTAAGGGATTGAACAGGAAATTAGTCCTGGAAACGTCGAGGGGAATGGGATTGAAACCCATATGAAAGTTGTGACTTTCAGTTCCTATGGCGATAAATGAGAAATAAAGAGGTTGAGCCAATCGAGCTTTTAATGATTACATAGCCTTATTGTGAGGTGGTTCGTAATGAGACGAACTTGATGTAGTCACCTACGTGGGTGTAAATTATTGTTTGGAACATTGAGTAAGTCCTCAATACGCACTCATGAGAAACCCAAGAATAAAGTCTCAAGAGGAAGACTAAAACGCGGGATTACAGGAAAACATTGGCAATACGTGTGTGCTCTTGAATTCCGTTCTCTTTAAAATCAATGAGTTCAAGATACGTTCACTCATATGATTCGAGAATATTTTCAAGTTCACTAAAGCACAGGTTCAAATCGAAAGATACCTGCTGTTTAAGCACTGAGCCTATATTAAACTCAGAATGACACATTCTGTGCATTTGTGGGGGATTGTAGGTGTGAGCACCTTTAATTAATGCACATAATGGTGGAGCAAGAGGCTAAAATTGCAAATGTGGAACTTCCCACATCGGAAGTTTGGGCAATTGAGCCCCAATATATATTAGGCCTCTTACCAGCTCATTATTGAATTAAGCTAGAGCATGGACACCCCTCGCGCGCGCCGCCGCCGCCGTCCGGCTCGGGCTCGGGGCACGATGGCACGTGCGTGGTGTGGTGGGGTCCTATTTTTGATATCTGATTTATTTTTGGGCCAATGAAGTATGCGGATTAACATTATCCGATTGTTTCTTCCGCAACTTCTTTTCAAAGTTATTTGTTTTAACTAAAAGATTTGCTTATATCAAATCCGATTTTCTAGCCATATCTTTGACTGAAAACGTGGAGGTTGAGAAATTTTATCTGATAAGTGGGAAATTTCTAACAAACTGATTGGGGAAGTTCAGCATAAAAGGAGACGTGGTTTTCTTCACAAAATACACGATTTACAGTTCTTTTCTCTCGACGTTCTAAAACTGCTCTAGCTTTGTTGTTCTGAGTTCTGTGAGATCCCGACCCTCTCTTACTGGTGTGCACCGGTTCGAGAAGGAGCTGTGCTAACCTTGGGGGGCAACCGCCGCTATCTGATTGCACCAGTTTCAGGGCGTAATTGCTTCTAAGGCAGTGGCTCGTCCACGACGCAGCGATTCAAGTTTTCTACATTAAATCAACGGCCCACATTTCTATCTTTGTCTACTGTTTTCGCCCTTTGCAGCGTTTTGTTTCAACACTCTAAGATGCTAGCCATTGGGATTGTGCCCACCAAGTTCACCTTCCCTTTTGTTCTCAAGGCGTGCTCCGGTTTGTGTGCTGTGGGGGCTGGAGAGGAGATTCATGGTCAGGCAATCAGGATGGGGCTTGATAAAGATATTTATATTTCAACTGCCTTGGTTGATTTTTACATGAAATGTGGGTCTCTAGGGGAGGCAGAAAGGGTGTTTGATAGGATGTTTGGCAGGGATCAAGTAGCTTGGAATGCAATGGTTGCTGGATACTCTCTCCATGGGGTGTACAATGATGCAGTGAGATTGGTAAAGGAAATGTGTACTTCGGGTATAAGCCCTAATTCATCTACCCTTGTGGGGCTTTTGCCAGTAGTTGCTGAGGCCGGAACGTTGAAAGAAGGGAAGGCGATTCATGGGTATTGTGTGAGACAACGTTTTGATACTAGTATTGTGGTCAGCACTGGACTTCTGGATATGTATGGAAAATGTGAATGCCTATCTTACACGAAAGTAATCTTTGACATGTTACGGGTGAGGAATGAAGTGACTTGGAGTGCAATGATTGGTGCCCTTGTAAACTCAGATCATATGCGAGAGGCGTTGGAATTGTTTGGTCAAGTCTTTGTTTCTGATAGAAAGAATTTGTCGGTGGTGATCATTGGATGTGCTCTTCGAGCCTGCACTAAGTTGATAGATCTATGTAGAGGGAGACGGATCCATTGTCATATACTTAAAACAGGCAGCCTTCCAGATCTAATGGTTGGGAACACACTCCTATCGATGTATGCAAAGTGTTGTGCTTTGGATGATGCTGTTAAGTACTTTGAAGGAATGGTTCCAAGAGATAGAGTCTCCTACAATGCAATGATTTCTGGTTTTGTGCAGAATGGCAAAGCCAGAGAGGTTCTTAATTTATTCCGGGTAATGCAATTGTCCGGGATAGCTCCAGATGAGGCAACAATGCTTGGGATTTTGCCAGCCTGCTCACAGTTAGCTGCTTCACTACATGGAATGTGTGCCCATGGTTATGCTACGGTTAATGGTTTGACTGATGACGTCTCAGTCTGCAATGCTTTGATTGATATGTATGCAAAGTGTGGAAAAGTGAATACTGCGAGGAAAATATTTAGTAGGATGCCTAAACGGGATATAATCTCATGGAATTCAATGATAGCTGGTTACGGGAGTCATGGCCTGGGCTCAGACGCACTTGTACTGTTTCAGGAGCTCTTAGCTGAAGATTTGAAGCCAGACGAGATAACTTTTATTAGCCTCTTGATTGCCTGTAGCCATTCTGGTCTTGTTGCCGAAGGCAAGCACTGGTTTGGATCAATGGTTGATCAGTTTGGAATTACCCCCAGGATTGATCACTACATATGCATGGTTGATCTTTTGGGTCGAGCAGGACTTTTGGAGGAAGCCAAACGTTTTGTTGAAGAAATGCCTTTGGAGCCCGACATTCACATCTGGGGCAGCCTACTCGCTGCTTGTAGGGTCCACAAGAACATTGAACTAGGGGAAGAAGCGTCCAGGAAAATCCACAGTTTGGGACCCCAAGGCACTGGAAATTTCGTTCTCTTATCGAACATATACAGCTCTGCAGGGCGATGGGAGGACGCAGCTGTTATTCAAATCAAGCAGAGAGATGAAGGTTTCAAGAAAAGCCCAGGATGCAGTTTGGTGAGCAGTTGTTGAGTAAGAAGTGATGTTGCTGGGGCTGCTCGTGTAGGAAAACAAGGTAAAAATACTGTAGGCTCCGTAGGCGATGATTATAGTAAGAGATAATATTATGAAATCCTAATTCTTAATATTGTAGGAACCCATATTTAAGGTGGCTTTATAACTGCAGCTCTTCTCAATCTTGAGTTTGTAATTCATATATTGATGGCTGAAGAGAATTCCTAGTGAATCAATCTATTTCATGATCATTTGTGAAATTTCCTTGATGCAGATCGTGATGTTCCCAGCTTGTCTATTCATGGTTGCTAGATCCTACGGACTAGACCGATACAGGGAGTTGAGATTTGACACTGGTAACATATCCTACGAGGTGCGTCACTTTCTCAATCTCACAATCATGCTGAAAATGTGGAAAGACTTTGCTTGATCTTATAAAAAAGAAACTACTAAGTTCTTCTTGTCATCCCACAATGAAGTTTGGGTGCTTAATATGTAGATTGCTCGAACAAATTGTGTTTGTTTAGGTCTAATTTATCTTATATTCTTATGTTGAATCATTGGAATTACCGAAATAGGCATTGCAGCTCCTTTGAAGAACTTGTCAAAGGTGAAACTCATGAGTTAAGAAGAAAAGACAACTAGAAATCATATTTTGCACCATCAAAATAACAGTTTCTTTTTAGTTTCTACTGCTGGCTGATAAGGAAACTGTAACGATTAGCAGGGAGATGCCTGAGTAACATTCCTCTGTAAGAAGAAGCTTGCTGAGTGGTGGTGCTAGGTATGCAAATGTATTGCCCGAGTCGATGAAATCTTCCCGTTCATCAATTGAAATGGATTGACTGTATATAAGCATATTGTGAAACTTCTTCATTTGGGAAATCTAAAGTTGATGAAGATGGAAACAACACTTCTTACTGGTTAGTATTTTGTATGTAAAATATGTATACTTGTTTTTGAGTTCTCAAGAGGATGCGATTATGCTCATCTTGTGATATTTGGCATTTGTAGATATGATGAGAATGATGTTATTGGTCATAGGCTGTACCAAGAAGTAAACAAGTTTTGAGTTGAAGTGTAAACGAGTCGTTAGTACAGCCCTTCTTAAAAATAATGTGTACATTTATTTTCATCTTCTTTCATCTTAAAAAGTAAAAAGCCATAGTATTGAGGAGAAGAACCGCAAATTGAGAGTATTGTTAAATGGATAGTATTTCTATATATAGCTATATAATTTCGGGACTAAGGCTTCATTCGTTAGAGTTGAAATGGGAGTTGAAATGAGTTTATGTAGTTAAAATGAAAAAAAATTCAACAACATGAGTGTTTGGGTGTGATAGTTGAAATGTATTTATACTAGTTGATATAGTTGAAATTTTGGGGAAAAAATAAGGTGAGGGGGAGGATCTTATGGAGTTGAAATGTGTTTATTTTAAAAAGTTGAAATTTTATTCAACCTTTTTACCCGCTTTTTCAACTCTCTTAAATTACTATATATTCTCAAACACTATATAAGTTTATTTTAAATAGTTGAAATTTTATTCAACCTTTTTACCCGCCTTTTCAACTCTCGTAAATTACTACATATTCCCAAACACTACGTAGCTTATATAAAAAATAAACATCTCATTTCAACTACTAATTTCAACACATAATTTCAACATCAACATATATAAGGACACTGTTTCCCGAACGGACCCTAAGAGCATGTTGATCCATTGAAATTTATTGAGATGTTAGAATAATATATTAATAAAATAATAAAAAAGAAGTACAAAAAAAACAGCATTTCATATGAAGAGATGCTTGGATTTGAAAATGAAGCATTCTAAATGAAGAGATGCTAGAAAAACAAGCATCCCAAATAAAAAAATAATATAAAATAATGAAAAAGTGAATTTTTTAGAGATAACTCTTTTTCCATTGATAAACATGCTCTTAAGATTTGTAGTTTAGAACATGTCAAAAATATACCAGAGTAGTATTGATCCAAAGCTAAACTAACCAGAAACATCACAAACTTGAATAATTCGAGTTTATAAATAACTAACAGCCTAGAAAACATGAGAGGCTATGTGATTGGGAGTCATAAGTTACATGCAGTTAGACCAGAAATCAGAGCCTTACATAATTGATGTGGTGATACAATCACATTCAACCTCCTGTTGTTTGCAAAAAGCAGGACTTGTGTCTGTTCTTTTAGACAATGTTCTGACATATGATTAAGCACATAAAGTTACTAATTCTTGCAGTCATGCATCACAAGTCACCTCTTGGCAACCTCAAGTCACTTCTCCCATAACACTAAGGACAATTCTCAACTTGCCAAAAATTGAAGTAGAAATTGGAAAATATTCACTCATGTTTCTCATGACCCGGTCATTGGCAAATGCTACGCTATTTTCGTGCTAGGCAGGACATCAGAGAATAAAAAGTCATGAAATGGAGGACCTGCAGGTAAGAACCCAAGAGAACATCAAAAGATGCTTAGAAAGCTTAATCAAGCTGCTCGAGAGTAAAATTGCGAGGTAGATAATGTTGATGTTGGGCATTCAGAAATAGGAGAAGCCTTAAATTCTTCTATTTTCAAATATAAGTTCCTTGTTATAAATACAAAGAATTACAACTAGGAAAGGATAGACAAATTGAGGAGAACAACAATCCAAGAAAATTTATTCTTCCAGAATGTCGGTGAAAAAGGATGATTAGCGGGTAGAAATAAAACTACAGACAAAAAAAATAAAGATAGGAGTGCACACATGACAAACCATCAAAAAAGTATATTTGACAAAGCATCAAAAGTTTTTTTTATCAAGATGAACCGTCTAAGTTGTTTACATACCTTCTTGTCCACCAAGGATGTAAAGTATATTTGACAAAGCATCAAAAGTTTTTTTATCAAGATGAACCGTCTAAGTTGTTTACATACCTTCTTGTCCACCAAGGATGTAAAATGGAACATGAGCAACCATCTTCGTGCCACTTTCCGTCCAATTGACAGTTCCTGGATCAGGCTTGGGCCTTCTTGCAGGTTGAGAAGGCCCCAAAACAGACAAAGAGATCGCAGGTTCATTCATCAAGCCCAAATAGTCACGAGCACGTGTCCAGACCCTCTCATCAGACATTCGAGACCGTGCTACCTAAATGTAAACATAGATTAAAAAAGAAGTTCCAAAGGTTAAAAAACCCTATCAAGACTCCACACCAGATTTTGATAGCGGATTAGAAGGTTGATAAGGAAGAGGATCACAATAGAGGAACAAGACAAGAATGAAAAAAAATTAGATGTTGCATTCTTAGTGATATGATTTTTTTTAAAATAAAGATATTTGGTAGAAATCAAGATAGGAAACAAATTGATGTTCCTATATACTTCAAAGGATTAGTTTTTCATTGGAACTAAGACATGGCCTGATTAACACTCCACTGAAGTACTAGAAACCTGAATGATAAAATGAACTTTCACCTATTATCTTCAATCAGAAAGAAACTTTTGTCATGTACAAGTAGTGACGCTATCTTAAGTTTCCTCCACATGCATCCAATTTCCATTTTGTTTAGGTTTAACAAAACAAAACAATATTGTTCTCTCTCCCATTCCCTCATCCAAACAAATTTCAAGAATTTGTTCCTTTAATAAACCAACATTCTTATGTGGACAAAAGTAACTCAGTCCCTTGTGACAACTGACAAGTTATATTCTCATGTAATGCATACCTTAGCCAAGGACACACGAGCTCTGGGAAGTAATTCACGGTGATAGGTAGCAAGCTTTGCAATAGCTGTCACAACAAAGCATAAGAGCCTTGATTGTGATGATTTTTGAGAGACAGGGCCGCTAGAGCTCAGAGAAGAATCCTGACGTAGGCCTAAGCGACTTTAGAACAAAATATAGAATCAGCACAAATTCCAATTCAGATATTGGAGGTTCGGAAAGGGCAATTAAACTGACCTTGATGAAAGATTTTCATACAACAGTAACTCCAAGCTCTCAAAAAGTTCACGAGCAGCATCTTTGTGAGATTCACCACCTCCTCCATGTTCACCAATTGCCCAACACAATTGCAGAGCCAACTCTGACTATCAAATTAGAAGATAGAAAATCTCAGATTTATAATAGGTTGAATGCATTTGCAAATATACAGAATAGAGCAGCTCACAGACCTTCTCTGGGCCATCATAAGCTTCTCCAAGTCTATCCATGATAGGCTTCTGTAAATGATTTGATCCATAAATTTTAAATAAATAGGATATTTCATATTTTATTTGCAAAATAAATGCAGGAATGTGAAGGCTGACAGAAAGATACCTTCAGCACAGCAACAAAAGTTGGTGATCGCTGGAATGCAGCAAGCATGAATTCCAAAAGCCTCTTCCGAATCTAACATACATTCAGCTTTTAAAGAGTTACTTCACAAGTTGGCAGAGCTTAGTGTTCATACAACCAACCATTTGCACTAGATGTACAAGCATAGAATATCACATCCAAAATATTTAAATTTCTAGCACAATACATTAATAATAATGTTTTTACAAATTTCAACATGTATGCAAGCCAATACATAAAACATTCAACAAAGGTCTTGTTCTCTAGAAAATATCAACATGCAGTTTTAGATCAAATATATACCTCATAGCAGAAAATCTTGTCAGGAAATAATGTTGAATTCCTTGACATAAGTAGAGGAATTAGTGCACAGATCAGTGCTGCAAAATGTACAGGTTAGAAGCATTCCTTCATTAGTAAGAGACAGTATATTGAGTTACATAAAAACAAATCATATGAAAAGGTAAAATAGGATGGAAACAATGATAATAATGTTTCTCACAATCATTCACGTCACGCAATGCTATGGAAAAATAAACATCAAGAAGGTGAGGTGCCGTCTTAAGGGACTCTTTAAGTCTCTCAGATTGTGTGCCATTTGCAGCAGCCTGTAGTGCTGCTGTCATTCCAGGAGAAGTCCAATGTCGCCCCTGAAAAACAATAACTGCCTTTCGTTATATCTCACATTATAAGAGATAATCATGCATATTAATTATTAAGCATGCATTCTAACACAGCCAATAATGTGTAGCAAGTTCCATTAAACACCTCATAAGAACAAACATAAAATTCGCCATACCGCAATGCCATCATTTTCATCTTTTAAAAGGTCAAGAAAAGAAGGATCAGCCACATCAATTGTACTACTATCTTCAGATTCAGAATCACCTCCTCCATCTGCTATAGTCGAACCAGTATATGCTTCATCCATAAGTGCAAGAAGCATCTGCATCCAAGTATCAAGCAAATTCTTCAGTAAATTAAGGTCCCAAAGGAAGACAATCTGCAAAAAAAATTGTTACAAAATTAACCTCAGGAGCCGTACTCTTCTGAATTGTAGCTATGCTGCCCCCAATCAGTGATCCAGAGCTTCGCTCCACTCTCTCTAGAGCCACTACCAGTACTGGCAGGGAAAAAAAGGAACAAATTAGTGTTAGAGAAAATAAGGTATAAACAGATGTTTCTTTAAGACGACAACTTATACTGAGTGAAGCAAACCTCGATGTGTGCCAGTTATTCTCAATGTTTAAATTAACTAAAGAAACTGCCATATAGCAGGCAAAATAGTTAAGACTAACTAACCCCCAAGAAAGCTTCACAACCAAATTCAAAACCTAGAAGAATTATGATAGTAATAAAATGCCGTTCTCTTGGCATAGTTTATTTTCTTTTCTCTTTCTCAACTTTAAACAATTAAAGAGAAGAAGTCCATAACAATATATACGAAATTGCTTGAATACAAACAACGAGAAACTGGCTATTTATCAGCTTGCTACAGAAAAATTCAACAAACGAAATAATACATTTGAAGAGATGTACACTGCAGTACAGTAAGATACACTGCATGCTCAGATGGTTAATGACCAGATGAAGACACTAGACAAGTGACAAAAGAATTCAGCAGTAATCATTACAAGTCATTAGAATTTGATACCATTCATGTTCCTAACCCCTGATTCTTTCCCTCTACAACAGTTAACAGCTAGCTATGTGATAATATTGATATAAAAACACTTTGTTCATAATAATTTATAAGATTTGAAGACTATAATACTCAGTGAAAAATTAAAGGATGCACTGAATTTCCACTAAATGGTCCTACACAATTTGATAGCCATTGCAAGGTAGCCACATCCTCTTTCAAACAGGTTACAGGAAATATAAAAGGGGCAACTGCATCCAAGGACATTCTGAAAAAAGAGAATAAGTAATCATTTTTGTAAAACTCACTTGGCAAGTCCACTATAGAAGGAAATAATGGAAGAAATGATCCAGGAGAAACCAAGGTGGGAAATATCTTCAGAAATGTTCTCTCCAATCTGCATATGAAACCAAGAAAGCATATTCAGGAAGCAATAAGAAATAAAAATATCATCATAAAAAAAAAATCAGTATTAACATCGTCATTTAGGCAGCATCGTACAAAGCATCGCAAATCAAATGTATTCCCTAAAGAAACTAATAAGCAATTAAATATGGTATTTTAAATGTATGAAGTCATTCAAGAATATGACATATTCACTCTTTCTGAAATTAGAAATTATAAGACCGTGCTCCTGAAAGGGATTGCTCTTCCATTCACTCTCACTACTTTCATAACTTCGTAACTTCTGAAGCCTTCAAATGTATAATAAAAGTCAACAAACTGCATATTATCTTAGATATGCAAGAAATTGCTATTACATTTTAAACTGAATCGTCATATCTTCTGAAACCAGTCAAATGCAAAATGGAACTCTACAGAACTTTAACAATTAATCAGAAAAGCCAAGAGAAAAGGATCGAGGTTCACCTCCCATAAAGTAAGGTCAGATTCACTCAGTAAGAACAGCAAAAACACATATAGGTAGAGACTGAAACATATAAATTTTACTGTATGCTTCTATATCAACATGACAGTTTAGTAAGCAATGTGCAATTGCTTGCTTGACCAATAGAGGTAGCCGCTGAAATTTTGAATTGGTAAAAACTAGAAACAAGCGTCAACACACGAGAAGTAACCATTAAAAATCTTCCTTCTCTATGATCCACATTATGTTGACCAAACAGGATGATACATGCTCTACTCAAATGCCAAATAAAAAAATAGAATATAAAAAGGTAATAAGCTTCCACAATATCAAATAAGGCTTGAAAATTGGATAGAAGATAAATTATGATGATATTAATTCATAATTATATATCAGTAGATGCAACTCTGAAGATGAAATAGGCAAGAACATACTTTTCTCCATTCCACGCAATAAGCTTCAGTAGCAAAGGATAGAACTGCACCGCAAAGTTCAAAATCGAGAGATATGAGAAGTAAACACTGACCTCCAGAACATTTTTATGTCAAAGCATAAATTTTGTTTATGATTAAACTAGATTAACTTTTTCGTCATGAAAAACATACATTAGCTATAAACTTATATAGACTTTAAAAATTCTGAAACTATCATTGTACGAAATCATCAAAACAACGTCCAAGTTGAGAAGAGTAGCCATACCTGAGAAAGTAATGTAGGAAAGGAAGTTATCAACTTTTTCTTATTTGTAATGAGAAATTGAACTGTTGCCTCTGCTATGACAGGATCTGCAAATTCACTGCAAAGCATGGAATAAGTCCCACTTAGATAGCATTTTATTCAAGGACAACATTAGGTTACATTTAAAAAAAGAAGAGTTAAAGGATGATGCAGCAGCAAAATATAATACACAATATCATCACCCTATGAAGTGAAGCATTTAAAATCTCTGGTATCCTAACAAAAGTTTCCTGCTCTATTCCAAGAACAGATGCAAATACCAAACATGAGATAATGTCCCAAAATTTGACATATTTACAATCACAAAAAAAGAAATAGTGAACTGAAACTACCTTTCAAATAAATTAAGAACCCAGGTTATAACCAACTTATTGCTCAACATCCTCCAACTATTAAACTACACCTCCCACCCTTGGTATGTTACAAAAATTCATCACTGCCATATCTGATGTTTCTCAATGAATCTCACCCTTTTGGAATTTCAATAAATTTGGCTGCGTGCACAGATCAGTAGATAGAGGATTACGGTGAAGGAGCCGTACTGAACTAGGGAGAAAGGGAGGGTCTGGGTCTTTTTTGTTTTCTTCGTTTCTTGTGTGTTTGTCATTTTTCTTTTCTTTTCCCTTTTGTCTGTTCCTCTGTTTATGGGTCTCCCGGACACACCCTCTCAATTTTATGTCAGGGTAAGGGTGCGTGCATCTTGGCCCCCCAAACCCTGCCCAAGGCGGGTTTAAACTGGGTTGTTGTTGTTTGTTGTATAATGTCTTGTGACCATTCAGAGTATTTTTATTCCAAAGTATAACTTTAGGGAGGCTAAATAACAATATCAAAACTTCAGTGGGATGAAATTTACTATGAAATAAAGTTTTAATTTCCAATATCATATTTATACAATACTATTAGAGAAGGAGAAGGATGGTTGCTACTTGCTAGGTTCAGGCAGGTTGGCCTGACTTTTTCCTGGAAGAGACTTATGTATATTTGTGATGGTAACAATGACAAATGTTATTTCAAAGTGTATAAAGAATTAGGCATCTCATAATCCTCCCTCTTAATCAACTTTCACTCCTTTGTATTACCCATCAAGTACAACATGATTAGTCAATATGCACATCTGCTATCATCAAATTGTATAATGATGAGAACAAAAGAATACGGAATCACGTACTAGTTCAGCATATTAAACGAACACGGAGAGAATTATGGTGAAAAGATCAATGAAAAAATATATATTTTTTACAGATACTAGAAACTATTTTTTTTTTTTTGGTCGAACAGATACTAGAAACTATTATTACCGGCTCAAGCATGATTTGAAAAAAGTCCTCAAGCTAGGATCAGCATCGTGAAGAACACTCTCCCCAAAGTCAATGAAAAATTGAAGACTGGCCTGCAGAAAAGTGTTACTATCTCTCAATTTGGTCGCATAGCATTGCCAATCACAAAATTTGCATGTCTCAATTTAGCTGCAGAATTAGCCAATTTCATATAGCACATGAGATGACAAAATAGCCAATTTCTCAGCAAATGATTATTATATTGTCGAATTGTAGACTCAACAGCAAACAAAATCACCAACATCATAGTGCAGTTCCCATAGACAACCATGTATCTTGTGAAATTGGAATCCATAATCTTACATTCCATACTATCCGAACATTTCTCAGCCATTATAACATTAAATAGCATCTCAATTCAATATCAAACAAATAAAATTTTGCAAGTAAACTCAATCAACCAACAAACCAGTAAGAGAAGGCCGATTGAGCTACGAGATTGCGAAATCGAGGTAACAGCACGCTGGAATAGCTTGTTAATAGCCGGATAAACTCTGGCAACCAAATCCCCAGACTTGTCAGCTTTACAGAGCTCATGGATTTTCCGCACCTAATCCCCAGAAAATCGAGAATCCAAGAAATTTAGCAATTACTCAAATCGGACAGGTCAAACCAACTTAAAAAGGTGATTCTCTTGGAAGAACAGAATTGAGAATCCTACCGATTCAAGGAGAGAGGCATCGGAAGAAGAATCGCTTGCGAAATTGGAATCCCTGGTGCTGGCATTGAGTGTTCGAAGATGGAAATCCCAGTTCCTATCGTCCACCATGTTTGAAAGATGGAGCTGCGATGAATTTGGGCTCAATTTCTGAACTCCCTAAGTCCCTCTTCTGCTTCCTAGTTCCCGATTTCAATTCTCCAATTCACGTCCCCTGACGCCTCTCGTTCTCGATTCAATATCGAGAACGATCTCACACCCGAGGAAGAAGACGAGGCCGTAGGGAAGGTATATCATCAATGGGCTTTTTTAATTAGCATACACTCATATGTAACGCAATACTTAAGCTGTTTGTTTGTTTCTTTCTTAAAGTTTTCTTTTTATGTTATAGAATTTTGTCACTTTTGCTAATTTGATATTTTTGAGGCAAAGTGCCTCACAACTTAAATACTTTCATTAATCATCTCTTTTTCAAAAGTCTCTACTTGACGTGGTTCCATGAATTTGAGACAAGGTTCTATCATCAACTATAGTAAGGAATGTAGACAAAGTTCCATGAATTTGACTTAATATTACACAAGATTAAAGGGCTTATGGCAAAGATTGGATGTGATTATGACTCCAATCAAATGTAAATGTGGTAAACGTGAGTGTGACTTGCAAAAGCAAGGAGAAGAAGCTGAACAACAGGATAAGTTGATGAAGTTTCTGATCGGACTTCGTGACAGATTTGATAATACCAAGAAGAGACAGATACTGATGAGCATCCCATTGCCTTCAAGAAGTGTGGCTCATTCCTTACTTTTACAAGAAGAGATGAAAGTAAGAAAATAACTGAGCAGGTGAATGTCAAGTCATTAGAGCATCCATTAACTGCCCTAATCTCTAGACAAGAAGATGATAGATTGAGGAAAGACAAGTGTAGCCATTTTTTCCAATTACTACTCTATCTTGCCCTAAACCATTTCTAATCACACGGCATAGATTTATATGACAAAAGTTGCATCATAAAAAGTGTTTTATCGAAATGTGACTCTGCAATAAATATCATTTTTAATTAAGATTATTTGATAAATCCATAATTTAAAGAACCTCCACGTGTACCTTCAGCTGATATACAAAAACCTTCCCAAACTGTAAATTTCTAAAGATCAAGCAAGCAGACAAGTGACTCAATTCAGACGGCTCATTGCATAAATATTGGGGGGTCAAGTAGATTCAGGCTAGCAAAAGCACAGTACACTTAAATTTTCCCAACTCCAACAATCAACCAAATACCAGAGAGAGATAAAGCTAATCAGAGTAACATCTAACCAGTAAATAAATAAACGGAAAACTAAAGGAGAATCCGAAGGTTCACAATATTAACAAGGCAAAATTTGGCAATGAGTTTTTCATGATCCTTAGTTTAAAAAGCTTCTCACTCTCAAAGGAAAAACACAAACTATTTTACTTAAACTAGTTATACCTGTCGTGCCATGCACGACTATATGAATTTAATATTTAATTTATTGATTTTAATTTAATATAAAATTCAAAATAACTTATTTGTTAGAACAAATTTATATAAAATTTTATAATTGTTATAATGTGAGACGAAACCAAAATCATTAATGTAAGTCCCATAATCCCATTATCCCATATGATTATTGATGGCATAATGATAGTTTAATTATGAAAAAATATAAAATAAAAATTATTTTCCTTAGAATCATTCAATTTTAAAAAGTCTTTTAAAATTGATAAAAAGACAAAATATGTAAATTCTTAGGATTTCCTTACATAAATTCAACTCTTTAAAAATCTTTTAATTAATAAGAAAAGACGAAAAATATGAATAAAGATAGAATTATTTAAAGATAATTTTTTCTATATTTACATGAATAAGCCAAAAAGAAAATTAAAGAAAAGATAATTTAATTACTAATTATCTACATATTGATTTTTTTTACTTTTATTTTTTTTATCAAAATTTGATTTAAGATAAACTTTTACCTAAATAGATAAAAATATAAAGATAAAAAATTCATTATTTTTAATAAAAATTCGAATTAATTTTTTCCACATAAATAGATAGAAAGGAATTTAATTAAAAAAGCAAAATGAATGTAAATAAAAATAAAAAATTTAAATATAAGGTGGGGCCAGAATCAACGTGGTGACTCGAAAATGTATAACTTTAATATATAGTTATAGATTCTTATCTAAGTTGCCTCTAGGGCTTGTATTTCAAAAGTATAAATAATTTCTTACAATAATTAAATGACCAAAAATATTATATCTCAATAAAATATATCTTGAAATACCATAAAAGATATAAATATAAACTAGGGTGACACGCAGAATGAGGCAACGTAGCAATGCTACAGAAATAGCCAAGTACTCGGCTAAGTACTTTACCGAGTTGTATTCTGCCACAAACTCCTTGGTCGAGTTGCAGGCCGAGTTCTCCTTTGTCAAATGTACTCATATCGAGTTCTTGGTCGCTCTATTCACTACAATATTTAATGATGCATAGTTGTGACCACCTTCAAACTAGAATTTGGGATTAGAGTAAAAAAGACAATGTAGTTCGTCTAGTTAGCTTTCCAAAGACACCAAAATGACCTCCAAATGCCAATCGTAGCTCCTGAAGGAAGTGTTGCAAGATAGAGGTGTAAAACACTAAAACCTCAATTTCAATGTCTGAGCTCTTATTTAATGGGAAACCTCGGTCATATTTTTGGATTTTCATTGACGCGGGCTTTCCTTTATCGTCTAGAGTGCTTGTTCTTTTGATGCTTTTGTAAGTGATCTATGTGACAAGCTTCGGTTTCTTGCTGGTATCGAAAAGTTCATATATTTTAATTGAAGGAGTATATGTTATTGATCCTGCCACATATTATTTCATACTAGTTTTACCCGTCGTACCATGTACGACTACTTCGATATTTTATAGATATTATAAATAAGATATTAATAAATAAAAATATAATATAAATTTTAATATAAGTAATTTATTGCTTGTAGAATGTATAATTTTTTTTTATCAAATATTATATTCTTCACATTTTGTTACTTTTTATTTACGTAAATTTAGGGCTTATCAAATATTTTAATACATCTATTAAATATTTTATTATCTATTTTTATAAATTTTAAAATTATAAATATTTATCATTAATTTTTTATAAAAGAAAATCACTATATATATATATATATCTATAAATAAATTCGTCAAAAGATATATGCTAAAAGATTTATATTTATTCTAAAATATTTTATCTTTAATCTTAAATACTTGTATAAGGAAGTTTTCAAAAGATATCATTATACCAAATAGATATTTGTTTGATGTTAAAGATAGATTTAAATAGTTAAAGAAGAATTTAATAGAAAAAGTTAAAATATTGGGAATAAAAATTAATTTTATAATTATAAGGTGGGGCCAGAATCATTCTGGTAGCTCAAAAAGGAACAACTTTAATATATAGTTATAAGTTTTTTTAGATGACTTATCCTTGTGTTTAGTTTGTTTACTTTTCTATGTAGTGTAGGTTTTTTCAAGCGTTTATTAATGGACATTTACCTGTACAAGCTTTGTGGCAAGTTAGTTTCCTTGCAATTGGTGTCTTTTGTATAAATAGGTGGATGATGTAAATTTTTTTGGATATGTTGTGTGATATGATTTGCTAATCTATGTTTTTATTCATCCATAAATGAGATGTTTTTGGTTTCACCTATGTGCCAATTAGACTTGGGAGTACTACAAACTAGGGACTGAGACTGAAATTGAAACGTTGTTTTTGAATCTAGATTTTATTGTGCTTACACAAAATTAAAAATTTTGGATAATGAAAGAGGTAAATCGTTACTTGCATCTCACATGGGCTTCTCTACTACGTATTTTCCAAAAACATAGGGCGCATTCCATAAAATTGAACCAACTTGGATCCATTGACAAAGACCAAAAAAAAACTTTCTTTCAATTGGGGCTAACCACCACCCTTAAATTTTATGGGTTTCATTGTCAACACACCGGAACCAAAATGATATGGCAACATAGCAATTTAGCACTAAAATTCAAACCAAACATAATGCAAGTGACTTGCATTCCAAGCCTTGGACATAGTATCTCAAACACTGATAGTATGCATCTACTACTACTATTTGCACATAGCCATAGTTAGGTATCCATGTTATATAAGTTCATGTCAGCATAAAATGCCACCCAAACTTGAATGACAAGTGACATCCATTCCAAACCTTTTAACAGTTTTAGTATCTCAAACACTGAAAGTGGGCATCTACTACAACTACTAACAGAATAGCTGCACATAGCCATAACTATTTACTTAATCCATGTAACCCATAAGTTCATCATAAAGCACCATCAAACTTAACTTTTTTTTGTTTTCTTTGGGAATCCTCCTTTTTTCCTGAATCCACCCTTGTTGGGGTGCTGCACGATATCGGGGTGCTTTTCACAGATTTTGCAGCCACAAAGTCCTGTCTCTGCAAGATCAAATTTGAAAGAGAATCATTAAGAGAAACACATTACACAAAATTTCAAAACAGCACAAAGAAAGAACCATGAACACTGTTACAACCAAGCAACATGACCTAAATGATACTCCGTAGTATGTTAAAAGCTTCATGATCAATTGGTTACTTCCAAATTCCAATCAATATTTAGATACAGGTATATGTTACAAACTTTAATCCGCAGAACATGAGCAGGTGAATGAACCATAAAATAACCAAACCAACATCCATGTACAATGCGCATGGCTAAGGCAAATTAATTAGAATAACAGACTGCTTATACATTATGTTCAATTACCTGGTAGTCAAACAACATTCGAAATACAGAATATCCATCCACAGAACATTAAAGGAAGATAGACAGAAAGAGAGAAAAGGAGAGCAGATACACATACCAGTACCACTGGGCCCTAAGATGCAGCAAAAACAACAGGTGAGGATGCATTGTCCATCCTTTGGATACTTATACATCAGTTCAGCAAAAAAGAGCTCATTCTCCGCTTCAATCCCATTCTTAGGCCGAGCAGTAAAGTTGCAGTGGTAGATCACTGGAGCTCGGATTTGCAGACAACCTAGTGCATCAACAAGCTCATACTCTGGACCCTGATAAATATTACCAAATGTTCAAAATACAGAGAAACATCTAGAGAAGCAGATTTCAGATTGAAAAAGAATCAAATCAAACTCACCTGTTTGGATTGGCTTTTTTCATTCCAAAACGACAAGGCCGCCTCTACACATCGAGAGATGTCGCTTTCATGAACGAGTCCGTTGATCGCAAAGCATAGCTGGACACGAGGAGGGCGAGGAAAGCTTCAAACAGACCATAGAAGCAACATAAGCCATATGAAACGGAACAGGAGCAATTGAGAGTAAAGAAAGACAGATTCCGATTATGGACTCTTAGCAATCAATCAGCCATAAAACCTAGGGTAACGATAATCGAACCTAGAGTAAGAATCTTTGTATAAATTCGAATTCAAAGGAAAATTACCTCTTTCTAGTGTTCAAACTCTCAGCAACTTCCTCCTCAGCGATTCTCTTTCGCATATTCATCTCGAATCTCACGTTTGTTGCCGGGAGAGCAGATACGTGTATATATAACCGTTCTAATGGGCCTTTTATTAATTTGCAGCCCAATATATCGATTATAATCTATCTTTTTTTTTAGTAAATAATCTATCTAATACCTATCATCATTTTATACATCTATCCATCATCTATCTGTTAATTTATTTATTTATCTATTATAATCTATCAATCATCATTACAATATCTATCTATCTAATAAATTATCTATTAATTTATTATATTATACTAATAATACATTGTGCCACATTACCCCTTTATCAAATTAATTAATAATTTTAAATAATTAAATGATCACGTATATATTATTGAAATAAAAATACTAGTATATCTCATGATCAATGATAAAAAAAATATAGATCACTTATGTTTATTATAGCATATGATCAATGATAAAAAGATAACAAATAATATTATATTTCTTGCGATCAAAACTAAATATATATATATATATATATATATATATATATATATATATATATATATATATATATATATATACCATTGAAATAAAGATATTATATCTTACGATTAATGATAAAAATATAGATCAATATATTTATTATATCATATGATTAAATTATAAAAAGACAGGTAAATAATACTATATTCTTTGCGATCAAAATTAAACTTACTAAAAATTTCGTTCAAATAATTATATATGTAACTTTGAAATAATTATATATCTTAAAACATATTGAATTATATTTTTATTTTATTTCACTTATATAAATCTTTGAAATACTTTTTAAAATAATATAATTTAATATATATTTAATATCTAATATAGCTTTCAAGATCTATCTTAAAGTAATAACTAAAAGAAAAATTGCAGAATAAACCCCAACCTTTGGGGGTGTTGCTTTCGATAGCTTGACCTATCCATAATGCAAAAAATAACCCAATGTTTTGGGTCGGTTGTTTTCGGTTTCACATTCCCTTCTAACAACCTGCTCTTTCGGTAATTTTTCCTTAAAAGTATTAAAATAAATGTGATAAAGTTATATAAAACAATAGACGAGGGTAGGACGACGTCAAAGAAGCACAACGAAGAAGGAGAAGAATAGAGACGAGGGAGAAATTCATTGAGAGCACCAAGACGACGAGGGAAGATAGAGATGGAAGGTTGGGACCCGAAAGCTCGCATGCCAGTTCGAACTCATGGACAAGAGGGGATCCATTCACTACTCAACGATGCTTCCATGGCCTCCATGCAACGATACAAACATGTCGATTCATTGTAAACTCGGGGAAGAAATTATATGGGTGTCCCTTATTGACGAGAATCAAGGATCGTGAAGTCCACAGTGCAAGGTAAGTAGGGAATGGGAACCGAAAACAACCGACCCAAGAAAACTGGTATGTCTTAAAATAGATTGTTCTCCCTGGTCCGGACTCCGATTTAAGTGATTCCAAATCGAGGAGTTAGATACATGAGTATAGTGGAATTCCTAAAAATTTCAGACCAATATCACTTGTGGATCGAAAGTTATGACAGCTTTACTGAGGTGTTGTAGAATCCACCGAGAAGAGATTTCGGTGGGAGTTTGAATGAGATTGATGGAGTGGCGATGGAAGGGAGTTGAAAGGGGATGGTTTTGTATGATATGAAGTGATGTATATGCATGTGGAATTAGAGAGATATGACTCACTCTCCAAAAACACAAACTATGGATTCAAACAAGGATGTGACTCACCTTGAATGGATCCTTGAAGATGGCTTGATACGACTCACGAACCAAGGGGATTCACTAGCCTTAAGACGAATGGATCAAGACTATATTTACAATAAATAAATATATCCCACACAATTATTAGATACTTGGACGCAAACGGAATTGAACATGAGCCTCGAGAGTAATGGCACAAGATTGAAGAGGAATCTTGATTGAACTCGGGGTGGATCACATCATCCTCTCCTCCTTTAAAAGGATTCGTTCTCGGATCCATTTGATCGGGTTCCCCAATGTCGTTCTCCAACAAAATGGATGTGGTAGTATCTTCTTCTTGAAGTAAGCATGAAGAAACCTTAGGTGTTGCATCCATCCATGGAGTAGCCAAAGAATTTAGTGAACTACGCACAATGGTGGGTCGATGCTTGGTTCTTATAGATGAAGGTGATGGTTCTACAACTTCCTCTACTTCATGTATGACCTCGACTTCAACATACTGATCCTCACACGGAAGTAGAGTAAGAGTAAGATCATGTTGTGGATCTTGGTGCATGGAGGCCACTTCAATCGACACGACCTCCCCTTCTTGCAAATGTTCATCCCAAAGGGGCGGTTCTTCAAAATAGGGGCACTCATCTTGTAGTATCCTCATCATTTCCATGGGATACTTGATAGTGATAAGTTGGTCCAAGTTTGGGAAGGAAATCATTCTTTTCTTTTCTTTTGTTTTTGATCTGATACCAAATGATGAGAATCTAGGATCTTCAAGTTGGTCCAAGTTTGGGAAGGTAAACTTTGGTGATGTAGAAGGGATAGGTTCCTTGAGATATGACGTACTCAAGGCAATTGCAATCAAAACAACTCTACTGATATGAATCACTCAAGAGATGGTTGATTTGGACTTAATATAACTCACAAGTCTTTTGATTAAAACAAGGGAAATTACATGAGCTAAGAAGAGGGTTTCTTGCATTCAACTTGTAGCTCCATCACCTTATCGTCACCTCCCTGTGACTCCTCAACCTCGGCCTCCTCATCCGACTCGTACTCGCCAATGGTATTGAGTAAGACTTGGCATTTAGAAGGGCAATCCCGAACTATGTGTCTACGCCCTAAGCATTTAAAGCATTTGATCTCGCTCGAGTGTTGATCCCCTTCTCGCCTGCCACCTTGTGGAGCCCGAGATGGCTCACGCCGTGTGGGAACGGTACCGACATCTTGCTTGTTCTCAAGACGCCGGTTAAGGTTCGGTAATGAGCCCCCACCTTGAGCATTCCATGGCTTATTGGTGGATGGGTAATTCTCCGTTGAGGCAAGTTTTGATATATGTGATTGGTGTAGTGCAAAACCTCCTCGATAGTAGTACCAGTAACAAAATGTTGCGTACTCACAATAGCCTTAAGGTAAAAATTTAAACCATTGATAAATTTAGAGATGACATATCCATTGGGAAACCGTAGGCCGGATCTATGTACATGGATCTTGAGTTCTTTGTAGTACTCATCCAACGTCTTGGTTCCTTGCTTCAGTTGTTCCAATCTTGCGTGTAGACAGGCGGTGAAGTCTTTGAGTACAAACCGATGCTTGAGTGTAGATTTGAGCTTGTCCCAAGTGTCAATGGGAGGGCAACCATTGTACGCCCTTTCTACTTTGTTCTCTATCCACCAATGTTAAGCAAAATCAATGTAATTAATGGTGGCAATGGGTACCTTTTGAGTATCAGTGTATTGGTAGAACTCTAAGACTTGCTCTGTCTTATGCTCCCATTCCATGTAAGCTTCGACATCGATTGTCCCTCCAAAGTTCTGCACCTCCAACTTCACATTAGGGCCTCTTTCATATCCTTGATGTACGTCTTGATAATTTGATGGTCCCGCTCTGCGGCTGCCAGCCGGACGCCTTGGTTGAAAATTTCCCACTTGCTCTCCGCTTGGAAAGTTAGTGTGGCCCGAAGGCAAAGGCATAGTATGATGTTCAACATATGGGAAAGAATGAGCGGAGTTCATACCTGATTCTTTTCGGTGGATAGTCGTGATAGGTCGGTAAGAAGAGGAGGGTACCATAGACAGGGTCGGTACCGAGTAGGTCAGACTCGGTAACGAGGTGTTTAGGCTCGGTACCGAGGTGTTGTACGTCACATGGCCCGAAATTGCACCTTCTTCATGGGTCGTTAGAAGACCCTCGCTCGGTAACGAGGTGCAGGCTCGCTTGATTCCTGTCAAGGTTTCCCATTTGAAACGCACCCATCCGAGCTTCCACCGAGCGCTTGAAAGCTTCCATCTCTTGTTGTTGTTGTCGCATCCGTTCCTCATTTTCAAATTTAAGGCCTTGAATGGCTCGAAGCAAGTCACCCATGGTAACGGATGTAGGAGACACATCTCCATCCATAACACCCTTGTCCTTCTTGTTGCCGGAATCATCCATATCGTTCCTAGATCACAAACTCAACACACATAACTAGAATGAACTTTTCAATGGATCCCACACAATACAAGGGTCCTTAAACCGATCCTTAAGCAATAAAAATTGGTTACTAGAGGTTTCGGAAAGGACTCAAGGTATGGTAGGAAATACAGCAAAACGTAAAAACAAAGCAAGCTTAACATGCTCTAAGTTGTGCAAAACATAAAGCATAAACAAAGGTACTTGATTTTCTTTAAAAAGAACAACAAGATTACTTTAGTGTAGGTATCACTCTTGTGTTTCCTTACTTGTTCTATTTCACTCCTTCTTTTTCAATGGTGATCGGATCTTTCTAAGAACAACCACTTTTTTCTCAAGAGTAGAGCCAAGAGGGGTTGGATTGAATACCAAGATCTCTCTCCTAGCATTTTTTGATACTTTGAAGGAGGATGGTTATAACCAAATCTTCTCCTACTACACTTCAAATTAAAACGTGACTTTGATGACTTAATTTTTTTTTTAAAGTTTCGTTCCCTTAATCTTTAAAAATTTGCATGTGAATTACACACAACCTTTTACATGCCAAACTCACTTAAAGATAGGAATAAAGACCAGTACCACCAAAGGTTGAAATCGGCTATTAAGTGTGACTTTATGAGGCAAAGTGTAACCGATTTCCACTTGAGATTGTTCGTCTTCAACCTGAAAGACTCCAACAGACTGTAGACAACTCAAACAACAACTCAGATCGGCTTTATGGCACAAGAGATTGACACAAAAAGTAGGGAAAATAGTAGGTGAAGAAAACCAATTTCTATGTACTTAACAATCGAGTTTTAGGAGACAAACCTCGCATGGATCTGAACACAAATGGTTGTTTGTAATCCCATTTTGTGTGCCTATTTATAGGCATTTTGTTCTTCTTGTTTAGAGACATATTTTAAACCTAATGAGAATAAATCTTTGAGTTTTTCTTAGTAGTCTTGATCCACTCATCCTTAAGGCTAGTGAATCCCCTTGGTTCGTGAGTTATATCGAGCCATCTTCAAGGATCCATTCAAGGTGAGTTACATCCTTGTTTAAATACATAATTTGTGTTTTTGAAGAGTGAGTCATATCTCTCTAATTCCACATCCATATCCATCACTTCATCTCATACAAAACCATCCCCTTTCAACCCCTTTCCATCGCCACTCCATCAATCTCATTCAAACTCCCACCGAAATCTCTTCTCGGTGGATTCTGCAACACCTCAGTAAAT